>JASVEL010005964.1:0-118389 GCA_032618575.1 Nicotiana noctiflora | reverse complement strand
CTCCATCCCACAATACATGTTACTTCTAAATAAAATTAAATCAGACAATCTATATTTTAAAATTAAAAGTTAAATATAAAATTGTACAAAAAATACTATCAAGATAATTCGTCTCGTATCAATATGACAGAAAAATATACTTTAAAATGTTGATCAAAGTTCATATAAATAAAAATTTTGAGAAGCGAAAAGTAACACATATTTTTGGACAGAGAGAGTAGTACTCGATCCCTTCTGTCCACAATAAATAAATAAGTTATTTTTGGCAGCCCACTAAGAAAATACTAAATTTTATACAAAAATATCTAGTATGACTAAATTATCCTTAATTAAATATTTAACGTGAAGAGTAAGAAATCTTTTTATGGGTATGTACTGTACATACGGGTAATCTTGTAAAAACAAATTGAATTCTTTCTTGGTTATATAAATTGACAATTATTTTGGACCAAAATAAAAATATAAATTGGTCACTTTTTGCAGATCGGATGGAGTATTTATTAGGAAAAAAAGCAGAGGCGACCCATAAAACAAGTAAAGCAACCGCTTTAGGCCTCATATTCGTGGGGGCCTCAATTTTTGTTATATCTAATAGACAATGTATAAGTTTAAAAAAAAGTTATGTAAAGTGAAAAAGTTGATTTCTTTCTTTAAAGAATATAGAAAAGAAGGATTTGCAACTAATATAATTTCTACAAAGGAAATTGCACTTGAAATGAATAACTTACCAGAATTTCGTAAGAGACGTGTGATATGTAGAAAGTAACAATTTGATGCGAATGTTGATAATAAAATTCAAAATCTTTCGAAGAGCCCTTTAGAGTTGATTACTTTTATACACAATAGACAATGCTATTTTTTTTCTTCAAAATAGATTTGAACAATTCGACGCATATGAAAATATTTTAATTTTCTATTTGGCAGTAAAAATAAAAATCACTAGATGTTGGAAATTTGAAAAAATATTGCCTTAATCTCAAATGTTACTTAGCATAATAATCAACTCGTTATTGATGGTTTAGATTTATTTTCTAAATTAAAAATATTAATAAAAATAGTATAATTAGTAATAGTTTAATTGATACACTCAATCAAATAAATAGATTTAATTCTTTTCCAAATACCTAAATTGCTTACGGAATAATATTCATAACTCATGTTACCGCAATTCAGCGGAAAAATTTTTTCTAATTAAAATTAATAAAATCTTACCTAAGAACAACAACGTCACAAAAAATTAAATGGCATTGAGAAATACTTATTAGGAGTTATTGATTATAAGAAAATTATTTATAACTTTGTAACCAAGAAAAACTACAAAAACAAACTTCAAATATATAACAAAAATGTATTAAAAAATTAAGATTCCTCATAAAATTTGACTTTAGGCCACAAAATTAATTGGACCGCCACGAGAAAAAGTGATCTAAAATAAAAAGAGGGGCCAAAAATTGGAGTCCGGAACAAAAAGACAGATGAAATGCTTGAGTAATTGTCAAACATACAGCTAAGGCTTTTTCTGGTCGCACAAAAAAGACTATGTTTGCACAATTTGCATTACTCTTAAAAAACATATTTTAATCATTCATTTTTTGGTCGGAATGAAAGGGAGATCCGCCTTACACGCCATGTTACTCTTGACGTGCCACGCATATATATATTAAGAAGATATTTTGTTTCTTTTACGGTATTTTGTGTAATTAAGCTTTTATTTAATTAAAGTATTTTAAATGAGAAACCGAATTAAATACTTTGGTAAATCATTTATATGACAAATTCTGGAATCAAAACTGCTGAAAGTTCAATAAGATATATTAAAGAGTTCTTTAATTTATTGCTAATCTACCACTTTATAACTTCACCTCATCTTGATTGGTAAATATCAAAAAAATATTCTCTATTATTTTTCAAGATTTTATTCTCCAATATTAGATCTGTCAAACAATCAAAGAAATTAATGAATCAGTTAGGCAAGATATAGTTTTTCTAAAAAATCTCATAATTAATGATGAATCTCAGAAACAATAAATAAAAGTTGCAATAATTATCTAGTTTCTTAAAAAAAAATAGATCTTTAAAAAAAAACGTACAAACATGATATCCGCATTAAATTGAATACTAAAAGTTAAAAACATTAATTTGACTCGTATATTTATGTAAATGTTATGAGACGAAAATTTCAATATTGAACTATAAATATATACAGATTAAACTAACCGTTTAATATGTTAGATATTGTTGGAGTTACGTACTTATATAAGTTAGATAAAATAATATTCCACCAAAAGAATGACGGGATTCAGCATATGATGACCAATAAATATATTCTTCGGTGTTAATCCTAAATTAGTTCTTATTTTTTTTTAAAAAAAAATAAGAAACTACATAATATAGATAAATTGCAATTTTAGCTAGGGTGTCAATGATTCGGTTCGGCCGATTATTTTCAAATTTGTACCATATCAATTTTCGATTATTCTATTATATATAACCAAAATTAGACTTTTCGAAACCGTCTCAATCATATCGGTTTCTCTTCGGTATCGGTACAGTTCGGTTATTTTTCGGTATTTTCTTAAATGTCATATAAAATTCACTATTAGTTCTAGAATGCTGTAACATAAGTTCTTTTATATGACCTAGCAAAACTCTCTAGACATTTTTATTGTTTAAAAGATGATGAATTAAAAAAACATGAAAGATGACTAGAGTATAGATCCATCAATTATTCTACAACAACGTAAAAGCAACCAAGTAAAGGTAAAGAAAATATCAATCACACGAGTGGAAAGATATTAACCAAGTTGGGACTCAAGAATAAAGTGTATAGAAGATTAAATATTCAAAAAGATAAATCTAAATTATATAAAAGGAAACATATTCAATACATTGTAGTTGCTAATCATAATAGCTAGAATACTTTGTGTCTTGCTAATACAAATACTTGAAATAACGTAGTTTAAGAAGAAGTAGCATAATAGGTTTATGAATTAGTATATTGAGTTTAATTACTTGTTGGCTTGTACAAGTTTCATAATTCCAAGGTTCAAAGAAAAATTTAATGCTTTATTATGTTTAAACTTGCTATATAGATATATTTTCCACATATAAAATTAATTGGGTACTTCGGTATTTTTCGGTTTATTTTTATAAAATAAAAAACTCACCCTAGTTATTGGTACGTTATAGATTTATAAAAACTTACAATTTGTTTTTTAAAAAAACCTAAAAATCGATTTGATGTGGTACAGTTCGATCGATTTAGTCGGTTTTTAAATATACATTGACGCTCCTAATTTTAGCTTAAGATACGTAATAAACTTTTGAAAACTCTTAATGGACAAAATTATTTGACTTCAAGCAAGAAATATTTCATATTAGGATTTTTTTTTATTTTCTAATATTTGAACTCCAAATCTTTAGTAGGGACAGATTCTATTATATTCTACCAACTTTAGATAGCTAGAGTTATTAGTGCAAATGTTTCAACATTTTGACTCTACACCATATAAAAAGTGACATATATTGTGCAACAGAGTATTTTATAGTAATTAATATGAAATGTTACGAATAGAATTCTATTTGGAATGAATGTCTATCTTGTAGAGAGTTTTACTTTGTGACTAAGTTATTTTTCTCCTATAAATGGAGGGGTCTTACTCCATTGTAAATCATCCCAATTCAATAAAAATTTTCTCTTTCTTTCTCTACAATATTGTTCTTGTTCTTTTATTATTTTATAATACGTTGTCAACACGAGATTCTAATCAATTGAGTAGAAGCTTTGGGATTGAGCACAATGATTGTCAATTGTTCCATGGACTTCCTTCATGATTAAATTTTGGATTTAAGGTAAGTATTTTACCGTTTTCTCTTTTATTCTATACTTTGATTTTATATACAAGCAAAGACAACAAAGTTTGATTATAACTCTAATGGAGTTTAAGAAAATACAACCACCTGAAGTGATAAAATTTCTATGCCTTGCCATGATCAAATTTATGTATGATTGTGGGCAAACTATTGAAAATTCGTCCCATTGAATTTGTTCCATTCTCATTCTTTTAAGAGAATGTGATAGCAGTATGTGATAAGTCTGAAATAAGACAAAAATTATTACCGTGAAGGTATCAATGGATGTGGACGTGACAATAGACGAAACGTCATCATTTTGATAATGAGAACAATAAGGATTCTCGAAATATTCTTTCACTATGTGAAACTAATATTTATCATCGATTTGACATGAGATTTTATTAAGCACATACAGATGATTATAGTCTATTCATGATGTGAATGTGACAACATCTGATTTATGAATACATATTCATTCTTGGAAGAATATGAACGTGCTAGTGGTAGCGAATATACCACACTCACTTCTAGAAGGAGGTTTGAGATGATATAAGAAAATAATGTTATTATTATGGCATGAATGGTCATTGGTTTATGATTATTAAAAGTCAACGGTAATGCAAGAAACAGATCTTGCATATTATTTTGACCATGACCATAATGGTATAACTTTCTCTTTAAAAGAGATATTTACTATATGGATGTTGATGAATATGTGGTAGTACCAAATTAATTGAGAGCTCTAGAAGAGCCAATTATTACTATTTTGGAGAAATACAATTGATTACAAATAAGGTATTTTGTTGTAGTAAGTCTCAAAGAAACTTATTCAGTTTCCAAAGTATACGCGAAAGCGATTGATTATATTGAGACTATAAATAAAGGAAAGATTTAATATCTGTTATTACTACAACTTGTAGCGGGGTAATATGTATGTGAAAAGTTACCCACTTTTCTCCAGTTTGTACTACACAATTAAACGAATACCACAATAAAGTAGATTTTTATTGGTATAAAAACTCATATCATAATAAACTTGGAGTTTATTGATAAGGGCACACATCATGGTGTAAATATGAAGTTTATCAATATTTATAATTTATTCCGTTGGCATGATTGGTTTAGCCATATCAATTTAAGTATGATGTGCAAAAATAAAAGAGAATTCACATGGGTAAATATTAAAGAACTAGAAATTTCTTTTTATTTCTCTTACATTGCTTGTTCTCATTAATTAATAGACTAATTAAAATTGGGATTGAATCCCATGAATGCTGGAAATATCAAAGGTGAATATGAGAGCATTCACCCGCCATGTATATCACATAAGATGCATCTATAAGATGGTTACATATGCAATTATTATTAACTCGCAACCTGACCGGTGTGTGCGAGGTAACTTGCTCAATAAATTAATTTCGAGTATAATTTCTAGATTTCCTATTCAAGATAGTTTATCTTGATAAGTTGATTTACATGTACAATTGGTTTAGCAAAATAATTTATTGAGTGCCTCCACTTAATAGCTAAACTATTGCTTATGAGAACAAAGTTATCTATATCAGTTTGATATATGTTATATACGAAAGTATATTATTTTCTCCCCCCACAGTGGTTCAGAGTCAGGAACCAAATAATTCCATCTTATTATTATTGATGTGTAGTATATATTTTAATTAACACCATAACACACAAAGATAGCTCTTAAAGTTGAGGAAACAAAGTTTTTCTAACATGAGGGGGAGACATTGAAAACAATTGAGAAAAAGTTACATGGAATGAATTATCATTTATACCTTTAGATCTCGAATAAAATAATATGAACTTGAAGTTCATACAAGGATAATTCATGTGCAATTTATTGCAAAGCATGCCAGACACATTTGCTGACCCAAAGAAAGTAACTATATTCTCATTGCAAATGTTCATATTAAATCCTAAAAGGACAAAGCCTATGATAAGCTTAAAGCGTATAGACAATCGATTTCAAATAAACTTCTTGATAAAGAAGATGAACAAATGATTAAAATGATCATAATAAATGAGGCAAGTGATCTAGAAGATCACATGACATGACACTTCATAATATCTCATGAGAGATTCAGGTACCTGAATATATGAATGAAGAGATATCTATGTTTTGTCATTATGAAAATATAAAAACCGATATAAAATTTTTGTCGACGTCAACCTTCAATAAGCTAGTGCACAAGATTGAGATGTGAAAGCTCAAGGATGTGAATTGATGCTCTCACTAGGGGAGTTAATGCGCGTTGTACTCTTTTTTACTTACAAGGTTTTGTCCCACTGGTTTTTCCTTGCAAGGTTTTTAACGAGACAACCAAAAGGTGTATTATTAGATACGTGTACTCTTTTTTCCTTTTCTAGAATTTTTTTCATTGGGTTTTATTTTAGTTAAGATTTTAATAAGGCAAATTATACATTCAATGGGCGTTTGGCTATAAAAATTTTAATTATTCAGTTGAAGATGAATATTGGAATTTTTCGAACTCAAAAACTCCAAAAACTATTTTTTTAAAATTTTCACTCAGATCATTCGCAAAATATTAAAATAACCTAAAATTATATTTATGTCAAAATATAACATTAATTTTCAAATATCATTTTTGTTTTGAAATGTTACGGTTCTTATGTCTAAAAGCTCGCTAAGTATTTTGTTCTACCAACTATAGAAAAAAAAATCAAATACTTACAAAATCAAATCATGTCAAAAAGTAGGTAACTCCTCTCCCTATGGTCAAAAGAGACATCTACCAAACCTCGTTGTTGGTGGATTAAAAAGGCAACTAGTATCAAAAATTAGTTCGACTTTTAAACTAACAAATCCAATTCTCAAAACACAACGTACAACTCTGCACTGCAAATTCTCACCAACCAACTTCTTCTGATTATTATTATTATTATTTTTAAGATTCACACCAACTTCAACTGATAGAAAAATTTACAAAACCATCTTAATTGGAACATGTGAGTCATACTAACGTAACGACACACAAAACCCCGAAAATAGAATGGAAATATACGTTCATGATTGGCTACACGTAATTTGAGGGATCATCTGGACGGTTAAATAAACAGTGGGTCCCGCAAAGAGAGGGTAAAGTTTAACCAAAAAATGGTATGGGGCTAACTGGGTCCCACAGAAGGTCATTGTAGGCCATAGGTTGGTTGGTGTACGAAATGAAAGTGAGAAGAAAGAGAGATCGAGAAAGCGAGTGAATCATACGCGCCATTGTCCCTTCAATTTCGCTTGTGTATAAATACTGGACCATAACTTCCCTAAACTCGTGACCATACACAGATCAGATCCAATTCTCTTCTGTGTTTCCCTTCTCTGCTCTCAAATTCTTCAGATCTACAAAGTTTTCTTCATCTTCAGAGGTATGTTTTTCAAATCCATGCCGCAATTTTACAGTTGTTACTTTCTTTTTCTGTATTGAATTCGTAATCTGTGTTACTCCTATTAGATCTGTTATGAATCTTCATGCGTACTTTTTTGTTTATTTACGATCTAGATCTCAGCATTTCTGCGGTGAATATTGTCGTTATATTGAATTATATTTATGAACATGAGTATCATACATGCTAGATTCGTTTGGTAATAACTGAATGTCTGCAAATTAGTGTTTTTCTATTGACATATTTCGATATGGAGTCTTATCCATGATACTTAGGCTAATAGTTAGATCTTAGCATTTCTGCGGTGAATATTCTTGTTATATTCAGTTATATTTGCGAACATGATTAGTTGAGTACCATACATGTTGATTCGCTTGGTAATTGTTGAATGTCTATAAATTTTCGATATCGAGACGACGAGACCTATGCATACATTAGTTAGGTTAATGGTTAGATCTCTTTATTTACTAGTGAAATTATCTTTGATTGTTACGTTTTTTTGTTAATATTGGTAAAACTAGTAGCCGGATCTCATTGATAAACTAGTTTTACTGTACCAAGGAGTTGTTTGGACAAAAGTTTGATACGTTTTCATTAATTTGGATTTTGGATAGTTTAAGTGTTAATCGCGAGTGTAACGGCATAAGCCTGTTTGATCTTGGTTAATTATTGGAAAGGAAAAAGGAAACTACTAATTTTTAATTGTTGCGTTCTTCCATATGAAGTACTACTCAGATCTCATGATAAATACTGTACAAGGAGTTGTATTTGGCATAAAAATGTCATTTTTCGTCAATTTTGGTGGTTTAAGTGCTAACAATGTAACTCTTCATTGTTAATTTTGAGAAAGGAAAATCCAAAAACGCAACAAAAATGTTAAAAGACTCTCATCGATACAATGTCTCATTGCTAAAACTGGTTTTTACAGTTTAAAACTTGCATCTTGTACTTGTATGGTTACTGCAAGTGCTATCAGCAAATATAATTATGGAAATGTTTTTATATTATCATATGCTGCATTTCATCTTCTTCTGCTGAGGGTCTATTTAGAAACAACCTCTATACCTAAGATAGGTTTTAACACTTGCTCTTAAATTTGATCAGGGCAGACATGGAAACTTTCTTGTTCACCTCAGAGTCTGTCAATGAAGGCCACCCCGACAAGCTCTGTGACCAGGTCTCAGATGCAATTCTTGATGCTTGCCTAGAGCAGGATCCAGAGAGCAAGGTTGCATGTGAAACCTGCACAAAGACAAACATGGTTATGGTCTTTGGAGAGATCACAACCAAGGCCACTGTCGACTATGAGAAGATAGTACGTGATACATGCAGAGGCATTGGGTTCACCTCAGCTGATGTTGGCCTTGATGCTGACAACTGCAAGGTCCTTGTCAACATTGAGCAGCAGAGCCCTGACATTGCACAAGGTGTTCACGGTCATCTTACCAAGAAACCAGAAGAGATTGGAGCTGGTGACCAAGGTCACATGTTTGGCTATGCCACTGATGAAACCCCAGAGCTCATGCCCCTTACCCATGTTTTGGCCACTAAGCTTGGTGCCAAGCTTACTGAAGTGAGGAAGAACAAGACTTGCCCATGGCTCAGACCAGATGGCAAGACCCAAGTTACTGTTGAGTACAAGAACGACAATGGTGCCATGGTCCCCATTAGAGTTCACACTGTTCTCATCTCAACTCAACATGACGAAACTGTCACAAACGATCAGATTGCCCAGGACTTGAAAGAGCATGTGATCAAACCTGTGATCCCAGCTCAGTACCTTGATGAGAAAACCATCTTCCACCTCAACCCATCAGGTCGCTTCGTCATTGGTGGACCACATGGAGATGCTGGACTTACCGGCAGGAAAATTATCATTGACACCTACGGAGGCTGGGGTGCCCATGGTGGAGGTGCTTTCTCAGGAAAGGATCCTACTAAGGTGGATAGGAGTGGTGCTTATATTGTTAGACAGGCAGCAAAGAGTGTGGTCGCCTCAGGACTTGCTCGCCGCTGTATTGTGCAGGTTTCTTATGCTATCGGTGTGGCTGAACCACTTTCCGTGTTTGTTGACACTTACAAGACTGGAACAATTCCAGACAAGGATATTTTGGCTCTGATCAAGGAGAACTTTGACTTCAGGCCTGGAATGATGTCAATCAACCTTGACTTATTAAGAGGAGGCAACTTCAGGTACCAGAAGACTGCAGCTTATGGTCACTTTGGCCGTGATGATCCCGACTTCACATGGGAGACTGTCAAGGTCCTCAAGCCAAAAGCTTAAGTGAGGGTTGCCTTTTGGCCATTATCATATCATACATTGGTGGCAGGAGAAGAGAATTTGTGAACATTTGTTATTTTTCTTTCTTTTTTTTCACCCATTTCTGCAGTACTTTATTTTATTTTGATACTGTTAAGTAGCAGTGATTTAAGTTTCCCTGTTAAGTAGCAGTGAATTAAGTTTCCCTTGTTCTATCATATTATATATGATTTTGTCAAATTATCTCCTGAGGTGAAAAACTTACTTTGTTTATCAATTGGCTTGCCTTTGTCTGGAAACACTGTTATGCAGATATAATCAGGAAATAGTTTGTTGCAACCTTTCCAGGCCCATGGTAAACTGAGAATTGTGATAAAACTAAAAGCAGAACTAAAATTTGGTTGTCTAAAATTGATAATATTGAACAAGGTAGTCTGTTGACAATACAAAAGTACAGTAATCTGTAATTGAAACTGCCACCTAAGATCCAGTGATTTGTTTCAATTGCAAAAGGTAATGAAACTTCCTTCTAAGAGTGCAACCACAGACGGTCATGCAATCGCTCTTCTCCTCCACCAAACATCTCATCAACCCTCTCACCATCTCGGTAGAAATGAAAAGTTGGCGTGTAACGGATGTTCTGAGTTGTCTCTGGACATTCATCGATATCAGCATATATGAAAGAGAGTTTTGGGAACTTCTTGCTCAGCTCCTGAAATATAGGAAGGATCTGGTTGCAGACACGGCACCTGCAAATGCAAAAAATGGTTTGTACTGGAAAAATTAGATTGACATACACTTTTGAGTAGTTTCTCATCCAAACAGGGAATTAGCAAGAATCCCACAAGACAACGATGAAACAATCTACTTATAGATATCTGCTTTAGTTCGCAGCCAAACAACATCAACTACAAAGCCGGACCAATTCATAAGAAGATTTAGAGCAGCCTCATGCACTAGCAAATAACAAAATTGACAAAGGAAGACAAAAATTCAAGTAGTTTTCTGAAACACGGGTATTACATGGCTGCGACTTTTTAATTGAGCGCTATTATAGCAGTTTTGTGACTTCAAATCCTACTTTTATTCAAAGAAAGCATCCTTTAGAACTCAAGACAAAATGAACACAGGGAGGACTTTAAGAAGATCTAGAGCCACGGCCTTGTGTACTAGCAAGTAACATAATTGATAGAGGAAGATGAGCTCATTTTAAATAGGGCTTGAAATTTGGAAACATAGGTGCAAATTAAGCAGTATGGCAGTTCTGCAACTTCAAGCTCCTAACAATATTAGGGCTTGCGTGGAGGCGGCATTGCGACCATGGGCTTGGACATCACTTCAATATTTTTTATGCTTTTCTGAGGCCCGAGTGAAGGCATATGTGTTGAACGGATTCACAATAAACAATGGCGATTGAAAAACATAAAAAACCACACACACAAAGCCGAGACAGCGACTGCCCCCCCCCCCCCCCAGGGATGGAGCGCCAGAAGTTTTTTTAAGAATTCAAGAGAAGGTCATGGTGAGACGAGCCGTTTTTTGGATTAGTCTTCTCTCTAAAACGGTACAATAGACAGAGAAGAGGTAATTGGCATCCGATGTATTCTCTGGCATTGATTTGAAACTAGTCCTCAAATTCATATATGTAAGGTTAGAAAATACTTTAGAATTTTATCTGACTCATTGAAGAGCCTAGAGGACTTTCACCTCAAGGATTGATTGGAAAGCTTATGTGGTGGTAACTTAAGTTTCTTTTCAGACTTCTAACTTTCATTCTTAAAAAATATCATTTCCTCTGGTTTTGCTAAAACAGATTTATATTTACAGCAAACAGTTATAACTTTCCTCCACCATTTGCAATTTTAGGTCTCAGCACCAAAAGTAAAGATTTGAAACAGAGATGGAAATCATTAAGATAGACATGTTTCCATCCCCTATATATGTCTAACCTGAGGCACCCTTTGTTACTTGTTTAGCTTTCTTCGTGTTCTTTGCCATAACGCCCATTCCGGGACGAGTGAGTATTACACCAAGAATTTACAAGCGGATCGAGGAATGAAGGGAGAGGAATTAGAATAAAAAGAAAGAGACGGATTTCGAATTATAGTAAGGGCACGTTAAGACATTCCTTTTCGTGCTGCTTACTTTGAATAAAGAAAAAAAATAATAATAGATAGGCGGAAAAGGCTTTACACAAGACCACAGAGCAAGCAAGAGAGAGAAAGCGCACCTTCATACCCTATTAGTAACACAACAACAGGGTTTGGGGAGGGTAGTGTGTATGCAGCCTTACCCCTACCACATAAAGACACCCTAGTAGTAACATAACAACACGGTTTGGGGAGGGTAAAATGTACGCAACCTAACCTCTACCCTATGCAGACACCCTAGTAGTAAGTAGTAACACACCAATAGGATTTGGGGAGATTAGTGGTTACGCTGCCTTACCCCTACCCTATAAAGACACCATAGTAGTAATATCCCCAAAATTGCAACACCCCCACCCCACCCCCATCCCCACCCCCCTTTCCCAACTGACATCTCATTGAAGTTGGTATACTTAACTCCACAGCAATCTAGGGAAAGAAAAAAACCCAAGAAAATTAGGGGTTAGAACACAGTAAAAACACAAGCACTTCCAACCAAAGAGAAATACTCCTACAACATTAGGTTATAAATATGGGGAACAAACAAAATTCCAGAAAATAAGTAGACCAAAAGAAATTTTTTTTTGGTGAACCATTGACTTACCAAGAAGCCCCATAGTTGATTACAGCCTGCAAACACAGTTAACAAAAGCTTCAATTCACCATTATCTATAAGTATAAAACCTTGCTTTTTCAAAAAAAATTAACTAACCGGAGATTTAGTTGTTCTAATACTATGAAAAATGTCCTTTAGATTTTCGTCGCCTGTGGCTGTCTTCAAGTTCCCCTGTTCTTCACCCATTTTCCACTTCTTTTTCCTTTTTCTGAATATTTATCAAAACCCATTAATTTTATTAGTCCCAATAAACACCCCACTATTTTATCCTTTTGGCGAATCTGCCCCTGAAAGTCTAAAATTCATGAAAAAAGTTCAGAATTTGTTCATATACTATTTAGATTTATTATCCTATGTAACACTTTTGGTCCTTTTATATCTTTGTCTTCCGTAAATATTTGTATATACCATTACATATTGTATTATATCTTATTGTTACTAAATACAATAAATATTATTTTAATTATTATGTAAATTTTATTATATCGTATTGTTAAATTTTTCATTATTAAGAAACGACGTTAGATTCAATGTAGTTGTTTCGTTACTTTATTTTGTCCTTGTATTTTACCCTTCTTTATTACATTAATTTCATATTTTATCATTTGCCCTGTCTTTTTATATCATAATTCTACATTGTATCTTACTTTTATTTTATAATATTATAATTTTATTCTTTATAATGTAGATACAACATCATAAAATGACAATAAATAATATAATCTACCAAATATTATATACATCAAAATAATATATTACAATATAATATGATACATAACTACCACCTAAACAAGCTGCAACCAAGACAGGTTTGCTTTATGGGTCTAAACTCTTCCATAAAAAGTCTAATTCTTTTAGTATTACAATTTTATTCTATATATTGTAGGTACCTCATTATCAAACGACAACAAGTAATATAATTTATCCAAATATTATAAATATTAAAATAATACAATATGGTACGATACATAACAACCATCCAAACAAGTTGCAACCAAGACATGTTCACGTGTCTAAATTATTCCATAAGAAGTCTAAGTAGGTGTTTGGACATAAGAATTGTAAAATTTTAAAAGATGGCAAAAAAAATTTCAAGTGAAAGATATTTGAAATTTAGAGTTGTGTTTGGATATATATATATCAGTTTGGTTGCTTTTAAAATTTTGTGAGTGAAAATTTTGAAAAGTAGCTTTATGGAGTTTTTAAATTTTTAGAATGTATCTTTAAGTAAGAATTAAAAAATTTATGAACAAAAGCTGATTTAAAAAAAAAGTGAGTTTTTTCTTTTGGAAAAAAGGAAAAAAAGCTTTATGTCCAAACGGGCTCTAAAAATGAGAGAAATTTTTCTCTATTAAATAAACTAAATATTTAATAGAGGGCAAACTGATACTACTATTTAACACATAATACATCCCTTCTCCCTGATATCCACTTTCGGTCCTATTCTTCCATTTTCTCTGAAAATTTGCTCTCAAGTCTCTCTACCTTAAAATTACCAATTTTTTCAATAATCAATTCTTGAATCCCTTTATCAAAGATTTCAAATTTATTTCCTTAAGCAGCTGAAACTTAAATCTTTTTCCACTGATCTAGTAGTTTCTATGGCTAAGAAAAACCATGTCTTTAATTACAAAGCTTCTGAAACTAACTCCCTATTCACCACATCTTTTTCTTTTACAAAACTGTCCAAATATGAAACAATTATTGAAATTTCATGCACATTTTGTCACAACTGGCCTTTCAAATGATACCCTTTTCCTCAGTGCTATTTTATCTTTTACTGCACTCTCTCCTACTGGAAATTTAGCTTATAGCCATTTAATTTTTGACCACATTGATTCACCTAACACGTTTATGTTTAATACTATGATTAGGGGTTATGCTTCTAGTTTTAATCCAAGTAAAGCAGTGAGTTTTTATGTTAAAATATTGCATTATGGTTTTGTTCCTAATAATTATACATTTCCTTTTGTGATTAAAGCTTTGTCTAGTACTAAAGAGTACTTTTTTGGTGAAGCCTTACATTGTTCAGTAATTAAATTTGGACATATGTTGGACCTTCATATAGTAAATTCATTTTTACATATGTATGCTAGCTTTGGTTTGTCTAATGAGATCATGATTCTGTTTGATGAAATTCCTGAACCAGATATTGTTTCTTGGAATGTGTTAATTGATGATCTTGGTCAACATGGTTGTGTTTATGAGGTTCTTGGTGTAGTCAATGAGATGTGTCGATACGGGATTGAGCCTAACTCGGTTACATTTCTTGGACTTGTCTCCTCATGCTTGAAAATGGGTGATTTTGGTATAGGGAAGTTGATTCATTTGTATGTAATAAAGAAAGGGATACACATTAGTGAGAATCTTGGAAATGGTTTGCTTGATATGTATGCTAAGTTTGGAGATATGGAATCAGCTGAGAAACTGTTCAATAGGATGGAGATGAAGACAGTGGTAACATGGACTTCACTACTTGTTGGTTTTATACAAAAAGGTGAACTAGAAAAGGCTAGTGTAATTTTTAATCATATGCCTAAGGATATTACTGCTTGGAATATTATGCTTAATGGATATGCTGAGGCTCGCGATATGAGTTCAGCTGAAATGATCTTTAAAACAATGCCAAATAGAGATTTAGTTTCGTGGAACACTATGATTGTTGGCTATACTCAGAACAAGAAGTATATGAAGTCCTTAGAGCTGCTAAGAGAAATGCTTAGTTTCGGATTGAGACCTGATCGGATAACATTAGTCGGGTTGTTCTCAGTTTGTGGATATGCAGGTGTACTGTGTATTGGTGAAGCCGTTCATTCTTTTGTGGAAAAACAAAACATAAAGGAGGAAGAAGTTGAGGTAGCCTTGTTAGATATGTATAGCAAGTGTGGTGATCCTGAGAAAGCTCTTAAAGTGTTTGACACGATAACAAGAAAGTCGGTGTTGGCTTGGACTAACATGATTGTAGGACTAGCAATGAATGGTCTTGCAAATGAAGCTCTAATGTTGTTCAATCAAATGTGTGATGAGGGAATAAAGCCTAATGAGATAACATTTTTAGGTGTTTTATGTGGTTGTAGTTATGCAGGTTTAGTAAAAGAAGGTAAATGGTTGTTCAATGCTATGAGTCAAGTACATGGTATTACACCAAGATTTGAGCACTATGGCTGTATGGTTGATCTTCTTGGCCGAGCCGGTTTGCTAAAGGAAGCAGAAATGTTTATTCAAGAAATGCCAGAAAAGGCTGATGTTGGAATCTGGGGTGCATTATTAGGAGCTTGTAAAATGCATGGTGAGGTTCAATTAGGTGAAAAGATAGCCAAGATTGTGACTCAAATGGACCCTTATCATTCTGGTCGTTACATTCTTCTCTCCAACATTTATGCTGCAGAAAATAGATGGATTGATGCTGAAAAAGTAAGGAAGAAGATGAAAAGTTCAGGTATACATAAAACTCCAGGCTTCAGCTTGGTTGAGATGAAAGGTGAAATGCATCAGTTCATAGTAGGCAATCCTTCTTTATAAGGAGATTTGCCAAATTTGATGCATGTATATACTAAGAAAAAAAACTTGTGCATTTTTTTGGGTATACTATGGTGTTCAAATTGGTTCTCTCTATTCTACAAAATAGTGGAATGGATTTATTTTCAGTTTAGCATCAGATATTAGAAATTGTGTCCTCAATAACAACAGAATATATTGCTTCACAGAAAATGGATCAAAGAACAATTGAAGCCATTTCAGTTTGGAGGGAATGTTGTCATTCTTGTAAATGTGTAATTGGAACAAGTTTTGTTAGACAAATTGTCCCAAGCTGATAAACAACACGAATTCAGGTAGCTACAGGCATAAACCTGTTTAATAAATTACGTAGAGTGGTTGCAAAAATTATTCGCCAGCTTGCGCACATGTGGGAAAGTTGAAGCTTCCTGAGAATGGAGAACACTTTCAAGAATAGAATAAAATAGACGAGACAGTTGTGATTGTGATTGGTAAAGTAGGGGGTGGTGAGTTTGGTCTCCTTTCAATTTGTCATACTCGGAGGAGTGGGTCCAACCGGGGAATTGTTGAGTTTTATGGGTGCATTAACTAGAATTAATTGGAATCAAATCAAGATTACATACATAAAAATCAAACCTTTTCAAATTGAAAGACATTTGGAAAGATATTTCAGAAATTTGTAATCAAGAAAATAAAATTGTTCAAGTCCCAAATAGCAATTGTGTCATACACACACACATTGGGTTGAGGGAGTAGTGTTGCATCCTACGTATTAATTTTCTCGAATTTGTTTTTCACTATCTTCAAGTCTTCATTTAGGAAGCAGATAGGCGCCACATACTATTATCGCCTGGACTCTGTGTTATAGGTGGTCTAGTCTTTTGACGTCTATCCTTGTAATAGCCAAACCAAGATTTGACCAAAATCGAGCACAACTAAATCAGTAACTAGCCAACCAAGCCAGCTCTTCAGGCGTTTAGAAGGAGCTAAGAAAGTGACAGATAATAACATAATGTAACCAAGTACTAGGATAGAATATGAGAGATATTTATTGTGTCAAAGAAAGGCTTGTTAGATCCCAGAATTTCAATAAGCTTCAAGTTATTGTGTCTTAAACTTTATGAAATAGTAAATATTGGCATTAGAGTTGCAGTTGAGCTGAAGTTAAAGCCACTCCTTTCTCTTTCCTTTTCGAGCCTATTATTTTCTCTTGATGTTTTTTTTTTCTGGTGAGCCCATCCTTCTACTTCATTGTCCTGGGGAAGTCGTTAAACCTGTAATCTCCTTTTTGGCATTGTAAGTCCAAGATTTTAGAGGCCATTTTAGGCAACTATAACTTGGATATGCAACAAGAAGGATGATGATAGGAAACAGTCTGGAAAAATGCATGTGTCACTCAACATCAGAGAATGCACCAGCGTGAAATTTCTGGCAGAACGACTGAGAGGCAGCTTCTACTCTTGATAGATCCTACAGCAACACAACAAACTAATTCAACTTGATGAAATAAAAATGCTTCAAAAACCAATGTGACATCTTCATCAAGACGTCTACCTTTCCTTCAAATGTAATTACAAGAGGGCCTTCTCTTGATCTGCGAAAGCCTCCTTCATATCCAATAAAACTGGTAAGAGCCAGGAAAGAGGAAAAATGTAGATGGACTGGGGGGCAAAAAATTAAGATTTACCAATGTAAAGATCAGGGAACTGAGCGCAAAGCTTTGACAGAGGTTGAGCAACTTCGACCTGCAATACAGAGTGACGCGTAATGATCAATGCAAAACGACAAAATACGAAGTACTATTAAATATCAATTTCTGACATTATGTAACTTAAACTAACAGCACTTAGAGAGAAAAAACTATTATAGAGATACATCTTTCCTATAGTTCTAAGTTATTCTCTTGTATCTAATGATATCATAGGATCCAGGACAGTGGCTAGTTTCGCAGTACGGTAACATATCTTATTATTTCTGCGGCTCTCTTCCTGCTCTGGTTGTCTTGCATATGCTAACTTGAAGTTGTGACATCAAATTGAAGTCTCCAAGACTTTTTTAAGGAAGTCTCCGACATATATCTTTTGGAATATTTTAAATCAGAGGATATTGTCCAGGTTTATGTGAGAGGTAAAGAAGTTATCCTTGTATGAGAAGAGAAGAAACACGTGGGAAAAGGATCTAGAGTTCACTGGATTGTAGTGATTCCTATGCTTCAGTTCATTCAGTATGCAAGTTCAAATCAAAGAACATGACTTACGTACTTCTAAATATCACACAACATATATCTTTTGGAATATTTTAAATCAGAGGATATTGTCCAGGTTTATGTGAGAGGTAAAGAAGTTATCCTTGTATGAGCAGAGAAGAAACACGTGGGAAAAAGGATCTAGAGTTCACTGGATTGTAGTGCTTCCTATGCTTCAGTTCATTCAATATGCAAGTTCAAATCAAAGAAAATGACTTATGTACTTCTAAATATCACACATCAACAAGGAAACTATAAAAAGGGGCATAAAAGAATCTAAGAAAGGGTTACTTAGCACTCACATCAGAAAGAGTTGTTGCAACGCATTTTGATACAAATGGATCCATCAATACCAGGATGCCAGTAGATTTTGCCAATTCGATCAGACAATCCCATTGCCGATCCAGCTCTACAACATTTGTCGCAGTGAGAATAATCACATTATGGCACTTGATCTACAAAAGACAAAATGCACGTGCTAAAAAACCTTTTGCTTCATAAGTATCTTAAACAAATAGGTAAGAGTGTCAGCAGGAATACGAATATAAAACAGCCCCATGTAATTAAAAGAATGAAATTAAAGAGGGAATCGAGGCGAAGACAAGGTAGCTTCACTGTCAGCGATCAGCTTTTTCCATATTTGTTAACCATATTGACAGCTTTGCATAAGCCAAAAAAATTGCTAGTGCCATATAAGAACATCTATTTAACTTTCACAATCAGTGATCCAATTTCTTAAATCATCAAGAGTCTTCTCTTCTCTTTTTCTTTAATAAAATCAATCTTTTCTATTAAATAAAAACTTCAAAAGCCAATAAGCAGCTTAGGGCATTCAATCAGCTTTGCATAAGCCAAAAAAACTGTTAGTGCCATATAAGAACATTTATTTAACTTTCACAATCAGTGATCCAATTTCTTGAACATCAAGAGTCTCCTCTTCTCTTTTTCTTTAATAAAATCTATCTTTAAAAATAAAAAATACAAAAATAAAAAACTTTAAAGGCCAATAAGCAGCTTAAGGCATTCAATCAAACACTACCACCAGAAATATCTAGAACGAAAACTTGCAAAAATCGCAACAAGCATGCCTCAATCCCTACATAAGTTGGGATCAACTATATGAATCACACATATCCATTCGGCTCCATTTGCGCCCTCGGTTAAATGAATCATCATATCCATTTGGCTCTATTGAGCCCTTTTCACTGAAATATAGTTTAAGATGAATCGGTTTTCTATAAAACCAGAGGATCTCTAAACATCACACTTATTTATACACAAACATGCATATCATTAAAGACGACGGAAGAGAAAACAAAAAATAGGGAAGATGACAAATTTTATATGTGTGCCTATTTGGATATAATAGAGTCAGATTAAAGACATTGCTGGCCAAACTTCGGTGACAAGAGGAAGCATCTATAGAAGATTTATATTTTAGATAATTACTGCAGGAGCTCAATCAAATCTATACTTGTAAGTTGTAGGTAAATAAGTCCCACAGACCCTCCTGCTAACAGAAAAGGGGAAAGTTGAAGAGTCATAGATGTGTGCCTATTCAGATGTGATAGTTTCAGATTTAAGAACATCGTTGGTCAGATATGTGTAATTTTTTTTTTGATAGGCAACGCGAGTATTATTTATTTATCAAGACAAGATGAGTAATGTCAAAAAGAACTATATCAACAATAATATACAAAATGCATTTTATATGTTTGGCTGGTTCCTTAGCTTCAGTCATCAAATATGGCTCTTTGGTATTGAGGGCAAAAGTCTACTAGTTGCTACATGCATCCAAAAAGATGTTTCGACTTGTCAAAAGAAGACCTCCAAATGGACAGCTCTTCTATAAAACTGATCTTTTTATAGAAACAAAAAAGCATTTTCTACAAGAACAAAAAAAGTCTCACGCGTACATTCAGCCATTTGGATTTTTTGGTTGGATACTCCCAAATCAGTGTGAATGAGAATTGATTCACTGCATGAAAAACAAATCTACTAAAACCGTCTTCCACTCGCTTAAAAAAATTATGAGGTTGTCACTTGCCTTTTGAGCCCTATGCCATTCGTTTAAGGTGGTTTACTACTTGATGAAAACAATGTCTTATTTGGTTTCCAAATTCTAAAAATTAAAGTACAAGGCAGTTGGAACTTGAGAAATTATTCCTAGCATGCTATTTGTTAAGTAGCATCAAAGAAAAGCCTTAACTTACTGAATTTCCAATTTTAACAATAGAGCTTGGTTAATCAACTTAGTAGCTGACAATGTACAGAACTGTACAAATAAAGCAAAATTTTCAATTTAATCATCCACTTGGACACTTGGTAGACATCTGATAGAGACATTACATGCATGTAATGACCATCAAGAAAATCTGGAAACTAATCCCTATCTGTATTTTTTGGTGTATTTGGAATGAGAGGAATAAGGAGATGGTTTGATGGAATAGCAACTCCAAACCACTTCCTTAAGGGTAAAAGTCTTTTACTTTTGTACAGTTACACCTGTAAACTCCCCAGACAATTTTTTGGACTTTGTTAGCTCTTCAACTTTAGTATAGGACTCTTTGTACTGGAGCTAACCAATCTTTTGTATCTATATTTCTGCATCTTCTTGATGCCATTTATAATATCTCTTACTTTATAAAATAAAAAACATGCATGTAATGACCAAAACAAAATGGAAATAAAAACGAACAGCAGATATAGAACAAGCTATTTATGGTTGGAAAAATATGTTGGTCGGATATGGGTCAGGTATCCAATACGAGTATGGATCTATAGGTTGGATTCGTCATCACATGAATTTTAAGATTTGGTAGTATGGATCCAAGTGCGGATATATACGGATGTTAGAATACAACTAAATAATATAGCCAATTAGTTATTTAAGATTGTTGAAAAGCAACTTATTTTTCGATTAACAAGGCAATTTAAAGCCATTCCTATCAATTATGTTGAATGGGAAGTGTCAATTGCATAGTTATAAATTGCTATAAATACATATTGTAATATAATATAGATATTTGTATGGATATAAATCATCTCATTTAGGGTAAAATGGAAAGTTTAAAATTAAATCGTTCCTAAATATAAAAAAGTATCATTCTTTTTTGGGACAGGCTAAAAAGCAAAGTGCATCACATAAATTGGGATAGAATGAGTATCTAATAGTTTGAATGAAGAAAAGTAATTAGTTTTGTTAGAATTTTGGTTTGAATCTATCATTGTCTATTTATGCTTCTTAAGCTTTGTTATTAACTAGAAAGCAAAAAGTATTTGTGGTAGAAATAACTGTCTTTAATAGACAGTAGACTCAATAGCTGCGGTTACGGATGCTATTGCTAAGAGGGCATTCAAGTCGAGTTAGGTACTGCAGTAAAAACTAAACTCTTTGTAAATGCTTAATAGTATGCATACGGTATCTTGTAAAATAGCAAATTGTTCCATTACTTATGTGAATATACATGTGAGATAAACCAAATATCCAATCAACCTATACTTCTTGGCCATAGGTATAGTCACAGCACCCAAGTTAGATTTTGACCAAATCAGGAGCAGCAAAATCCCCGACCCACATCCAAATTGTGTTGGATGTACAAGGATGCAGAAAAGATTTTGAAGGATCCGAGCAACATTGTTCAGAAAAATAAACCATTCTAGGGGCTGATAGCTTGTGACTTAAAGATGGACAGTTTTCACGGCAGTAAGCTGCATGTGAGTTTCATTAAAGCTATTTCCATAAATAAATATAAACGATGTTTTTACTTAAGCCTAAACAATCCTCAAGGTGTGTGAATAGATTTTTAAGACAACATACAAACAAAAACTCAGCAAATTAAACAAACCTTGAGTAGAAAACAATAATTAGAAAATGTACCTAAGTCTAAACGTCCTCTCTAAGGTGATTGAAGATATTTTAACACAATATAAAGACAAAACCTTGCCCTCTCGGGTAGAGGTAAGGCCTGTCTACATATTACCCTCCCCAGACCCCACCTTGTGGGAATATACTGGGTTGTTGTTGTTGTTGTTGTTGTTGTTGTTATAAAGACAAAACCTTAGCAAAATAAATAATGGTTGAGAATGAAGTTGGATATCATTTTACATTCTCTAAGATAAATAAAACATCAAACTACAGAAAGAACTTAAAATAACCATCATAGTTCAGATAATGGCCAACATACCAAAGGCACAGGCAGCTGTTCGTGATGCAATAATTCTGTAATACCCTCGGGCAACAGCGCCATCTGGAATAGGAAAAGAAACAAGGATTACCTTTATAAATAAGGATGTTTTTCCTGAAAATGATAAATAAGCGTGTTCTTCCTTCCACTTATTTAATTTGTATCTTTCAGAGCTGGTAAGTTGATGGGCACGCAAGATGGTGCATAATTTCAAAATCAGTTTAGTGGATCTTTCAAGTGCGTGTAATTACAAATGGAAATGCGTCTGGAAAGGCTGATTCATCCTGTAGAAAATTAATACCTCCAAGCTTTTCCTTACCGTTCAGGTTATTACTTGCTTTGGATGTCTAATATTTCGTATATTAGAACTATATTGAAAAAGCCTTAATATGATTCAGCTAATTTACCAATCAAGATGCAGAAATGAATTCCAAGGTTTCAAGAAAAAAATAACAGTTTTGTTCATGAAAACTGGATTCCTAGCCTATCAAGGAAGGAGCTTTTTCATTTAACCTTTCAATCGACTCCAAACAGAATGGAATGAGAGATTTCTTAGTACCAGTGCAGTAGAAGGTAACAGAAGCACCAAACTCAAAAAGCACAGGTATGATAGTAACAACACTGTGCCATTCTTGCCCACAATATTGCATTAAAGAAAAGCTCTGACCTCGTTCTTGTCACCGGAGCATTTTTCACCTATAAGGTGCCTCAGATGTTCTTCAAATTCTTCATCAGGAGCCTGAAAAAGAAAGTAATGGAAAGATTTGAGACACTAATATATCAGTGTAAAGCAAAACATCAAAGAACATTTTTGAAAGAGTGTGTCATAAATATCACGGACTCTGGCAAAGCTGTCGTATCTTTCGAACATGCAGAATGACACAAGGATTGTAAAATTGAAGTAATAGTGAATGTTTAATTATTTAAAGCATTATAGTTGTATTAACATATCTAAAGCTACACGTAAAAACTATATCCACATTTATAAACACATAATCATAGACATCTATCCATCAAATACATTTACCATATCTAGGTTGGTAATTTAAAATTAGATGTTTGATGATCCTTCTCTTATAATTTTCTTCTTTTCTAATAAGACCTGTACCTTCATAAAAACTTATAACTTGATTAAACCATTCCTCCCAGTAGAAAAGAAAGTAAAAGCAAAGAATTACACCTTCAAATGTGTTCTCTCACAGAGACACAACAGACACCAATGAAGGGGAAAAAAAATTGAAAAGCAGCCAACAGTGTACAGCACATGGCACATCAAGTTTGCGACACATGGCACATCAAGTTTGCGACACATGCCACATCAGCCAGACATGCAAATCATTAAAAAGTTCCCATTATGTACCATGCGAACACCAAAGGCTTTTGCTACTCCTGCTACAGTAACATCTGAATGCAATGGACCTATCCCACCATATATCAGTACCTGTTGGAAGATAACAATTTTAAAAACCAATGCTTAGCGCTGATAGTGTATAATTACAGACATAGAAGCTAATTGCAGACTAGTCTACGATATAATCCACACTGACAAATACTTACCATATCATCAGTGGACTTCCGTCTCTCTACTTCCTCGGCTACAGAATCTATCTGAAAATTGAGAAGGACGAGATTAAAACTGGAGACTAGAATAAATTTCAAATTCAAAAAGTTTAAGGTTTCTCAATTATCAAGATGGAAAATGAAGGAAAAAGCTGGTGTGCTTCAGGAAAGCAATTACAATTGACTGTTCTAGCTAATAATTGGCTTGGGATGGTAATGAATTTTTTTCAAGCACTAGGGAGATATTCAGGTCAAGCTATCCCCTTTATCCCTGAAGCTTTATAGAGAATTCGAGGATTTTATTTCCACCTTTGAAGTCTTTTTAACTGTGTGCACAGTTCAAGCAAACATTGCAAAAACTCCCAGTAACATATTACTTACATCATTTCGAGTGACAGCAACTCGCGATACTGCCCAACCAATAGAATGGAGCTTTTTACACAACACAGACCCCAATTTATCCTCTACAGTGCCAAACCTGAGCTATGGAACCAAGAGAAAAATATCTGATAAGCAAGCAGATGTAGACTGTAGAGAGCACAGAATATTAGAGTTCAGGTTCAGAGCGAACATATATTCACTTGTCTCTATAGCCTGTTAGCTCTCTGCCTCAAATTGTTGAGTTTAATGTAGAGCAAACTGAAAAGATAGACTACATTTTGCAATACACGAAACCGCATAGTAAACTTTTCCAATTGACACAGTTTACCAATCAAATGAAAAATGTACACATCTACATAGACAAATGCAAAGAAAATTGACAGTGTCCCCTTATGTCCATCCAATTACCAAAAGAGCAAGTCAATATGTGTTAATGACACACATCAACTAGAATCCAAGACCATGCTCTGCCCCTCATCAAGTCACTGTCTTTTGACTAAATGCCTATGAAAAAATATAATATCCATCTAACCAAATAAACAATAGAAAATTCAAATGAAATCGTGTGATATAAAACGCCAACGTCGTTTACACTTCAAAATAAGACTGTTGCATTCCATCTGGACTATAGACTCAAGAGTTCAATTTAGAGGGAAATTTCCATTGAAGTAGAGGATAACTTGTTTCCGAAAATCAACAGAGATAACTGGGTTAGGGAGAAACTATGTGCTTGCAGAAATTTGATTCACATGCAGGACATCTAGTTACCCAAGAGATTAAATGTGTTCCGGGAACAACTAAAGTACATTCAGGTTCAACAATTATAACTTTTAACAAATACTCTCAGGTTCAACAATAGCCGATCATAAAAGAACCAACAACTAGAATATGAAATCCTAACAGATCAATCGAAAAATTCAAAAGAACAAACACTGAAGGACAATATAAGAGATAAAGATATGGCAGAAATCCAAACAAAATTTAATATAATGAAAAGAAGCCACTTAGAAGAGCAAGTCAACATGATACAAGGATCATCAAATACAAATGACAGGCAACAATAACTTACAAAATTTCATCCCCCACAGTAATAATCGAGGCAGTGAGCATGCTACCGGAATTCAAATTCTCTATTTTCACTCCATTGCTAATAGAAGATAATTTCCCACACACCAGAGAGGAGTTCTTTTTTACTCTTCCAGCTCTTTCCAACCTTCCATCAGCAAGTAAATAGGCAGGTTTAAACTTCTCTTCACTATTATCAGAGTTCCTGATGCACAAAAGTGCATTACGAACAGTGTCATGAATGCTCCCAATTGAGGTATACCTACAAGAGCAGTAAAATAAATAGATGATCAAATCAATGTGTACCTCTGGAAACTGAATTTCCAAAGTATAATTCATGAGTATCAAGTAGAACAAATCAGATCAGCAATATAAGAGATACTAGTATAAATCTCAACAAATTAAATTAGAAAGATTAAGATTTCATATTTTCCTGTAATTGCAGGATGATGAATCTAATAAATTTTTCAAGTAACACAACAGAAAATTACCCCTGGTCATAAAGACTGCAGTACTGAACCTTGCATACCAATAGGAACGCCCATACATCTCTGTCGCATCAAACTTTGCAGGTTAGTTATTTTAATTCATCCAACATGAGAAACAAACAGTTAAGTGGATGATCAAGGTCATAAAAAATACACAAAATCGTGGCAGATGAAATCAATATTTTTTTTATTTGCACCGGACCGAGTCTCTAAGAGCCCCGACTAATCCCGGGGGTGCACAGGCCCTCGGCAAGGAGTTTCCCGCAAGTGCACCACGGTTAAATCAGGTTTTACCCAGTCCGATGGCCCTCAGAAATCAATAAAAATTTGCCAAATGAACATCTTTCACTGAAAAGGGCATGCAGAACCCTGAACAAGATATAATCAGTGATGCAACCAATTCAACAAGGGTGAGTAGCGAAAGAAAATGTCAACCTCATAAGTCATGTCTAATAGTTTGTTTAGAAATGAGATAATGACTAAGAGTGGCCATCTCTATCTTTAGCTGGATTATATTGGATTCCTTACCTTTAGGTTGTCCTAAAGGTTAAACTTTTTCAGTTTTTTGGATTATTTTTTCTAAAGGATAAACATTTGAAAGTTATTCTTGGTGCCACGGAAGAAGTGCACACATAATAATCCCATTTAATGCTTCAAAATGATAGTAAAAAATATTCAATCCTGCATTGACATATTAAATCAATTAAATACAACAGAAAATTACACATTCAGCACTTGCCATGGCCAACAACTGATGCAATGCTTATCTTAAACCAAAGCATGTACGAGAATTCAAACCATAATTGAGTCCCGCTTCTGCATTACCACAACTCCTAATGCCATTCAAGTAGCTATTATTCCAGGGAACCACTAGCACACCCTTTCTTCTATATAGTACCATGAGAGAACAAGAGAAGAGACACTTAGTTATGGGTGCCACCCATAAATCATAATACATATAATTTTTGTTCAAATGTGGGACAATGTTTAACTAATGAAATTAACACTTCTAACATTCTAACGCTACAATTTAATATTCTAACACGTTCTCTCAAACTCAAGGTGAGGAAACCTACTTGAGTTTGCTTTTCTTAAAAAAGTAAACAGCCAAGGGTAACTTGCCAAAAAAGTTCTCTCACTGGAATCTTATCAAAAACATTCTGCATTCCACTCATCAGATTGTTGCTGGAGAATTACAAGAGAAATGATCAGAAGAATGGAGAAATAGTGAATGAAAGAATGGCTAAGATACTTGGATAGGGATAGCCTAGTGCAAGAGACCCTGTACCTCCAACTAGGTAGGTTGTATGTTTGAGGATGGGGTTTACTATATCAAGAAAACGACAACAACCCAGTATAATCCCCGGGAAGGGTAGTGTCTACGCAGAGTATAGAGGGTTGTTTCCGATAGACCCTTGGCATACCTCCCTTCAAGAACTCCCCACCTTGCTCTTGGGGTAACTCGAACTCACTAGAAAAAGCAGTGCCATCAGAATGATTGTTGTAATAAGGGTGATGCTGATGATCACCAGAACAAGGGTGATGCTAATCATCAAACATAGACACGTTGCCGTTTGAACGACCGCCAGAACAGGAGCAGTACCGCTGGAACAGTCATAAAAGAATAGTACAAATGTGAGGAAAAACACACTTTGGAAGGGCAAGTGGCACGACCACCCTCAGATAAATGGAAGCTATTTAAGACACAGTCAACATCGCAGATATTCTGCTACCAGAAAATAATAATTAAAGAACAAAAAGAAAAGATGTATCTGTAACTCCATAACACACCATTTATAGGTGTCAAACAGAATAAACACATGATATCTAGCTTAAGAACCTAACATTTCTAAATTTCAAACATAATCACTTAAAATACTAGCAAATACAGAATTCCGAAGGGGAAAGGTTTTTTTTTGGGGGGGTGGGGAGGGGGGTGGAAGGAGCGGTAGGCAAGGACACACACATCTTCACCTTAATCTCTCTATTCTTTAACTCTTCCCACTCCACCTTCTCCCTCGATTGAAAGTGACTTCTTTTGGTAGGAACAGAGAGCAAGAACAACCAACCAGGGACCTAATGCTAGCCCTTCAGTTTTTTATAAGTGCAATTCGCCTACAAGGAAAATGAAGAATGCTATGATGCCTTGACATTGGGTTAGCTTGGATTCAGGGTTATGACAAGTGGTTGGGAACCATAGACAAAAGTCTTATGCTTGTCATATCCTACGAGTCTGTTAAGCTTCTTACACTAAAATAACACCAAACAAAGACCAAAATCAGTCCCCTGGTATTATAAGAGGGGTTTCCTTTGTTTGTACGGAGCAACATGCTTGGTAATCAATAAACTCTTCCTCTTTTACTTGATGCAGATCTTTTGAGCATCAATGCATCAAAAGTGTTATTTTAACACTTACGTACATAATTGTTCTTCTATAGTTCGAGGCAACCAACTTATAAAAGAAATAGTTCAAGTCAACCATTATCTACTTTCAACATGTTCTAGTGAACCCCATTTGGGTTAATTGATTTAAAAACCTTTTCTCTAGATACAACCGCTGCTTTCTTATACCCTTGCATAATTTAGCTTAATCTCAATCCAACTGTCAATGGACTTGAAAGCTAGCATTTGCACTTCAATCCTCCAACTCTAGAGGATACTAATACTTCTTAACAGTATTTCCATGAAAATCAAATGAATGTCAATATCGACAATATATTAACATTAATCTGTAAAAGCTTTTTGTAGTGGCCTCTTCTCGGATGAAAATGGTGAGGTATGATGACAATTAATATCCTACTTGGATTCATGTTTTAAAGTCTAGCAGAATAAGATTAAGAACCGCTAGATTTTCTTTTTGTTTCCTCTTATTTGCACCCATCAGTTTTACTAACTTATATTGCATGTGTAAGAGCTGCATATAAGGTGTAGCCAAACCTGTATGACCAGTCCAAAATTGGGTTCACCCTCATGAAAGGTGGCCACCCGGGTGAGCTAGGTGAGAATTGCTCTTGACCTACCTGAAAAGTAGGTTCCATAAGCAGTTGTCAGCCGCAGATCATACTGGTTTAGATTTAGAAGATCATTGACTAGTTGGATTAGTTAACTAAATATTTACTGCAGTAGGATCTCCGATTCGGACACCAAGAAAAATAGCTCGAATTGGATTCGCCTTTAGCAGAGCCTCCAGACCTGATTTAAAATCAAGTCTAATAATATCCACTTGTATGTTGTAACTGCAAGAGAAAGAGTGATCAAGCTAAATGATTAACAAGGGAAATGGCATCATCTACGGTGGCACCACTGTACCAGCTCCTTTATATGGAATTTAGTTGGCAAAAGGGGTCGAGGTAAACTATCATTTCTCACATACGTTGCTGCAGCTTCGTAGGTAAATGAGTTGATTTCAGGGAAAGCAGATGGGCTCTCAAAATATATTGTTCGTATCGGGAATGTCTTTCCGCCATCAGCTGCATCTCCTCCCGAATTATTTTCCTCAGCTTCATGCAGAAAACAGCCTGCCCTCAGCAGGTGAAGCAAAACCTGAATCACAAAAATTTAAATGTGGTAAAAAATTTAAGAAAAAACAACTATTTAGACCTCAACACCAAGAAACACATAAAGAACTTACAGTAGAATCTTTCCCTCCATTAAAGCTTAAAGCAACCTCTTGTACACTGCTCAGTGGGGGACATAAGCAATATCAAAACAAGGAAAACTGAAAAATGCTTAGCCAACTTCATCTTAAGACGGAAGAGTAATAGTGATAGCTCTCAGATCAAATCATGTTCCTAAGATGCAAGTCATTCCGTCCTGTTTTATTTACGCACCGTCTTTAGCCTATTTTCTGGAGGCAAAAAAAGGATCTCTTTCTTTGAAAGACAAACTATACCATTTTAGAAAGTCAAATTAACATAAATAGTATTGTTTCAATAATTATTGAATTTTATGTGACACTTTTATGCTTTTTTCAATCAAGGAATTAGTTTCACAAGTTCTCTGCTGAATCCAGATATAATTACTCATCCAAATTATCTTCCATTATATCCAAGAAATTTCAGCTAGACCAACACAACAAGGATAAAGGGATTATATTGGTAAAGGAAGCAGAGGAGGAGCTAGGATTTCAATTTTATGGGTTCTGGATTTTAGAACGACTTTAATTGCTAATAACTGGGTTCTAATCTTATATATTGTTATTGTATAAATTTAATGAATTTTTTAAGACAAATACACTATTTGAACAAAAGCTATTGGATTCGGGCGAACCTATACTCAACTTCTAGTCTGCACCTGACAGGATGCAGGTACCCGGTGGAATAGCCAAGATGAGTACAACGATCACAGTTATAAATTTATAGACAAAAAAGCAAAGTGGAAGATATAACTTACTAATAATTCAACAACTTCAAACAAAAAGTGAAATTTTGTGCATTTATTGCTCAGCCAGCATAACATAAGGTAACAAGAGAATAATATGCTCTGATATCACAATGCAGAAAACTTGAAAATGAACTACTCTATGTGTTAATATATCCTATCCAGTTGCAAATAATTCTTTTGATTCTTTAAAATTGCACAAAATTCGAGAAGATCAATTAAGTTGAATCTAGAAAAAGATTTTGGAAACTTACGAGTAAAGAGCTAGTGCTCTTTTAATAACATAAATGGCGTTATTATACTTAGTCTTCAATCTTCCGTCATCACATTCTCTAATTGCTTTATCGATCTCCATCTACACAAATTTGAACAAAAATACCTATAAATCATTTTCAATTATTAAACATGAAAACCTAGATTTAGATCAATAGTTAAATAAGAATTTTGAAGGGTTTATTAGAGAATTTACCTGGGGTTGAAGGTCTAGTTTAGAAATGCCAAGGAGATTGAAGAATTCAGAGAATTGACTACAAGAGAATGCGCTCCACAGATTATATATATGTTTTCTTTCTTTCTTGTCGAAACAAAAAAGAAGAATATATTCCTAATATAATAAAGACAAAGAAGAGAAGACTAAAATGGGTTTTGCTTTGTTTTTAACAGCATAAATGTAGTTTACGTTTCTTTTAGGGGTACAAGAAAGATGGCTGAATAAACTGAATTTCTATCCATGTTCCACATTGTAACGGTCAAGGTCACAATTCAAAGTACTTCTATCTCCTATTAGGTATTTAATTTGGTGTTTGATTAAATTTGAATTTGACTCTGAAATTCTTATTGACTTTCTTATTATTGATGATTTCATTTTTATGGCTCGAACTTAAACTAGTTGATAATACAACAATTAAGAATTGAGACATACTAATGGGTCATTTGTTATGATGAATAAGTACAAATAATTATGGGATAAAAATTTAGTATAGCCTTATCCTTTGTTTGATTACTAAATAAATTATCTCGGGATTAAAAATAATATCAGGATAACTTATACCTACTATAAGGTGGAATAGTAATCTCGAGATAAGTTATCACATGATTAAAAATAGTACCAGAATAACTTATATTTGCCCGATGGTGGAATAGTAGTCCTAGGATAAGTTATCTCAAGATAAAATAGTAAAATTGACAATTTCAGGATTAATACAGCATATCAAATTGTCAATAAAATATAATATAATATAAGTATAATTAATCACGGCATAAATAATGTCAGCACAACTTGTATTCAAGCCAAATGACTACTCTTATGCACCTTCTTATATCACATTGAATAGTCTTAATTTGTTGCTTTCGTTCTTCTTCTCTTTTAAAGTTTCGACTATGAATATTAAGCGTGGGATGAATATTGGAACTATGATTTTTATAATAAAATATGAAGATTTAACGTAAATATTTGATATTACTATAAATTATTTATGTTGTGATACTTGTGGTCAACCAATTTTATTGAAATATTCAAGTTTCGCGAGATGTCGATGTTTATAATGTTAGATGAGTTCATGCCTATTATGTGTTTTACTTTTCTAGTTGATATTGGCGCTCTCATAGTCATTACTTAGACCGTTTAATTTTTTGTTTTGTTTTTGTTTTTGACATATAGTTAAACTTTCGACCTTTGCTTTGTTTTAGCTAGTCACATACTTTCTACTTTAACAAAGATGCCTTCTCGAAAGTATTTTTAGTTACTTGTTAGTTTTTGAGAATGGTAATTTATATGGTCTTTAATAATATTATCCTCTATTCTGTGGAAAAAAAAAAAGCAGACTTATTTTTATTGATTTGGAAATTGAAGTTAGAAATCCAATAATAATAAAGAAAATTATTCTTCAAAATACATAATGACCATTGGGAAGTTGTAAAAGCAACAAATTTTAGGATAATTTACTTAGATCCTAGTACACTAGAAAAACTAAATGAATATAACCTCTAATTTGAAACATGTCTTTTTGACAACAATTCAAACTAATATTTTGGTCTACAAGCCTACTCAACCAATTGTTAAAAGCAATATTGTCCTGAAAAATTGAATTAAAAACTGAAATTAAGGATACATCAACTAATTTCTAAATAACAACCCTTCATAGTGGCTATTTGGTAAAATTTCTATCCATAAAATAAAGTTTTCATTTCAACTTTATTGGTTTACCCAAAACCATTGAAGAAATAAGAAAGAGGGTTAAGATAACATTATTACTTTAACTTGATATACTAGAAGTGAAATGCTCACCGATTTAAAGATTAGCTAGGAGTAAGATTTTATGTGGTATTGTTCCATATTTTATTTTATTTATTACTTTCATTCAAAGAGGAAAGTAGGCAAAGTAGGGAACTTGGTTAATGTATGCCAAAATTCTAACACCTTGAACTTTTGCTATTACATGTGGAAGTTTTTTTTTTTTTATAGTTCTCAATGGTTGATTAATTAGCCTATTTGGCCAAACTTTTGTGATGGCAAAAGAATGTTTTTAAAAAAATATATATATTTAGAGATTTGAGTTATTTGTCCAGCTTAGCTTTTAGCAGCAGAAGTTATTTTTTAAAAGCTAAAAAATAGTAGCATTTCCTCATAAGTGCTTTTGGAACATTGGCAAAGCATATTGTTGCTATAATATTGATAAAATTTATGTTTTAAAATTAATTAGAAAAGCACTTATAACAAAAGTATTTTTTAAAAATAAGCAAATTTTAAAAACTTGGCAAAATAGACTTCTAGTTTTGCTAAACAGAGGACGGTTTAAACAACTAATCCTAGATTTATATGCTGAAATATATTAAATAAGCTTTTTAAAGCATAATTAAATTGCATAATCTAGCATGTGTCACTTACAATTATGTAATGCATCATATGACCTTACAAAAGTTTTGAATACCCTTAACTAATAACCAATTACAGAATCAACGGACTCATACCACCAAGCAAACAATCAATCTTTAAGCTAGAATAAACTGAACAGTAGTCCCAAATTCATGAATAAATCAATTCACACAACAAACGATTTTCATGACTCCAACAGAACACCAAACCAAAGGGAACAGGTAAGCAAATGGGCAATACGAAGGAATAATTTATCAGTCACATACAAAATAACATCACAAACAATAATGGAAGAGAACAGAGTAAACCTGTTAAGCAAATCCTTTCTCGAGACAAAATCAGCAAGCACAAGATTTCAACTCCAAAATTTGAGAGAAGACAGCAACGACAATAATCGAACCAGAAGCTGCGAATCTGCCCGGATTGAACCTCGGACAGCGACTTCGAATTGAGCTCGAAATCTAACTCACAAGAAGCTGGTTGTACTAGAGTCACTGAAATGGAAGTTTCAATTTCTCAAAGTATTCAACAGTAACACAAGCAATGGCTGCAATGGGAAGTCGAACCAGACAACTCAAATGTGAACGCGTCTTTGATTAACGAAAATTCTGACGGTTACAAAGGCGTCAATAAACCACAACTACCACCGAATCCGAATCACCAAACAAAATCACTTGAAACTGCGAATCGCAATCCCGAACCTCGACGAACAATGACGACCCACGACCTCGAATCAACCCAAACACAAAACAGCTTTCAATATCAAATGAACTCCATGAATTTGAAACCAAAAATCGAATAGAGGTCAAAGAGAAAGAAACAAAAGAAAAAAAATCGACAGAGGAGTGAGCGTGTTTCGGCGCAGCTTGGTCTCTAGGGTTCATCCATTTGTTCAAGGAAGACGAAGAGCTTCAGTTGTTGCTGGTTGAAGAAGAAGAGCTCAAGGATCGTTGGTTGTGGTCTGGTCGTTGGCTGAAGCTCAAGCCATGGATGAGAGGGGTTAAGGTTTTCGCTGGTTTTGTGGACGGGAGCAGAACAGAAGCGGACCCAGTATTTGAGAGCTGACACCCTTTGATACAAGATATAAATTACTAACGGTAAAAGGAGTGTCAAAAGTTATTGAATGTCGTATGTTCATGTCCTATTGTAATATAATTTCTTTCTTTTTTTTACATTCCTTTGTATAAAATTTGACTCTACCACCTACCATAATTTTATATAAGCAAATTACTAACAATAAAAGACAATCAAAGATATTTATAACTAGCCGATTAAGAAGTATAAGATATACTAGCACTCCATAAAAAATGACTGATGCAGTCATCCATTCTCTCGAGACGTCACAATTGCTGCGAGCAAAGATATTAATAATAAAATGGATTTGCCTAGAAAATCTAGGAGAAAATGCAATGAACTGTTTCAAGACCGACTCGAATTGCTTTTTTTCTTTTATTGAATTAATCCAAACTCTATTTGGAAATAGCCTCTTTACACCAAGGTAGGGGTAAGGTGTGCGTAGACACTACCGTCCTCAGGCCCCATTAAATGAGATTATATTGGGTTGTTGTTGTTGATCTCTACTATTTGAAAACGTAAATAATTACGATAACATATCAACAAAAATACAAATTTAATATTATCGAATATCAATAACTTGGTACTAATATAATAAAGGTACATCATGGGCTCGTACTTGACTCTATGCATTTTCATATGCAAAGGGCCAAGATTTAAATTTTAAAGTGTAAATGTTTATATAGAATGTCCTAGTGTGATTGCAACTAATAAGATATGAGTTAAATGTTTAGGAATCACTAATTAGAATTGAGAAAATATATATATCTTGCTAACGCATAAAAATTATAATCCAGATAAATCTTCAAAAAAAGAGAAAGTTCTAAGCAAAGAGTGAGCGGGAAATTTGAAAAAGAATAAAATAAATTCACTATTATGTACTAATAATAAACTAATTTTTAAAAGATAAAAGAAAAAACAAGTAAGAGAATAGTAGAAAGTTTTAAAAAGGGAGGGGAGGGGGCAGGGAAGGACCGGAATAGGAATAGAATAAATTGATGATTACATAGTAAATATAAACTAAACAAAAAAAGATTATAGAAAAAAATATAAACCAATTGACTAGTAAGGAAGTAAAGTAATAGTAAGTAAAATAAGGAGTGATAAGTATCGATAATTTTTTTATAAAAAAACGTTACCGAAAAATTAATTTACAAAACAAACAGTTAAGTCGTAGAGAGTTTCGAACCCAGGTATACCGGTAAGAAAAAGGAGATATCTAGTCTAGAAACCAGCTTCGCCATTCAGCTTCCACGTTCAAGGGGGCCAAGCAAGATATATAAGGGGTCCTCAATATACGTATAGTTATAAATAACATATATATATGCATGGTTTTAGTCGAGGCTTGCGGGGTCCTGTGACCCCTCAACACTCTATATAGGTCCGCCCTGGAGCAGAAGATCATCGCCTGAGGGATGGGGTCTCTTCGTGTAATGGCTGGAAAGGGGTCTTCTTGTTTTTGAAGGTCTTCGAGATGGTCAGCGCCAGCTTTTGGGTAAAGTCTCCAAAGCTTACGCCCCCAATTTTAGGTAGTTCGAAACTTTTTTAATGATTTTTTTTTTGACAAAAGCTACTTTTTTAATGCTAAAAAAGTTACATAAATAGGTATTTCGTAATATAATATTACGAATTACCTTAACGGATTACTAAAAAAAAATTATAAATAGGTATTTCGTAATTAGGTCTTAAAGAATGTGCTTTGTGAAAAATTCTTGTTATGATTTTGGTCAGATCCTATAAGTCTAAAAATGATTTTTTCCTCTTAAATCAAATACGGAGTATTTAATAGAGAGGAAATTATCAAAATGGTCCCTAATGTATACGCTTTGGATCCATTTGGTCCCTAATATATAATACCTAATGAAAAAGGTCCTTCATCTATGCAAAAAGTGTATTGTTTTGGTCTTAATCCTAAAACTAACAGTAAAAGTAAAACTTTTCGTTAAATTTAACCATTTCCTTACGGCAGCACCTTCATCCATCGAACAGCCACTATGCCACCACCAACCGCCGCATTTCTCTACTGATTTTCCACTGCCACTTCTGCTGAACCACTCTTATACTTTTCTATTATATAGAAAAGAGAAGAGGATGTTGACCAAGGGCATAATAGTCATTTTAAATATGTCAATGCATTGTTTGTTTGTATACCATGCTCAAAAATTTTGTTGTGGATTCTTAATAACCGAAAAAACCAAAACTAACGTGTCCATAAGCTATTAAATTCTTTAGGTGAACCCTACTTTCCATTCAACCTTTACTATCTTTATTAAATTCATTACTTGATTGTTATTATTATTATTTTCAACAAGTACTTTGAACTAGAATAATTACTTTTTTGGTAATTTATAATTCAAATATTTGCCCGATTAAAAATACTAAGGTCACATACATTTATATATGACAATTCTATTATTTTCTTAAGAAATATCATTTTATTTATTAACTATTTCGGTAAAGAAGATTTCATTAAAAAAATTAATGATACTATATGTAGATTGACATTCAAATGTTATTATATCATTATCAATTGATATCATTTTATACAAATTACAATTGGAATACTTCATAAAATTTGATTTTTTTTTATTTAAGAATAAAATATAGTTTCAAGTTCCCTTTTTGATTATAGAATATAAAAAATTATAATAATTATCCTCTCTCTAAAAATATGAGTTGAGAATATCCGAAGTAAAAATGAAGACAACTAATTTGTGAAATTATTATCTTTTAAAAATTGTTATATATTAAGAAGTATGAGAAGTATCGTCATACAATATTATACTTCTCCTCTATGATCGAAGTTAGTTGAGTACATACTCTATTCAATTAGAATTTAATATTATAAAAATTTTAAAATAGATAAATATACAATTAATATTATTAAAATAGTCTCAACAAATACTACTTATTGTGATGATGATTGCATTAATACCCTAAATAGTATCTCAATCATATCGAATGAAACTAGAAAAAAATATTATGTCATTCCAATAGAACAAATCACAATGTTTCTTGTTAAAATTCTTAATAATTAAAATCATGATTATTATTTAAAAGAACCAAAATATACTTTTTCATCAACTATTTGGGAATAATATTAAGATTTAACTTATGATTAGTAAAAAAGAAAAAGATAATGCATTAACACACTAAAAATACTAAAAGAAGAAAATTATATATCATTTAATTTAAAAAATCAAAAAATATATGACGAATTATTTCTCAACTAACTTTTTAATTACTATTTAATAATAATTAACTTAAGGCTTAGTGATGTAAAAAATATTTTAAAATAAAAGAGGCCCTATGTAGAAATAATTTAAATTCTACTTGAATTATTATCTAATCACTGTATAATAAAGCATTAAACTCGACAAGTGTTTCAAAGTGATTGGTATAGTAATGCGATTTCAGAAAAACTAAAATGCACATAATACAAAAGATAAATAATAATACATGTAATCTGTCATGACCCCAAACCCGATCGTGATGGCACCTAGCACAATGCTAGGCAGCCCGACCAATCAACAACAATTATGGAGCTATGAGCTCACTTTACCCAATTTTAAGCACAACCAAATAAGTCAATGTAGACAAAAATACCAATACGGGGATCAAGCCCCAAACAATACAACTCCCATAGACCGAGGGGTCAAGAGTCAAGAGCCTCTACAGATAACATAAGTGTAATAGTGTTTTACATGATACTTAGTGCTCAAAGAAATAGAAATACGAAATCAAAAGACAGATGGAAGGGATGTCAGGTCCTGCGGACTCTGCAGCTACCTCGACTACCCCGCAGATATCGCCTCGGAACAGCTACCTAATCAGGACTGCTGAGAGGTACCTGGATCTGCACACAAGATGCATGGAGTAAAATGAGTACTGCCAGACTTAGTGGTAATAAATAGGGGTAAGACAGGGTAGATAAGAAATCCACAATAAAGCACTATGTAAAGTTGTAATCAATTCCCTGTAACAGTTCAATATCAATCAGTAAAGTATCAAAAACATAGTATAACAGCTAGCAGATGTAGCTAAATCCAATGCAATGCATGAAATGACCGTACGGCACGTAGCCCGATCCAATTTGGGTACTCGTGCTCATTGTGGGGGTTCAGACTCCGGAGGGGCTCCTACAGCCCAATCACAATATCATGAATATACGTTGCGGCGCGCAGCCCGATCCACTTCAAGTCAGCTAATATGCAAATGCAGCCTCGCGGGCTTAAAAGTAGTTTTGAAAACTCTTTTATCATTTTTCAATTGAAAACAGTAAATATCAAGTTCTAGAGATTGGAAATGTCATGATAATAGTAATAGCTACGGCTGGTAGTAAAACTAGCATGTCAATATCACAGAACAATGATAACGATCCTCGCAGGATCCCAATAACTGGCTCACGGCCCATAAATGTACTCAACCATCCGAGAAGGAGGTTCAACGGCTCAAGAGTAGCCAATATCACCATATAATATGCAACCATCTGAGAAGGAGGTTCGACAGCTCAAGAATAGCCAATATCATAACACAGTGCAAATAGGGTCGGACTAAGCCATAGTCCCCAAATTACAATCGACCCTGCACTCACAAGAGAGTACATATCTCGCCGCTATACAGCGTCACAAAGTGGTATACCGGGGTTCAAACCCGCTGGTCATCACCCACATCCATTACACACCTCAATACGGCTCGACGACTAGTCCGCGATGCCCTTGCCACGAGAATCAAGCTCCGCACGCATAGAATCTGATAAAATATAGTAGAAACACATCAAATTAGGCCAATTGAATGATACCCAGTCAAAACAACTCAATTTACACCAAAATTTACAAAGTTTTCAAAACCCGACTTTCGGTGCGCTTCTCAAAAAATTACGAAAGTCACATATTCGGAACCCTCGTCTCAACACGAGTCTAAGCATATAAAATTTACCAAATTCGGACTCCATTTGCCCATTCAAATCCTTGATTATCTATAATTGAGGTCTAGGGCTAAAACCTCCATAAAATACCCCAAATTCTTCCAATTTCATGAGATAATTGCATAATTTTATCAATACAAATCATAATTTGAGTCCATAGTTGATAAGCTTATGAATCTCCTTGAATTCCCCTTCAAAAACGCCCAAATCGCCTCTTAAGCCGAGCCCTAAATGTTTTGAAATTTCTAACTCCTGATATAATTAAACCCTCTGCGATTTCCGCTTCTGCGGACAATTTTCGCCTCTGCGATACCGTATCCGTGACCAATTGGTCGCTTCTGCGAATCCCATGCCTAACTGGCCACTTCCGCTTCTGCGAGCCAAGGACCGTTTTCGCGCGTCCGCTCCTGCGGGACTTCCCGCTTATGTGCACCAGAGTCTGCTTCTGCGGACTCGCTTAAGCGAACAACGTTCCGCTCATGCGGATCTTCACCCCTCGACCCTAGACCGCCTCTACGACATACCTTCCGCACCAGCGCCGCCGCCGCCTCCACAGATCAAGCTCCGCCCCTACGATCCCAAGCGCCTCTGCGCTCCCTTGTCCGCCCCTGCAGACTCGCCCCTGCGCTCCCATTTCCGCAGGAGCGAAAACAACAGAACCAGAACTCCAAACCTGTAATTTCCATGTTTTTCTCCCGTTTAACCATCCGAAAACACCCCGAGGCCCCCGGGACCTCATCCAAACACACCAACACATCCTAATATCTTATTTGAACTTGATCCAACCCTCAAAATACGTCTAACAACACCATAACCCACAATTCGCGTCGAATTCAAGCCCAAGTTCCTTAAAACTTTCCGAATTACACATTCGATCAAAAACCCGACCAAACGACGTCCGAATGACCTGAAAATTTGCGGACATATCCAAAATCACATGACGGAGTTACAGAAATTGTCGGAAATCCATTCTGACCCCCGGATCAAAATCTCACCTACCGTTCGGATTTCGCCAAAATTCAACCTTAGCCAATTCAAGCCTATTTCTACACCGGACATCCGAATTCAATTTCGATCGCTCCCCTACGTCACAAATTACCTTCCGGAACTAACCAAATCATCATAATCCGATTTCGAGCCCTCTAACTAAATAGTCAACTCCAAGTTGACTTTCCACATTCAAGCTTCCTTCAAAAAGGCTATTTTCCTCATTTTCAATCCAAATCACTCCTAACTCACCCGATAGACTCTAACACTAATATAAAAACATAAAACACATAAATGCAAGGTAACGGGGTGGTAATTCCCGTGACGACGGGCCGGGTCGTCACATAATCGTGGTTCTATATGTTATTATAGAAAAGCCTATTCCATTTCTTCTTTCCCTAAAGACGTATAAAGTGTGTAATTGATAATAGATCAAGAAATATTAAAAAGATGAAAAAAGAAGAAAATAAAAAGAAACAATAATTGGGCACGTGCATCGCATGGGCGCATCATCTTGTCACTTCTGCTAAAGTACACTTTCACATCCTACTCACCACCATAACAAATACCTGAACAACCATAACTACACAACCACAACTCTACTTTGTCCTTCAACCCAAACGAAATACGCACCACACCACCATAAAACAAAAACTTTTCTACCCATCTCTATTCCCTTAATATCTCTCCATTATTACAATTTTCTTCTTCACCAAAATACCTCCTTCCAATTCGTCGGAGGTTTTAGGTGCGATGGCTTCACCGGAGGAGGATCATGATTGCCAACAAGAGGTTGCCTTTGATCATTAAATTTTAACAGAGGGAGCAATGCAAAAACAAATTTTAAGTCAATCTCTTTATTCTTTTTTCCCTTAATTCCACTTTAAAAAGATTAAATTCATATCCACTTGAAACTATTGTATATATTATTCTTAATTATCAGAAAAGATTTTCTTTGAAATCAAAGGTAACCAAAAAGCTATAATCAATCGATGTTTCGGATTGTACAAGATGGACCAACGATAAAAGAAGTTGTCGACGATGAGATACCCAATAGAGGAAGACAAGAATTAAAAAAGAAAAGGCAAGAAAAAAATGAAAGAAAATACAATCACAGGGGGCTTTTTTTGTACTCGAGTGGGTTGCACACGAAGAAGATTTCATTTATTTTGACAGATTATTATTGGGTGCCGTCACCTTTTAGGGCTAAAGACCAAAATGATAAGCTTCTATGATACATAAAGGACCTTTTCCATTAGATGTTATATATTAGGGACCAAATGGATCCAAAGCGCATACATTAGGGACCATTTTGATCATTTCCTCATTTAATAGAGGGCAAACTAGTAATTAACACATGTACAAATTTGCACCTTCTCCCTGATTTTCTCTGAAAATTCTTGAAAATTTGCTCTCAAGTCTCTCTACCTTAAAATTACCAATTTTTTCAATAATCAATTCTTGAATCCCTTTATCAAAGATTTCAAATTTATTTTCTTAAGCAGCTGAAACTTAAATCTTTTTCCATTGATTTAGTAGTTTCTATGGCTAAGAAAAACCATGTCTTTAATTACAAACTCCTTAAACTAACTCCCTATTCACCACAACTTTTTATTTTACAAACTGTCCAAATATGAAACAATTATTGAAATTTCATGCACATTTTGTCACAACTGGCCTTTCAAATGATACCCTTTTCCTTAGTGCTATTTTATATTTTACCGCACTCTCTCCTACTGGAAATTTAGCTTATAGCCATTTAATTTTTGACCACATTAATTCACCTAACACGTTTATGTTTAATACTATGATTAGTATGCTTCTAGTTTTAATCCAAGTATATCAGTGAGTTTTTATATTAAAATGTTGCATTATGGTTTTGTTCCTAATAATTATACATTTCCTTTTGTGATTAAAGCTTTGTCTAGTACTAAAGAGTACTTTTTTGGTGAAGCTTACATTGTTCAGTAATTAAATTTGGACATATGTTGGACCTTCATATAGTAAATTCATTTTTACATATACATGCTAGTTTTGGTTTGTCTAATGAGATCATTGTGAGTGTGAGCACGTGATTTTCGCCCTATACGAGAATTACTCCCAAAATATCAAAAATAAAAGAGTTTTTGTTTGTTTGCAATGTTTGGGGATTACATGTTCTTTTTCTTATCGCTTGCATTCGTGGGTCCGTGTCTGTTTGCTTAAGTTAATAAACAAAAATACATATACCAAAATATGTCGCATTTATATTTGTAGGGTTAGTTCCGTACTTAGAAATAGTTAAGTTCATTTTTTTACGAAAATGAGAAAATCATAAAAAATGTATTTCTCGCATTTCTTGTCATTTTAATGTACATTTGTAAGGATTCGGTATTTACGTATGTCAATTGCTAGTAAAATTAATTATGTGTGTTACAAATTAATCTGATTATATATATATATAATACAATATAAAGTTTAGTGTAGGAAATAACAAAGAAGGAAAATCGGAATTGGGCCATCTCCAGGCCAGCAAAAAAAATAGGAGAGGAAATCAGATTGGGCCAAAATCCAATTTAATATAACAAGGCCCAAACCACTAACCCAACTGACCCGATCTGCCCAACCCCAAGCGACCCCGTTGATCTGGACCGTTGGATTTTATTATCCAACGGCCCAGATTAATCAATCAATTCCCCAAATATACCCAGGCCCCAACTTAATCAAACGACGTCGTTTGATGCTTAAAAAATAATCTAGGCCGTTGATCAAGTTTGATCCGACGGCCGAGATTAAAACTCTAATTTTAAACACACCAAGGAAGCCCCAATACCCCCATACCCGTCTCATTTCTCCCAGACCTATCTTCGTCTCTCCCAGAGACGATCGACCTCCGCCGTGCCTCCGCCGCCCTCCGCCTACCGGAAATCGCCTCGCGGCGGTTCCGGTAGGCCAATCCCAACCAAATTAACACCGTAGAGCCTCCTAGTTCCCCTCTATACGAATCCATCCTTCATTAACCTCGAATCACCACCAAACGTCTCGAATCTTCAATCGAAGATTCGAGTTAGAACCCAAACCACGCCAAACCACCCCAAATTCATACCAGTGACTCATCACACCACCCTCACACCCAAACCACCTTTGGTTTTGTTCGAATCCGACCGGAAACCCAAAAATCCCAAAGCGGCCATATGAACCCTAGATTTCAAAATTAGGGTCTTCGTTTAGATTCGAGAGAAATTGAAGCCTAATAGAATTTAATTGGGATGTTTTCGTTTAAAAACATCTCAATTAAAGTCCGTTAGACTCCAAAATCAAGTCCAAGCTCAAAACGGCCCGGTTTCTGCTTTGATTTCGATTTCGTTCAAGGTAATCTCCCTTTTCCTATCTATTTCAATTAGGTATGTGTTGTTTGTGTATTTGTTTAGTTCAATTCATTTAATTTTCTTCTCATTTCTGTTGGTCGTCCCTATTTGTCTTCTCCCCTCAAAGACCTTTTATTTGGTCAATTTGTATTCTGTTATTTGTTCGAATGTGCTTGTCATAGGATAGTTATTCGTTTCGATTAAGGTCGTCAAGCATTTAATTCATATTTGATTGGTTCTTTGTTTCTGCTTAAAATATATGGAATCAAACTGTAGGTCGTTCATGTGTTATCAATTATGTATGTTGCCATCGACTAATCAAGGTGGTCGATTAGTCTCATAGGCCTTGTTTATTAGCATTTTAGGGCAGAATTGGACACTACAAATCATTGTTGAATCGAGAGGTCCTTTCTTTTTGAACCATTTGTGTAATTAAGATTGAATTGGATATAGTTGCTGTTAGTTAAGGTCGAAGGGTGTAACCAATGAAGTGTTAGAGCACATTAGGACTGCAGTTGGATTAGAATCTGAAGTTTGCTAGTTTTAAAGTAGAAATTAACAGAATTAGCATTGCTTAGGATTTAAAACTGCCCTGCCCATGAGTTAAACTAATGGAACCTGCTGTTACAGCAGAGCATCCCACCAGGCCTGCACTTACCATTTTAATATAAAAAACCCCATGCTTAGACAAGTTTAAGTGGTAAAACAGAGCAGGGTATGGGCTGGCCAGAGGGTAAAACAATTCTGAAGATAGGCTGGCCAGTTGGGAATTTGAATATATAGAGGGGATAGACAGACATAGAGGGACAGAGATTGATACCTAGAGAAACTTTAGAGAAAACAGTAATAGAGGACTTTTGGGAGAGCATTCTGAAAGATACAAATAGATACACACATTCACAGCATAGACCCCCGGTACACTCATAAAAATACACACAAGTATTCACTGTTTGCTTCTGTCCTTCTGTTGCTTCTGTGGCTTGTGGTTGCTGTGTTGTCGAGGTTGTTGTTGTGGTGATTGTTGCTGCTGCTTGTGTTTGGCTATTACTGGTTTGCTGAGTGTTGTGTCTTGTGACGACCCGACCCGTCGTCACGGGAATTACCACCCCGTTATGTTGTAAAAACATGTTTTACGATTTTATATCAGTGTTAGAGTCTATCGGGTGAGTTAGGAGTGAATTGGATTGAAAATGAGGCATATAGCCTTTTTGAAGGAAACTTGAATAAGGAAAGTCAACCCGGAGTTGACTATTTGGTTAGATGGCTCGAAATCGGATTTTGGTGATTCGGTTAGTTCCGGGAGGTGATTTGTGATTTAGGGGAGCGATCGGAATTGAATTTGGAGACTCGGTGTAGAAATAGGCTTGAATTGGCTAAGGTTGAATTTTGGCGAAATCCGAACGGTAGGTGAGATTTTGATCCGGGAGTCGGAATGGAGTTCCGACAGTTTCAGTAGCTCCATTAGGTGATTTTGGATGTGCCTGCAAAATTTCAGGTCATTCGGACGTCGTTTGGTCGGGTTTTTGATTGAATGTGTAATTCGGAATGTTTTAAGGAATTTAGGCTTGAATTTGATGTGAATTATGGGTTTTGGTGTTATTAGACGTGTTTTGAGGATTGGAGCAAGTTCGAATAAGGTATTAAGATGTGTTGGTGTGTTTGGATGAGGTCCCGGGGGCCTCGGGGTGATTCCGGATGGTTAAACGGGAGAAAATGTGGAAAATTGCAGGTTTTGAGTCTGTTCTGTTGTTTTCGCTCCTGCGGAAATGGGAGCGCAGGAGCGACTCCGCAGAAGCGGACAACGAGGCGCAGAAGCGGAGCCGACCGCTGAAGCGGAGCCTGGTCCGCAGGAGCGGCTTCGCTGGTGCGAGAGGTCGATCGCAGAAGCGGTCTTGAGCCGTCTTGGGAAAATCCGCAGAAGCGGATGTTTGATCGCATAGGCGAGTCCGCTGAAGCGGACTCTTGGTCGCAGAAGCGGATCATTCCGCAGAAGCGGACTAATTTCCGCAGAAGCGGATGCGCAGGGGCGGTCCTTGGATCGCTGGTGCGGAAATGGCCAAAAAGGGCCTGGGTTCGCAGAAGCGACCAAAAGGTCGCAGAAGCGGTTCCGCAGGGGCGGAATTTTATCCGCAGAAGCGAAAATCGCTGTGAGTTAAGTGTATCAGAAGTTAGAAAAATTTCAGAAATATTTCACACATTTGGGTCTCGGCTTTAGAGGCGATTTGGGCGATTTTGAAGAGAAATTCAAGGGAAATCATCAGGTAATCAACTATGGACTTAAACTATGATTAGTATTGGTAATATTATGCAATTATATCATGAAAATGGAGGAATTTGGGGTAATTTATGGAGGATTTAGCCCCAGGCTTGAACTTTAGAAAATCAAGGTTTTGAATGGGCAAATGGAGTCCGAATTTGGTAAAATTGATATGCTTAGACTTGTATTGAGATGAGGGTTCCGAATATGTGACTTTCGTGATTTTTCGACAAGCGTACCGAAAGTCGGGTTTTGACAACTTTGGGAATTTTGATGTAAATTGAGTTGTATTGATTGGGTGTCGTCCCATTAGCCTAATTTGTTGTATTTCTACTGTATTTGATCAGATTCTACGCGTGCGGAGCTTGATTCTCGTGGCAAGGGCATTGCGGAGTAGTCGTCGCGCCGTATTGAGGTGAGTAATAGATGTGGGTGATGACCAGCGGGTTCGAAACCCCGGTATACCACTTTGTGACGCTGTATAGCGGCGAGACACGCACACTCTTGAGAGTCGGATGGTTGCATATATATATATATATATATATATATATATATTGTGATAATGGCCACTCTTGAGCCGAGGAACCCCCTTCTTGGGCGGTTGAGTATACATGTGGGCCGTGAGCCAGTTATTGGATCCGCGAGGATCGTTATCATTGTCTTATCATATAGACATGCTAGTTTACTACTAGTCCGCGACTATTTCTGTTATTATGCTAATTCCAATCTCTGGAACTTGATATTCTTGTTTTCCAATCGAAAAATGATAAAAGAGTTTTCAAAAACCACTTTTGAGCCTGCGAGGTCGTATCTGCATATTAGCCTAACTAGTAGTGGATCGAGCGCGCGCCGCGGCGAGATATATATGTTGGATCGGACGCACGCCAATAAATCTCTATGAGATGTGCTTGGGCTGCAGGAGCCCCTCGGAGTCTGAAACCCCACGGTGAGCACGGGTACCCAAAATTGGAGTCGAGCTACGCGCCGTAGCGGTCATATCATGCATTGCGTTGCATTTAGCTACATCGCTAGTTGTTATGCTATTTATTGGTATTTGTTGGTACAGGTACAATGAATATTGATTCTATGACAGGGTAGCCGATTATAGTTTTACATAGTGCTTTATTGCGGATTTCTTATCTCGCTCCGTCTTACCCTTGTCTATTACCACTGAGTACGGCGATACTCGTTTTACTCCCGCACCTTGTGCGGAGATCCGGTACCTCTCGGCGGACTTGATTCGGTAGCTACTGGAGGCATCGTGCGGGATAGTCGAGGTAGGTGCAGCGTCCGCAGGACTGACTCCCCTTCTAGCCGTCATTTCTTATCTTGTTGTCTTTCCTTTCCGCATCGAGTTGTTATAAACTTTATTACACTTATGTTCTTTAGAGGCTCATGACTCTTGACCCTCCGGTCTATGGGAGTTAGTATATTTTGGGACTTGGTCTCCCCGTTGTTGGTATAAGTATTACTATTGTTTCGTATTTTGAAATGCTTAAATGGGTTAAAGAGAGCTTCTAGCTCCGTTGTTGATATTGATTGGTCAGGCTGGCTTAGCAATGTGCTGGGCGCCATCACGACCGGATTTGGGGTCGTGACAAGTTGGTATCGGAGCCTAGGTTTACTAGGCCTCATGAGTCTTGAGCCGGTTAGTAGAGTCTTGTGGATCGGTACGGGGACGCCTGTACTTATCCTCGGGAGGCTGCGAACCTTTAGGAAAACTTCACTTTTCTTGAACTCCGTCGTGCGATCTTGTTGTTCTGAGAACTGAACTTCTATATTCTATTCTCTCGCAGATGGCGAGAACGCGAGCATTGGGACGAGGTGGACGACCTCCATTGCCACCTGTTAGAGGCCGTGGGCGCGGTCGTGCTAGAGGTAGAGGTAGGGTGACTCAGGCAGTGCTAGCTGACCCGCGTGTTGTACCGGTTCGAGAGCGGCCCCAGTGGTTGATGCTCCGGCAGCCCCGGTTCAAGGGCCGGACTATATCTATTGCTATTCACGGTCGTCGGGAGACTCTTGCTCGGATATTATCGGTGTGTTCCGGTTTGGCTCGGGTAGTTTCGGCTACCGCTACCGTAGCGACATCTCGGTCGAGGGGTGGTCGGCGGACCCACGCTGCGCGCACACCGACCCGGTTGTTCGGGGACTTCAGCCGCCAGAGGCGGTCCCCGCTCGGTGGTTGCACCGGTTATTCCTCCGACTGCACCAGCTCCAGCTCCAGAGCATATGGTTGAGGTTATGCCCGATGACGAGCGAGCGTCGTCTTGAGAGATTTGGTGACTTCGGCCACCCATTTCAGTGGCGTTGAGGCGAGGATGCCCGGGGTTTCTTGGATAAGTGTCGGAGGATGTTGCGTACGGCCGGTATGCTCGAGTCCAGGCGGAGTTTCATTTACTACATTTCGGTTCACGGTCCCGCATTTGATTGGTGGGAGGAGTTTGAGAGGCGTAGGCCCGCAAGAGCAACACCTCTCACATGGCAGCAGTTCTCTACTCTCTTTCTAGAGAAATATGTACCTCGGTCTCGTCGCGAGGAGCTACGTCGCCGGTTCGAGTGGTTGATTCAGGGCGACATGTCTGTGACCCAGTATGAGCTTAGATTCACTCAGTTGGCTAGGCATGCCACATGGATGATCCCCAGTGATAGGGAGAGGATCAGGAGGTTCATTGATGGCCTCAACTACTCTATCCGTATTCTTATGACCGGCGAGCGAGTTCTGTCATCATCGTTTGAGCAGGTTGCTGATATGGCACGCTCCATCGAGGCGGATCGTCGCCGAGAGAGAGGAGCGGGAGGCCGAGAGGCCTCGTGGTTCTGGTAGTTTCAGTGGTGCTCCGTCCAGAGAGCATTCCCGGCAGAGCAGAGGTCGACTCATCTGAGACCTTCTCGTTCGGTCCGCCCCGAACGAGCGAGAGGTTTTTGCTGGTCGTGGTCGACGAGGATTTCGAGGAGGGTCATTCATCACTTGGTGCCCTCCCGGCCCAGAGTGCAACACCTGCTTCTCCGGCGCACCGGTGCATGTTATGAGTGTGGTGAGTTTGGCCACACGAGGAGAGAACGGTGCCCTCGACTACGTAGGGGCGGGACTCGGGAGAGGGATCAGCCCTCCTCTTCAACGCCATCTCAGGTCTAGTAGGGGTGGAGGTCGGTCTTCTCGTGGTCGCCCCAGAGGGCGAGGAGAGATCCGGTGGAGGCCGGGCACGATTCTATGCACTTCCCTGACAGGTGTGATGCACTTGCCTCCGATGCGGTGATTACGGGTATTGTCGCACCTCTTTTTTACGCACCCGCGAGGATGCAAAGAGTTTTTCCAATTAAAGGACAATCGAGATGGGATTTATTTTAATTATTTCGAGTCGCCACTTGGGAGATTTATGGTGTCCCAAGTCACCGGTTAAATCCCGAATCGAGGAAAAGAATGACTCTATTTAACGGTCCGCGAACCGGAAATCTGGATAAGGAATTCTATTAAACCGGGAGAAGGTATTAGGCATTCCCGAATTCCGTGGTTCTAGCACGGTCGCTCAACTATCGTGTTTGGCTTATCTATCTGCTTTTACAATTATGTACTTAGTGCAAGTTAATATCCCTTTACCGCTTTTATTATTGGTTAGGATTTACAAAAGAGAAAGTTGCTTAAAAATATGCTTTCGAATCACGTCACATGAAATGCACCCGGATCCTCGACATATTCTTATTCAACATTTCGGGGTTTGGATTCGGGTCGCATGAAATGCACACCCGTATTTAAGAAGATAGAACTAAAATATGCGCCCGGATCGACTACTTATTTACACTGTTGAGAAGGGCGTGATATTCGTTAAGAAGCGACGCCTCTCAAAATCTAAGTATTTTATATGTACATTTATGAAGGTTGTGCGATTAGTGTAACTATTGGGCGAGGCGCACCTTTGATTCAAATCTAAAGCGAACTACATCCCACTGTATTTTACTTAGGAGTTGATTCCAAATTATTCAAAACTTGCTACGAACCACACCACATGAAATGCGCCTGTGGTTCCCGACACGCTTTATTTGCTCTTGCCCGAAATTGGGGTCGGGTCACATGAAATGCACCCCCGACTCCTTTAATCTAATTACGTCATTCAGTTGAGTAATAACTCACTAGCTAATCTTGCTTTTAACATAAGATCTAACATTAACAGATTTGGAGATTACACACATGAGTAGAGAAGATTGAACAGAGATACAACAGACTAATTCAGGGTTTACGTGCATATCTAATGATAGTGTATCTTTGGTCTAGCTACACTTTTCCATAACCAAAACTAGCATTACAAACTTAATTAGATAATAACAGAACGTAATCAAACATAAGACTTTGGACGACTACATGATTCAACAGACTTCAAACATAAGCTTCAGGCTTCATTCTTTTCGAACCAAGGAATTACAACAACAGGAGATGTGTACCTGGAACGCGGAAGAACAAAGACGAGTGAGCAGTGGCAATGCAGCAACAGTAACAGGAGTAACAACAGTAGACCAGTAACAACCACAGTAAACCAACAGCAACTCAATATACCAAAAGCAACAACAACCAGTGGCAGCAATCAAATAGACCAATAGCAACAACAACCAGTGGCAGCAATCAAATAGACCAACAGCCAGTAACAACCAGTGGCAGCAATCAAATAGACCAACAGCCAGTAACAAACAATGGACCAGCAATCCAATGACAGTTACAGCCAGGTAGCACAGCAACAAACAACCACAGAAGAACAATACTGGACCAGCAACAATATGCACAGCAACAAACTGGACCAGCCTCAACAACACTGAACCAGCAACGATATTGGACCAAGCAGCACCAAATGAACACAACAGCCACAACAATGGACTAACTAAGGCAACAAACAACCAGGCAGCACCCTATAGACCAAACCAGCCACACAAACGACCAACAATCCCAAAACAGTGCTGCCAGTGACAAAATAACAGCACTGCCAGTGGCTCGACACTTCCCAACTCAGCCAATAGCACACAATCAATCTCAGCACACCAACACAAGAACAACAACAACAAAGGACTAACAGCTCAACCACTGAATCAAAACACACGAAACAGTAACCCAAAAACCAATGAAACAGTAGCTTTTCTATTTGTATCTTTGTATATGTGTATCAAAATGTGTTCTTGCTGCCTATATTTCTCTCCAGGTACTCTCCAGTTATGACTGTCTCCCTTTCTTTACTGTTTTTGCTCCCTTCTTATAGCTGACCAGCAGCTCCTAAGGTTACCCCCTTACACTGACTCCCCCAACCCATCATATTCCCTGCAAACCCATCATCCAATGTCCAGGTATGGACCCAAAGTATTAAACTAGTGATCACATGAGGCTTAGTGGGATACCCTGCTGTATGGCAGGTTCCACTAGCCTCTCTTATGGGCAGGGCATTTAAAAATCAATACTAATTAACCTATTAACTATAACCAATTAACCCCCTTAATCTGAATCAAACAGTAACAAGCCCCTACACTAATGAATTGCATACAGGCAGATTCAGGGATCAATACTACGAACTAATTCCTTGACGACTTTAGTCGAACTGAACATATGATACATTTTAACTAACGAAAATAGAAGGAATCGACCAAATAAAAGGCCTTAAAGGAGGAGAACAGATCAACTGATATGAGAAATTAAAAACATGACAGATGAGAACTGAAACACGAATAAAACAAACACACATGTTCACACAATCGAATTAAATCGACCAAAGAAGAAATGAATACCTCGTAAGAAATCTGCCGACCCAAGCTTTGAACTAAGATTTGGAACTATTGAAGCCAAACGGGCTTTAATCGAGATGTTCTCGATTGAGAACACCTAGACTAAAGTCCCTTGGACTTCAATTACGGCTAACCCGGCTCGAATTTGGCTTTTTGAAAACTAGGGTTCTTGGGCTCGGATTTGGGGCTTTTGCATTTCTGGTTAGATTCGAACCAAACCAATGTCAATGGGAGTGTGGGGGAGGTGTGAGGAGACTGTGGTATGAATTTGGTGAAGTTTGGCGTAGTTTGGGTTTTGACTCGAATCTTTGAATGAAGATTCGAGACGTTTGGTGGTGATTCGAGGTTAACGGAGGCCGGATTCGTAATGGGGAAGGTGAGGGGAAGATTTTGGTATTAGTTTGGTGGCCGTTGGCCTACCGGAACCGCCGTGAGGCGATTTCCGGCAGGCGGCGCAATGGTGGCGGACGGTGGGGCTTGGCCTGTCTCTGAGAGAGACGATAGAGGAGGGGTCTGGCTAAGGGGGGGGCTGGGTAGGTTTTTTAGTATATATGGTGGGGCTGGGATCTAATCTTGGCCGTTTGATCAAATGAGATCAACGGCCTGGATCGTTTCATTAATCCAAACGATACCGTTTGGTCGCTATGGGAGCCGGGTTGTCTGGGGTTGATTGGGTCGGGTTGCTCAACGGGTTGGGGGATGAAGCATTGGCCGTTGGATCCACTGAATTGAACGGCCTAGATCACTGCTTCTTGAACGGGTTGATAAGAGAGATCGTGGCCCTAGGATCAATTTGAAACGAACGGCCACGATCGAGGACGGGTTGGATCAGAGGTGATTCGTTTGGGCCTGTTTGTTTAGACTAAGCCATGGCCCAATTCTGCTCTTTATGATGTATTATATGTATATGTGTATATATATATATATATATATATATATATATATATATATATATATATATATATATATATATATATATATACATATACTAACCTATAACACAACTATTTTTTTACTACAATTATCCCACATAACTACATATCACTTAAAAAATGTAAATCACATAAAATGCAAAACCTAATGTATATTTTTTTGTCTTTTATTAATAAACATGCACACAAAAAATGTAAATTTAAGATAAAATAACACAAAAATCACAAAAATCATGCCTAACACGAAACTATTTTTATTTTGAATTTTCTGGGAGTACTTCTCAGGTAAGGCAAAAATCACGTGCTCACACCGCGTAAACATGCAGAGTTTTCGTGCAAAGATAAGTGAGCGGATATAATCGATTTTTGCCCATTCGAGCACTCCGTATGAAGCATTTTGGAAAAGTTTTGACCGAACCTTGCTTCAAAGGTCTCCTACGTATCCCTGGCTAAAAGGGAATCAGGTCAATGTAGTTCGGGAAGTTCTGGTAGCTGGGACTACCATGACTGTTGCGATCTCGCTGTTACTGCTGTTACTGCTGTTGCCACTGCTTAGATGATCTCCTTGTTACACCGTTCTAAGCAACAAAAACAAGAAGCTAGACTAAGTTACAGGTACTACAAGTTCTTATCTATCCTTTTTAACTTGATCTTGTCGCGCTCCTTGCCATCCTGTCTGACTTGGCGTTCCTTCTGATGCTTCTTCTCTTCTTACGAACTTGGATTCATGCGGGAGATTTCTGTTACATTCTACCGCTTTCCTCTACCAAATTAAAACAGATCGCCACTCCATTCTCCAGGCGGGCTCCCTGACTTCAACTACTACTTCGAAATAAAATCGCCACTCCATTCTCCAGGCGGGCTCCCTGATTTCAACTACAACTTCAAAATTAAATCGCCACTCCATTCTCCAGGCGGGCTCCCTGACTTCAACTACAACTTCAAAATTAGATCGCCATTCCATTCTTCAGGCGGGCTTCCTGACTTCAATTACTACTTCAAAATTAAATCGCCACTCCGTTCTCCAGGCGGGCTCCCTGACTTCGACTACAACTTCGAAATTAAATCGCCATTCCATTCTTCAGGCGGGCTTCCCGACTTCAATTACTACTTCAAAATTAAATCGCCACTCCATTCTCCCGGGCGGGCTCCCTGACTTCGACTACAACTTCAAAATTAAATCGCCACTCCATTCTTCAGGCGGGCTCCCTGACTTCGATTACTACTTCAAAATTAAATCGCCACTCCATTCTCCGGGCGGGCTCCCTGACTTCGACTACAACTTCAAAATTAATCGCCACTCCATTCTTCAGGGCGGGCTCCCCGACTTCAATTACTACTTCAAAATTAAATCGCCACTCCATTCTCCGGGCGGGCTCCCCTGACTTCAACTACAATTTCAAAATGAAACCGCCACTCCATTCTCCAGGCGGGCTCCCTGATTTCAACTACGACTTCAAAATTAAATCGCCACTCCGTTCTCCGGGCGGGCTCCCGAGCTTCAACTACACCTTCAAAATTAGATCGCCATTCCATTCTTCGGGCGGGCTCCATGGACTTCGATTACTACTTCAAAATTAAATCGCCACTCCGTTCTCCGGGCGGGCTTCCCGACTTCAACTACAACTTCAAAATTAAATCGCCATTCCATTCTTCGGGCGGGCTTCCCTGACTTCGATTACTACTTCAAAATTAAATCGCCACTCCGTTCTCCGGGCGGGCTCCCGACTTCAACTACAACTTCAAAATTAAATCGCCACTCCGTTCTTCGGGCGGGCTTCCCGACTTCAATTACTACTTCAAAATTAAATCGCCACTCCATTCTCCGGGCGGGCTTCCTGACTTCGACTACAACTTCAAAATTAAATCGCCACTCCGTTCTCCAGGCGGGCTCCCTGACTTCAATTACAACTTAACGATTTCATCCTATCTTGATTACCTTCCTTTGCTTCTTGTACCATTTTCTTCTTTCTGCATTGCCTCTCGGACCACTTTCTCTTCTGAATTATCCTGTCTTGGAATTGCCTTCCCTGGGTCGTATTACTTTTTTTTCTGGCTGCTGGGGATATTTTTGGAACTGTTTACTCGCCTGCTGGGGATGATGCTGCTGAGGAAGTATTCTTTGTTTCCTTCACCCCTCATTTTCTTCCTTCTTCCCATACCTCCTCTGGGACTCACGCTTTTGCCTCCTCGAACAAACTATGAGATGTAATACTGCGAGGAGAATCTCGAAGCCATTGTTTTATTTTCCCACGACTGGTGGGGGTGATACCAAGCTCAAATATTACCCCATCGTGTCGTCTGGCCTTTCTCAAAACTATTCTGCTCGGAGCTGGTACTTCCCGAAATCTTGCGTTGCTTTCTACCCTTATCCTCTGAGTCTTGCTTTCCAGAAAATTTTCGCAACGGGAGAAAATTTTCTGCCCCAGTTTGATAAACTTCTGGACGGTATGCTTTTCTGCCAACGAACCCTCTTTTCCTGCTTTTAAATCAAAGAAAAATTGTTAGTTTCAAAATGCGGTGAGTGGTCGTGCCACTCTTGTTGAGGCCATTTTCTTTTTTTCTTTCAGCTGCTTGGCCTCTCTACTTTGAGGACGACGTTGACGCTTGCTTGGGACGATGCTTTTTCCACGAACGAACTCTCATCTTTCCTTTTATTCCACTCTTTGGTTTGATCCGACCTTTTTTAGCCGGTGATCTGTTGCGCGAAATCATCTTTCGGACATGCCACATGTGTCCATCATACTCCATAATTCTTGCGAACCTTCCACTCAGCCTGTCATCCCAATCTTACTATCGTAACGACTTCCGTCTTATTGCCTCGTTCCATGCCTATTCACTTTCAATATACTGCTTTGGGAGACTTGGTAGTAAGCTTTGAAAAATCAATTTTCGAAAAATGAAAGAAAAGAAAAGAATACTGACCGCAAATGACAAAAGAAGAGAAAAACTTTTCTGAACTCAAAATAGGAAAACTTATCTGAATGTGTGCCTGATCCAATGTTATGCCGCGCCTTTGAGATTAAACTACCCAGTCTATTCATGTCAATCACTTTCTGATGCCGCGTTCTGCTAGAGGTAAACGGATGTCCAAACCTTGTCTCATGCGGACATCTTGTAACCATCTCGTCCTGTCACCTCACAGTGCCCTTCAAAGGGTTTTCACTAATGAGATTCTCTCATTTCTCTCTATCTCCCGTCGCCTTAAGGTGCCCGTGAAGGTTTTCACCGTAAGACTCTCTCATTTTACTTCTCTCAACTTCCTTCGCCTTAAGGTGCCCGCGAGGGTTTTCACCGTTAAGACTCTCTCATTTATGCTTTCTTTCCTTGCGGCGGGGTATCACCCCTGAGATTCCCTCTAGAGCGTTATCCCCTTTCGGCTTGTGCATCCTGGATTCAATCGAGGGTCGGGATGTCACTCTTGGCTTTCATTCACATGACTTGGCACTTCTCAAATGCTGATCGAGAGGTCTTTCTGGTTCTTGATATGGTTTCTGCGCGTGAGGCTGAAGAAAGGGGTTTAGCCTCAACGGTTAACTTATTACAACTTTCGGAATCCACACTATCTTTCGAACGAAACAATGACTTCCGCCCCAGTTTTGTTGCTTGGGGGATTTTTGATTTTTATTTTATTATGACCGAGCCGTGTGGCGCCTACGTATCCTTCTTGAGGAATCAGGTCGAACGTAGTTCACTTTTTCTTGTATTACTTCTTTGTTTCTTTTCTATTCTGTTACACATCTTCCTTGATGATTCCGAAAGAGGGTATATGAAAGAATAATTAAGGCTCAAAATGGGGAACAAAGGTTAAAGTGTTTGGGTAGTAGAAAAATTGCCTCTGTCATTTCATTCTCCGAAAAATGCCAAATACACACAAACGAAACCAAACGTTGACAAATGCGTTAAAGAATTACACATAATATCTCTTAACTGCGTCAGAATTGATAGCCATATCGGTGCATCTTCCCTCGACATCAGTCAGACATAGAGCGCTGTTAGATAATACTCTAGTCACCACAAATGGTCCTTGCCAATTTGGAGCGAACTTGCCTTTCGCTTCGGCCGGATGTGGTAGAACTCTCCTCAGCACATGCTGTCCCACTTCAAATCTCCTGGGACGTACCTTCTTGTTATACGCTCTCGCCATTCTCTTTTGATACAATTGGCCGTGACATACTGCTGGCAATCTCTTTTCATCGATCAAGCTCAATTGCTCTAATCGGGTTTTGACCCACTCGTCGTCGTCAATCTCGGCTTCGGCGACAATTCGGAGGGATGGGATTTCAACTTTTGTTGGTATTACTGCTTCAGTCCCGTACACCAACAAGTAAGGAGTTGCACCTACCGAAGTCCGGACGGTAGTGCGATAACCCAACAGCGCAAATGGTAACTTTTCATGCCACTGCCTAGACCCTTCTACCATCTTCCTCAGTATCTTCTTTATGTTCTTGTTCGCTGCCTCGACCGCACCATTTGCTTTTGGGCGATACGGTGTGGAATTTCGGTGTGTAATCTTGAGCTGTTGACATACCTCTTTCATCAATCCACTGTTAAGATTTGCACCGTTATCTGTAATGATCATCTTTGGAATTCCAAACCTACAAATGATGTGGGAGTGTACGAAGTCCACTACCGCCTTCTTGGTCACTGATTTGAATGTTTTGGCCTCCACCCACTTGGTAAAATAATCAATCGTTACCAGAATGAACCTGTGACCATTGGAAGCCGCGGGCTCAATAGGTCCAATAACATCCATACCCCATGCGACAAACGGCCATGGTGCGGACATTGTATGCAATTCAGTCGGCGGAGAATGAATCAAATCTCCGTGTATCTGACACTGATGGCATCTTCGCACGAAACTTATACAATCCCGCTCCATAGTGAGCCAATAATATCCTGCTCGAAGAATCTTCTTCGCCAATACGTATCCGCTCATGTGTGGTCCGCAAACTCCCGAGTGTATATCCGTCATCACTGTTGTGGCTTGACTTGCATCTATACATCTCAACAATCCCAAATCCGGGGTTCTTTTGTACAACACCCCTCCACTAAGGAAAAATCCGTTCGCCAACCGCCGAATAGCTCGCTTTTGGTCTCCAGTTGCTTGCTCTGGGTATACTCCTAACCTGAGGTATTCCTTGACATCATGAAACCACGGCTCACCATCCACCTCTTCCTCTATCACATTACAATAAGCATGTTGATTCCGGACATGGATATGTAACGGATCGACACGAACCTTGTCCGGGTGATGTAGCATTGATGCTAAAGTAGCCAACGCGTCGGCAACCTCATTATGCATCCTTGGGATGTGCATGAATTCTACCGATCGAAAGCGTTTGGTCAAGTCATGCAAGCACTGACGATATGGGATAAGCTTTAAATCTCTGGTTTCCCATTCTCCCTGAATCTGATGTACCAGAAGGTCCGAGTCCCCCAAGACCAAGACGTCCTGTACATCCATGTCCACCGCTAATCGCAACCCCAAGATACATGCCTCGTACTCGGCCATATTATTGGTACAATGAAAACGCAGTTGAGCAGTAACAGGATAATGATGTCCTGTTTCAGATATGAGCACAGCCCCTACTCCGACTCCTTTTGCGTTCGCCGCTCCGTCGAAGAAGAGCTTCCACCCCGGATCCTTGGTTAGTTCTAACCCCTCAATTTGCAATACCTCTTCGTCTGGAAAATACGTCCTCAAAGGTTCGTATTCGTCATCAACGAGATTTTCAGCTAAGTGATCGGCCAGGGCTTGAGCTTTCATAGCCGTCCTTGTCACGTATATGATGTCGAACTCCGTAAGTAATATTTGCCATTTTGCTAACCTCCCTGTAGGCATAGGTTTCTGGAAAATATACTTCAACGGATCCAAACGCGAAATGAGGTACGTGGTGTAAGAAGACAAGTAGTGTTTCAGCTTTTGGGCTACCCAAGTCAGGGCGCAACATGTCTTTTCTAGATGAGTGTACTTGACCTCGTGGACTGTAAACTTCTTGCTGAGGTAGTAAATGGCCCGTTCCTTCCTGCCGGTAAGATCATGCTGCCCCAGTACGCAGCCAAACGAATTCTCCAAGACCGTCAGATAAAGAATCAGGGGTCTACCTGGCTCAGGCGGAACTAGTACGGGTGGATTTGACAGATACCCTTTGATCCGGTCAAACGCTTCCTGACATTCTGCCGTCCATTCTATCGCAGCGTCTTTCTTCAATAGGCGGAATATGGGTTCACAAGTTGCCGTAAGCTGGGCAATAAACCTACCGATGTAATTCAACCTTCCCAACAGACTCATTACCTCTGTTTTATTCTTCGGCGGGGCTAACTCCTGAATGGACTTGATTTTGGATGGGTCCAACTCGATGCCCCGTCGGCTGACGATGAACCCTAGCAACTTTCCTGATGGAACTCCGAATGCGCATTTGGCCGGATTAAGCTTGATGTCGTACCTTCGGAGTCTTTGAAAGAACTTCCTGAGGTCAGCGACATGGTCCTCTTGACGTCTGGATTTCACGATCACATCATCCACGTACACTTCAATTTCCTTGTGTATCATGTCATGGAATACCGTAGTCATCGCCCTCATATACGTTGCCCCTGCATTCTTCAAACCAAACGGCATCACTCGGTAGCAATAAGTCCCCCACGGTGTGATAAAAGCCGTCTTTTCTGCGTCCTCTTCATCCATCAAAATCGGATGATATCCCGCATAACAGTCCACAAAGGATCCGATTTCGCGTCCGGCGCAATTATCAATCAGGATATGGATATTGGGAAGCGGGAAATTATCCTTAGGGCTTGCCTTGTTGAGATTGCGATAGTCCACGCACACTCTGATCTTTCCGTCTTTCTTTGGCACCGGTACTACGTTAGCCAACCATTCGGGGTATCGAGTGACACGAATGACTTTCGCCTGCAACTGCTTGGTTACCTCCTCCTTAATCTTCACACTCATCTCCGTCTTGAATTTCCGCAGTTTTTGCTTGACGGGAGGATATGCCGGATCAGTGGGTAATCTATGAACCACTAGATCAGTACTGAGTCCTGGCATGTCGTCGTATGACCATGCGAAAATATCTTTAAACTCCATGAGTGTTTTGATCAATTCTTCTCTCAGATTGGGTTCAATATGGACACTTATCCGGGTTTCTTTGACGTCATCCGCATTCCCTAGATTAACGGCCTCGGTATCATTTAAATTCGGTTTGGGTTTTTCCTCGAAGTGACTTAATTCTTCACCGATTTCTTCTACGGCTTCATCATCGCCGTACTCTGACTCACTCTCGTCACTTCTTATTTCATGCGTTATTATTTCCAAACCCGATTGACTTTCTAGACTGGGTTGATTAATCTTTAAGCACGCCATATCATTAAGATCGGTTGCAAGAAGGCTGTTCAGAAAAGTAAAAGGAAGGAAAAATAAACAAAATTAGACACGAAGGGAATCAAACTTCATTAAATGGGAACTGTACAAGGGAAAACAAACTGCAAACTTAAATCAAAAATGAACTAAAAACAACGGGATTTTACTCCGGGGACAAACCCCCAATACAAAATTTCGAAAGAAAAACAATCCAAGACAAACTACCAAGACTCCTTCCGGACAGGGAGAGGAGTAGCCTTCCAGTTATTCAGTTTTGCTTTTGGTCCCACAAACTGTATCTCGGCATGGCTGGATCCTTCACCGTCCTCGAGCATACATACATCTGTGAATAGGTCCTCGAACTTCCTGAAGAACTCTTCGTCTGGCCTGATCGTAGGACCGGGAATCTTTGTCGTTGGATGTCCTCTTGCTCCGGACATGACAAAAGATTGGGAAAGGCGTGGAACAGGCTTTGGGAGCACCCATGTCTTCTGCTTACTCCTCTTGGCTCGCCGGATGTCCTCTGATGTTGGCTGGAATCCCAAGCCGAAGGTTCCCAAGTTTTCGACCACCGATACCGGTTGTATGATTCCTTGCAGAGATGCACCTAGACCTTTACCGGGTATGAAACCATGTCTCAACATTTCATGCGCCACCATGACATCCGCAGTAATTGTTCTGTCGCCGGGAATGCATTCCCCTTCCGGAACTCGGTGGGCGGACACCACATCGCAGACCTGATATACCCGCGGCCCAACATCTTCTTCTGTTTCAACAAAGGGAATGATGGTGCCTGATTGTGGATCGTTCTCTCCATGGACGACGATCTCCTGTTGGTCCCATTCAAACTTGACGAGTTGGTGCAAGCTGGATGGAACTGCTCTTGCGGCATGGATCCATGGTCGCCCTATCGGGAGGTTATATGACACCACCATGTCCAGCACCTGGAATTCCATGGTGAACTCCACTGGCCCAATCGTCAAGATCAACACTATGTCGCCAACCGACGCTTTGCCTCCTCCGTCAAACCCTCGAACACATACGCTGTTCTTGCGTACCCTGCCGATGTCTACTTTTAATTTGCCCGGTGTAGAGAGAGGACAAATGTTAGCACTGGACCCATTATCGACAAGGACTTTGGTAACCACCGCCTCTTCACACTTCACCGTAAGATATAAAGCCCTGTTATGCTCAGTGCCTTCCTCAGGCAACTCGTCGTCGGTGAAGGTGATCCGATTTGCTTCGAAGATCCGATTGGTGATCTTCTCCAAATGGCTCACTGAGATTTTATCCGGTACATGTGCCTCATTCAGGACTTTCATCAATGCTTGCCGATGTTCTTCAGAATGTATCAGCAAGGATAGCAATGATATTTGCGCCGGAGTCTTCTTCAACTGCTCTAAGACGGAGTAGTCGTGCGGCTTCATCTTTTTCAAGAATTCTTCTGCTTCTTCATCAGTGACCGGCTTTTTCAATACTGCCGGAGTGGTCTTCCTCAATTCCGCAGGGGCAAAACATCTCCCCGAGCGGGTCAACCCTCGGGCCTCACAAACTTCCTCTTTCACCTCCTTTCCTCTGTAGGTCGTTGTAATCCGAGCATAATTCCATGGGACAGCCCGGCTATCAGTTACTGGCAACTGTGTTGCCGGCTGGATGATGAAAGGATCCATTCGAACGCTGCTACTGTCAAGATGGGCTTGATTGCTGCCCCTGGTACAACTATCTTGGCCGGCTTCACCGGTGCTTCGTTCACACTTTCCTTTCCTGCTTCCGACTCTCCTGGTATGTCCTTCTTGCAACTGGGCGACTCGTCAAGGCTTGGCCCTTTTCTCGTTCCTGCCCCGCTAGACTTAATCATCATTACAGTCTGAGAGGCTTTCTCCTTTCCTTCCTCCGCCCGTACCAACTCGATCATATTGGTCTCATGATGAGTTGGAAGCGGGTTTTGGTTGATGTTGGGCTCTGTTGGAGTCTGGACCTCAATCCTGCGAGTATCAATAAGCTCCTGGATGGCCGTCTTTAGCCTCCAACACTTTTCTGTATCGTGCCCCGGACATCCCGAGCAGTATGCACAATTTACTGAATGGTCCAGGTTCTTCGGGAGGGGGTTTGGTAGCTTAGCTTCAACCGGATTTAGCAACCCTACTTGCTTCAACCGGTGGAACGGACTGGTGTAAGACTCTCCTAAGGGAGTGAAAGTCTTTGGCCTCGGCGCCCTGTCGCCCCTGAATGCCTGGTTTGGACGGAAATTCGCGCCCGAGGGGTTTCTGTAAGCTCTTGGGGGTGGATGATTGTTCTGGGGGTTCGGTGCACGCCATGGTGCATGAACAGGAGGTGCAGAATAGGACTGTGCATGGTGGACAGTAAAATGGGGATCAGGTGCGGGATAGTAATGTTGCGGGTGGTTATATGGGTTGTGGGAGTAATTTTGGTGGTGAGGCTGGGGTGGGCTATATTGGGGTGCGGGGCCTCTATTTATGAACCATGCCCCGGACTCGACGGCCGCAACTTCCTCTCTCCTCTTTTCCCCAGTACTCCTCCAGTACCACTTTGGATAGCCTGAGTGGTGGCTTTCAGTGTTGAGTAACTCATGATCTTGTTGGCCTTCAAACCTTCCTCGATCATACCCCCATTTTTATCACCTCGGTGAATGATTTACCTACGGACGTTACCGGATGTCCGAAGTAGGTGGGCTCTAATGTCTGTAAGAAGTAGTCCACCATCTCGCTCTCTCTCGTCGGCGGATCTACCCTGGCCGCCTGTTCCCTCCAACGGAAACCAAATTCCCTGAAGCTTTCGGCGGGCTTCTTCTCTAATTTTAACAATGATAGGCGGTCGGGGATTATCTCGAGATTGTATTGGAACCGGCCGATAAAAGCTTGAGCCAAATCATCCCGCGTAAACCATCTGCGGGATCTGTCTGAGTGTACCACTCCGGCGCGGATCCTCCCGGACTGCGGCCGAAGTAAGCTATCGAAAGCTCGTCCCGTCCTCCGGCCCCTCTCATTTCACTTAGAGAACCCTCGGAGGTGGGCTGCTGGGTCGCCATGCCCCTCGTATAGGTCGAATTTGGGCATTTTAAACCTTGCTGGCCTGGACGTTCGGAAATGGACATAGATCTTTATAGGCGACGCTGACCTGGTTGCCCAAACCGTGCATGTTCCTGAAGGACTGCTCCAGGCTTTTAACTTTTCTGACAACTTCCTCGTGTTCCGAACTTTGGAAGTGCTTTTCCGGTTCTGCCGGATTATCCCAGTGAGGTGTATGTGATTGTGGTTCAGGAGCCCTGAAAGTAGGCTCGGGAGGATAGTAAGAGTTGTCATGGATCTGAACATATGGCTCGCTGGCCGGCCTTTGCAGAGGAGCAGGTGGAGGTGCTACAAAAACAGGGGTGACTGGAGGAGGATTTGGTTTGGCTGGTGGAATGTGGGTGGCATATGGGTTTTCCCCCTGAAAGTATGGATAGCTTGGGGCGCTTGTTGAAGGATCGATGGGCGGATGTTCGGGAGCTGAGGCGAGAGTAGGGCGGTTTGGTGAAGACTGTTCCCTGGCCCAGGCCAGGTGCATCTCTGTTATCTGTTGTTTTAACCGGTCTACCTCTTCTTTCATAACTTGTAGCTCGGATTTTTCTTCCTCGAGACTCTTGCCGGAACTCGACATGCTTACTGTAACTGGTCCTTTGGATCTAGTACGGTAGTGATGGCTGGCCAGTATATTCTGTCAAACCAACTGCTAAACTTTCTGGAAATGCAACAAACTTGTTAGTTCACCGAGTTTGACAGATATGTTATAGCACGTTGGATGCAATGCACCTAACCAAATAACCCTTTCTACATGTACTCTTAACATGCGTCATTCCGGCCCTTTTTCTTTTCTTTTTCTTTTTCTTCTTTCCTTTTTTTTTCTTTTTCGACTATCTTTGCAAGCCTTATTGTTATTTAACCTATGGATTCCTTTCTTTTTAGTGGTGGTCGAATCTTATGTGGATTGCCTACGTATCACGACCCCGCGTGAATCAGACCGAGCGTAGTTCTGGTAACAAGATTGTGGCAAAATTCAGTAACTTTTATATCAAATAAAACCGTGCAGTTACAAAAACACGTCTTACAACAATCAGCAAGAACAAAAGAAAATGCTTGACTTGGGAAAGTAAAGATAAAAATGCCAACTAGCTTGACTCAACATTTCAAAATACATTTTCAATCAAAAATCTAATGCCCTAAAATCCCTGGGGGCCCGCGAGGCATCATTCGGCCTTGCCGCGGGCCTTGGTGTGAGGTCCTTGTGCAGTTCCCTCAACTCTTCCATGATCCGATGAACATAACCCATAATTGAAGCGAAAAGGTCGGCGCGGGGCATTCGTTCGCAAGCTAGGCACTTCATGGTGACATAGTGCCCGATTTCTCCAATTCTGTCCTTGATCATGTCCCTTTCTCCGAGTAGCCGCTCTATCTGCTGGTTTTTCGTCCCCAATCTTCGAGCATTGTTGGTGACTTGGTCTAGGAGCCTATCCACTTGTCCTTGCAGTCGGGCCATCAAATTGTGGCAACGGTCGAGGTCCGTTCTGGCATCTTGGGCTTGCTTGAAAACCCGCTCCCTGAGGACAACATTTGCTTCCCTCAGACTAGTGATGATCTCGGTGTAATCTTCTTCCACCCGTTTTAGGTGAAGTGCATGTTGATGTGCCTCCTTTCTCCAGCTAGCCCGGATCCTCGTTGTCTGGGCTTTTGACTCGTCCAATTCTCTTTGGATATCGGTGACTTGACTTTTCAAACCCTTTATCAATTTTTCGTCGGCCCGACTCCTCAACTGTCTGTCAGCATCCCTTTTCATTTGTTGGATTTGAGCTCTCAAGAAGTCATTTTCTTGTGCCAACTTCTTTTTGTCTCCTTCGTCGGTGGCAGCTTGCATGTTCTTCTCGAACTGAAGGTCCCGGACCTGCTGTTCTATCCTACCAATCTTCGTCCTGTACCCCTCCTCCTTTGCTAACCAATCCCATTGTTCCCGTGAATCTTCAGTGAATTGTTGGACATGGGCTCTTTTAGAACATTTCCGACGAATCCGAAATCTTTTCCCGAACCACACGTTGTACTTTGGGTCCACCTCTCCCTTAGCTAGTTCCCGGACCATGGTTTTAGGCTCAAGGAACCGACATTCGTGCCACAACCTTCTAACCTTCTCTTCGGGGAATACAACTCCCGAGCTCAACTCAATGGCGTATTTCCTCAGGTCTTGATCGGTAGGAATAACCTGAAACCTTCCTAGTTGACGTAATACACGGTGAGGGACATATGGTTGGACACCGCGGATCCCCATCAGAAGGATATAACACTCCTCGGCTGCCATATATATTACTTCAGTATCGGGTAACCACCCGAATGCCCATTCAATCTGATCGGCTTCTATTGAGCTCAGTCGTGCAAGCCATGCCTCGACGCCTTCAGGGAATACAGCACCCATCATCCGTTCTTCGAAACCCCTGATACAGTTTTTTTCGGTCAACCCATGGTTCATGTATTGTGTTCGGTGATGGAGGTGTTCTTGCATCCATAATTGGAGTAACAGATTGCAACCTTGGAAGAAATTGCCCCCTTCTCGGCATACAGTCAAGGCTCGATAGATTTCGGACAAAACCAAAGGGACCACCGTGCTGGTAGCCTTTTTGATTGCAACATCGGCTATTCCTACCAGACTTATCTCTATTTTCTTATCTTCGCGCGGACAAATCACAATCCCCAAGAATGTCGTTATGAATGCTAGAATTCGTCTGGCCTCCCACTTGGTTCTATTCCCTGCGTGAGTCAGTCCGAGGTTTGACTCTTCAAAACCCCGAGGAGCGCCGTACCGTTGATATAAGAATTGGAGATCGCAACACCCTTTCAGCAGATCATCATTTTTCACCTTCCGACTAATGCTCAGCAAATCCAGAAACCCATGTGGAGATACCGGTCTTGGTGAGAGCAGGTATTGTCCTCTTAATTTCCCATTTAGTCCTGCATAGCCCGCAATTTCCTCTAATGTGGGCGTCAGTTCAAAGTCAACAAAACGGAACACATTGCGGGTCGGATCCCAGAAAGATACCAGTGCCTTGATGATGTCCTCCCTTGGCTCGATATTCAACAGATCAACCAAACCTCCCAAAATTCTCCCTACTACCTTTTTGCTACTGTCTTCCAAATCGTTCCACCATATACGGAGCTGCTGAGGGACCTCACTAAAGATTGAAAATGATTTATTCTGATTCGTGCTCATCCTGCACATTTATTAAGGTGATTTAAATAAGAAAAACAACTTTGTTTTGCCAAAAATAAAACAAAATCAGTTTTCAATCACGGCCTTTCAACGTCTCGGGGACGAAGGCTCTTAAGGCTGTGGGGTAAATTGATCGAAATCAAAATTGACCCAAAGGTGGCCGTTTATACGAAATTAGCCTTCCGGCGTCCCTTTCGGGAACATTCGGCTATTTTTTAAAAACAGCGTCACCGACTTATTTAGTACAAAAGTTAATTTTGATTTTTCGGCCATTTTTCAAAAGGTGAAGTTGGACCTGAAGGAGGTTGCCTACGTATCTCACATCCAATGAGAATCAAACCCACGTAGTTCGGTTTTGACGAAACAAACGACATTATTTATTTATTCATTTTACTAAAGGAAAACAAATAAGCTATTTCTATCTTAAGAACAAAACACATTTTTTTTTCTTTTTTCTTTTTCTTTTTTTTTTCTTTTTTTTATTTTTATTTTTTATTCTCTAAAGCCGGTCAGCATGCAAGTCTATAACATTTCAGGTCACCTGTCCTAGACGGACCCAACCCCTGTGTTGAGTCCCCTAAGCCAAATACGACATGATGCAAATAAACGTTTCCTACTAGGGATCCGGCATGAAGCTTTGTTATTCTAGGTTTAAAAACATGGGTTTATCTGTTCTAGACTTGGCTTACCCGAGCGGACAGCTCGAGCCGAGGAGGAGGCAGCAACCCGGGAATACAGAAGCTTCACCGGTTTTGCAACTTATCCAAACCTCGTTCTAAAATGGGAATCGGACACTATACAGAAAAGAAGTCACACGAAGTGCACCCTTCTTCATGATTTAGAAGACTCAGAGAGGAGATTGGTTCCGGCACAATTTATATGTACAATTCACAAAATATCAAAGCAGTAAAAACAACATTTTGCACATTGATGCCAACATGTAAAAGAATCAGATAATAAATATGCCAAATACAACAATTATTCCGAGCTCGAATTCTAAAGAAGTCCCCAGCGGAGTCGCCAGAGCTGTCACACCTCTTTTTTACGCACCCGCAAGGATGCAAAGAGTTTTTCCAATTAAAGGACAATCGAGGCGGGAATTATTTTCAATTATTTCAGAGTCGCCACTTGGGAGATTTATGGTGTCCCAAGTCACCGGTTAAATCCCGAATCGAGGAAAAGAATGACTCTATTTAACGGTCCGCGAACCGGAAATCTGGATAATGAATTCTATTAACCCGGGAGAAGGTATTAGGCATTCCCGAATTCCGTGGTTCTAGCACGGTCGCTCAACTGTCGTGTTTGGCTTATCTATCTGCTTTTTACAATTATGTACTTAGTGCAAGTTAATATCCCTTTACCGCTTTTATTATTGGTTAGGATTTACAAAAGAGAAAGTTGCTTAAAAATATGCTTTCGAATCACGTCACATGAAATGCACCCGGATCCTCGACATATTCTTATTCAACATTTCGGGGTTTGGATTCGGGTCGCATGAAATGCACACCCGTATTTAAGAAGATAGAACTAAAATATGCGCCCGGATCGACTACTTATTTACACTGTTGAGAAGGGCGTGATATTCGTTAAGAAACGACACATCTCGAAATCTAAGTATTTTATATGTACATTTATGAAGGCTGTGCGATTAGTGTAACTATTGGGCGAGGCGCACCTTTGATTCAAATCTAAAGCGAACTACATCCCACTTGTATTTTACTTAGGAGTTGATTCCAAATTATTCAAAACTTGCTACGAACCACACCACATGAAATGCGCCTGTGGTTCCTGACACGCTTTATTTGCTCTTGCCCGAAATTGGGGTCGGGTCACATGAAATGCACCCCGACTCCTTTAATCTAATTACGTCATTCAGTTGAGTAATAACTCCCTAGCTAATCTTGCTTTTAACATGAGATCTAACGTTAACGGGTTTGGAGATAACACACATGAGTAGAGAAGATTGAACAGAGATACAACAGACTAATTCAGGTTTACGTGCATATCTAATGATAGTGTATCTTTGGTCTAGCTACACTTTTCCATAACCAAAACTAGCATTACAAACTTAATTAGATAATAACAGAACGTAATCAAACATAAGACTTTGGACGACTACATGATTCAACAGACTTCAAACATAAGCTTCAGGCTTCATTCTTTTCGAACCAAGGAATTACAACAACAGAGATGTGTACCTGGAACGCGGAAGAACAAAGATGAGTGAGCAGTGGCAATGCAGCAACAGTAACAGGAGTAACAACAGTAGACCAGTAACAACCACAATAAACCAACAGCAACTCAATATACCAAACAACAACAACCGATGGCGGCAATCAAATAGACCGATAGCCCCAACGACCAATGGCAGCAATCAAATAGACCAACGGCCAACAAAACCGGTGGCAGCAATCAAATAGACCAACAGCCAATAACAAACAATGGACCAGCAATCCAATGACAGTTACAGCCAGGTAGCACAGCAACAAACAACCACTGAAGAACAATACTGGACCAGCAACAATATGCACAGCAACAAACTGGACCAGCCTCAACAACACTGAGCCGGCAACGATATTGGACCAAGCAGCACCAAATGAACACAACAGCCACAACAATGGACTAACTAAGGCAACAAACAACCAGGCAGCACCCTATAGACCAAACCAGCCACACAAACGACCAACAATCCCAAAACAGTGCTGCCAGTGACAAAATAACAGCACTGCCAGTGGCTCGACACTTCCCAACTCAGCCAATAGCACACGATCAATCTCAGCACACCAACACAAGAACAACAACAACAATGGACTAACACTCAGCCACTGAATCAAACAACCGAAACAGTAACCAAAGCCAATGTCTCTGTATCTTCCTATATGTATCCTTTTTCTATTTTTCTCTCCAGTTATGACTATGTTTTTGCTCTCCAGGTGCTCTCTAATGTCTGTATGAATATCCCCTTCTATGCTGTTAGCCCCTTATACTTATAGTTAAAAAAGGACTCCTAAAAGCCAGACAACCCATCATATTCCCTGCAAACCCATCATCCAATGTCCAGGTATGGACCCAAAGTATTAAACTAGTGATCACATGAGGCTTAGTGGGATACCCTGCTGTATGGCAGGTTCCACTAGCCTCTCTTATGGGCAGGGCATTTAAAAATCAATACTAATTAACCTATTAACTATAACCAATTAACCCCCTTAATCCGAATCAAACAGTAACAAGCCCCTACACTAATGAATTGCATACAGGCAGATTCAGGGATCAATACTACGAACTAATTCCTTGACGACTTTAGTCGAACTGAACATATGATACATTTTAACTAACGAAAATAGAAGGAATCGACCAAATAAAAGGCCTTAAAGGAGGAGAACAGATCAACTGATATGAGAAATTAAAAACATGACAGATGAGAACTGAAACACGAATAAAACAAACACACATGTTCACACAATCGAATTAAATCGACCAAAGAAGAAATGAATACCTCGTAAGAAATCTGCCGACCCAAGCTTTGAACTAAGATTTGGAACTATTGAAGCCAAACGGGCTTTAATCGAGATGTTCTCGATTGAGAACACCTAGACTAAAGTCCCTTGGACTTCAATTACGGCTAACCCGGCTCGAATTGGGCTTCTTCAAAAACTAGGGTTCTTGGGCTCGGATTTGGGGCTTTTGCATTTCTGGTTAGATTCGAACCAAACCAATGTCAATGGGAGTGTGGGGGAGGTGTGAGGAGACTGTGGTATGAATTTGGTGAAGTTTGGCGTAGTTTGGGTTTTGACTCGAATCTTTGAATGAAGATTCGAGACGTTTGGTGGTGATTCGAGGTTAACGGAGGCCGGATTCGTAATGGGGAAGGTGAGGGGAAGATTTTGGTATTAGTTTGGTGGCCGTTGGCCTACCGGAACCGCCGTGAGGCGATTTCCGGCAGGCGGCGCAATGGTGGCGGACGGTGGGGCTTGGCCTGTCTCTGAGAGAGACGATAGAGGAGGGGTCTGGCTAAGGGGGGGGCTGGGTAGGTTTTTTAGTATATATGGTGGGGCTGGGATCTAATCTTGGCCGTTTGATCAAATGAGATCAACGGCCTGGATCGTTTCATTAATCCAAACGATACCGTTTGGTCGCTATGGGAGCCGGGTTGTCTGGGGTTGATTGGGTCGGGTTGCTCAACGGGTTGGGGGATGAAGCGCTGGCCGTTGGATCCACTGAATTGAACGGCCTAGATCACTGCTTCTTGAACGGGTTGATAAGAGAGATCGTGGCCCTAGGATCAATTTGAAACGAACGGCCACGATCGAGGACGGGTTGGATCAGAGGTGATTCGTTTGGGCCTGTTTGTTTAGACTAAGCCATGGCCCAATTCTGCTCTTTATGATGTATTATATATATATATATATATATATATACATATACATATACTAACCTATAACACAACTATTTTTTTACTACAATTATCCCACATAACTACATATCACTTAAAAAATGTAAATCACATAAAATGCAAAACCTAATGTATATTTTTTTGTCTTTTATTAATAAACATGCACACAAAAAATGTAAATTTAAGATAAAATAACACAAAAATCACAAAAATCATGCCTAACACGAAACTATTTTTATTTTGAATTTTCTGGGAGTACTTCTCAGGTAAGGCAAAAATCACGTGCTCACAGGTATGATTTCTGTCTGTCACAGAGATGCCTCTGTTCTATTTGATCCAGGATCCACATATTCTTACGTGTCCTCTTATTTTGCACATTATTTGGGTGCGACTCGTGGTAGTCTTGATTTGCTTGTTCATGTATCCACCCCCGTGGGTGATACGATTGTTGTGGATCATGTCTATAGATCCTGTGTTATATCTATTGGGGGTCTGGAGACCCAGGCAGATTTGTTATTGTTGGGGATGGTGGACTTTGATGTTATATTGGGTATGGGCTGGTTGTCTCCGTATCATGCTATATTGGACTGTCATGCTAAGACAGTTACGTTGGCCATTCCTGGTATTTCTCGGATTGAGTGGCGGGGTTCGACCGATTTCGTCCCTAGCCGTGTTATTTCGTTCTTAAAGGCTCAGAAGATGGTTGAAAAAGGGTGTTTATCGTACTTAGCTTTTGTGAGAGATGTGGGAGCTGAGTCTCCTAGCATTGATTATGTACCTGTTGTGAGGGACTTCCCAGATGTATTTCCCTCAGACCTGCCGGGCATGCCACCGGACAGGGATGTTGATTTTGGCATTGACTTGGTGCCGGGCACTCAGCCCATATCCATTCCTCCTTATCGGATGGCACCGGCTGAGTTGAAAGAACTAAAAGAGCAGCTTCAAGAGCTTCTGGATAAGGGTTTCATCCGCCCTAGTGTGTCCCCGTGGGGTGCGCCGGTATTATTTGTTAAAAAGAAAGATGGTTCCATGCGAATGTGTATTGATTATAGGCAATTGAACAAAGTGACAGTGAAGAACAAGTACCCTCTACCGCGCATAGATGATTTGTTTGATCAGTTAGAGGGTGCGAGGGTGTTTTCTAAGATCGATCTTCGTTCAGGCTATCACCAGCTGAAGATCAGGGACTCGGATATTATGAAGACTGCATTCACAGGACCCGATATGGTCATTATGAGTTTCTTGTGATGTCTTTTGGGCTGACCAACGCCCCAGCAGCATTTATGCATCTGATGAACAGTGTGTTCGGGCCTTATTTGGATTCATTTGTGATTGTGTTCATTGATGACATTCTAGTCTACTCCCGTAGTCGGGAGGAGCATGCTCAGCATTTGAGTATTGTGTTGCAGAGATTGAGGGAGGAGAAGCTATATGCTAAATTCTCCAAGTGCGAGTTTTGGCTCGAGTCCGTGGCATTTATGGGACATGTGGTGTCTCGTGATGGTATTCAGGTTGATCAGAAAAAGATAGAGGCGGTGCAGAGTTGGCCTAGACCGTCCTCAGCTACAGAGATCAGGAGTTTTCTTGGCTTGGCGGGGTATTATCGCCGGTTTGTTCAGGATTTTCATCCATTGCTTCTTCATTGACTAAATTGACCCGGAAGGGTGCACCATTCGTGTGGTCGGATGAGTGCGAGGAGAGCTTTCAGAAGCTCAAGACAGCTTTGACCACAGCTCCAGTGTTAGTATTGCCATCAGCTTCAGGTTCATATACCGTTTATTGTGATGCCTCGAGAGTGGGGATAGGTTGTGTGTTGATGCAGGAAGGTAAGGTAATTGCTTATGCTTCTCGGCAGTTGAAGCCACATGAGAAGAACTATCCTGTTCATGATTTGGAGCTAGCCGCCATTGTTCGTGCATTGAAGATTTGGAGACACTATTTGTACGGTGTGTCTTGTGAGGTGTATACCGACCATCGTAGTCTCCAACACTTGTTCAAACAGAAAGACCTTAATTTGAGACAGCGGAGATGGCTGGAGTTGCTGAAGGATTATGACATTACTATATTATATCATCCAGGGAAGGCCAATGTGGTGGCCGATGCTTTGAGCCGGAAGGCGGTCAGTATGGGGAGCTTGGCATATATTCCAGCTGAGGAGAGGCCATTTGCTTATGATGTTGAGGTGCTAGCCAATCGGCTAGTGAGGTTAGATATTTCGGAGCCCAGCAGGGTATTGGCTTGTGTTGTATCTCGGTCATCTCTATATGATCGTATTCGTGAGCGCCGGTATGATGATCCACATTTGGCTGTCCTGAGGGACAGAGTTCAGCATGATGATGCTGGAGATGTCACCATTGATAGTGACGGCGTATTGAGGATGCAGGGCCGGATATGTGTGCCCAATGTTGATGGCCTTCGTGAGTTGATTCTGGAGGAGGCCCATAGCTCGCGGTATTCTATCCATCCTGGAGCCGCTAAGATGTATCAAGATTTGAAACAACACTATTGGTGGAGAAAGATGAAAATGGACATTGTCGGACATGTAGCACGGTGCCTCAACTGTCAGCAGGTTAAGTACGAGCATCAGAGGCCCGGTGGTGTATTTCAGCGCATTGTTATTCCTGAGTGGAAATGGGAGAGGATCACTATGGACTTTGTTACTGGACTCTCTCGGACGGCGAGGAAGTTTGATTCTGTATGGGTGATTGTGGATAGAGTGACCAAGTCAGCTCACTTCATTCCAGTTAGTACTACCTACTCATCGGAGCGGTTGGCAGCGATCTTTATTCGAGAGATTGTTCGGTTGCATGGAGTCCCAGTGTCTATCATATCCGACAGGGGTACTCAGTTCACTTCTCAGTTTTGGAGAGCATTTCGGCGAGAGATGGGTACGCGGGTTGAGTTGAGTACAACATTTCACCCCCAGACAGATGGACAGTCTGAGCGCACTATTCAGATCTTGGAGGATATGTTGCGAGCTTGTGTGATTGATTTTGGTGGTTCGTGGGATGAGTTCCTACCACTTGCCGAGTTTGCCTACAACAACAGTTATCAGTCGAGTATTCAGATGGCCCCGTATGAGGCATTGTATGGCAGGCGGTGTAGATCCCCCGTGGGATGGTTTGAGCCTGGTGAGGTTAGATTGATAGGGACCGAGTTAGTCCAGGATGCTCTGGATAGAGCAAAGTTGATCCAGGAGAGGCTTCGTACAGCACAGTCTCGTCAGAAGAGTTATGCGGACCGTAGAGTTCGAGAGTTGTCTTTCATGGTTGGTGACAGAGTATTGTTGAAGATTTCACCTATGAAGGGTGTCATGAGGTTTGGGAAGAAAGGAAAGTTGAGTCCCGGGTACATTGGTCCTTTTGAGATACTTAGGAGAGTTGGAGAGGTGGCATATGAGTTGGCCTTGCCGCCCAGCTTATCCAGCGTTCATCCGGTATTCCATGTGTCTATGCTCCGGAAGTACATTGGAGATCCGTCTCATATATTAGACTTCAGTACCATTGAGCTTGATGGTGATTTATCCTATGATGTGGAGCCTATTGCTATTTTGGGTCGTCAGGTGAGAAAATTGAGGTCCAAGGAGATTGCATCAGTTAAGGTTCAGTGGAGAGGTCGACCCGTGGAGGAGGCCCCTTGGGAGGTCGAGCGGGAGATGCGGAGCAGATATCCTCACTTGTTTGAGACTTCAGGTATGTTTCTTGACCCGCTCGAGGACGAGCGTTAGCTTAGAGGGGGAGAATGTGACGACCCGGCCCGTCGTCACGGGAATTACCACCCCGTTATGTTGTAAAAACATGTTTTATGATTTTATATCGGTGTTAGAGTCTATCGGGTGAGTTAGGAGTGAATTGGATTGAAAATGAGGCATATAGCCTTTTTGAAGGAAACTTGAATAAGGAAAGTCAACCCGGAGTTGACTATTTGGTTAGAGGGCTCGGAATCGGATTTTGGTGATTCGGTTAGTTCCGGGAGGTGATTTGTGATTTAGGGGAGCGATCGGAATTGAATTTGGAGACTCGGTGTAGAAATAGGCTTGAATTGGCTAAGGTTGAATTTTGGCGAAATCCGAACGGTAGGTGAGATTTTGATCCGGGAGTCGGAATGGAATTCCGACAGCTGCAGTAGCTCCGTTAGGTGATTTTGGATGTGCCTGCAAAATTTGAGGTCATTCGGACGTCGTTTGGTCGGGTTTTTGATTGAATGTGTAATTCGGAATGTTTTAAGGAATTTAGGCTTGAATTTGATGTGAATTATGGGTTTTGGTGTTATTAGACGTGTTTTGAGGATTGGAGCAAGTTCGAATAAGGTATTAAGATGTGTTGGTGTGTTTGGATGAGGTCCGGGGGCCTCGGGGTGATTCCGGATGGTTAAACGGGAGAAAATGTGGAAAATTGCGAGGTTTTGAGTACGTTCTGTTGTTTTCGCTCTCGCGGAAATGGGAGCGCGAGGAGCGACTCCGCGGAGCGGACAACGAGGCGCGAGCGGGAGCCGACCGCGAGGCGGAGCTCTGGTCCGCGGGAGCGGCTCGGCTGGTGCGAGAGGTCGATCGCGGAAGCGGTCTTGAGCCGTGTTGGGAAAATCCGCGAAGCGGATGTTTGATCGCGTAGGCGAGTCCGCCGAGCGGACTGCGTGGTCGCGAGCGGATCATTCCGCGAAGCGGACTAATTTCCGCGAGCGGATGCGCGAGGCGGTCCCTGGATCGGCGGGTGCGGAAATGGCCAAAAGGGCATGGGTTCGCAGAAGCGACCAAAAGGTCGCAGAAGCGGTTCCGCAGGGGCGGAATTTTATCCGCCGAAGCGAAAATCGCTGTGAGTTAAGTGTATCGGAAGTTAGAAAAATTTCAGAAACATTTCACACATTTGGGTCTCGGCTTTAGAGGCGATTTGGGCGATTTTGAAGAGAAATTCAAGGGAAATCATCAGGTAATCAACTATGGACTTAAACTATGATTAGTATTGGTAATATTATGCAATTATATCATGAAAATGGAGGAATTTGGGGTAATTTATGGAGGATTTAGCCCTAGGCTTGAACTTTAGAAAATCAAGGTTTTGAATGGGCAAATGGAGTCCGAATTTGGTAAAATTGATATGCTTAGACTCGTATTGAGATGAGGGTTCCGAATATGTGACTTTCGTGATTTTTCGACAAGCGTACCGAAAGTCGGGTTTTGACAACTTTGGGAATTTTGATGTAAATTGAGTTGTATTGATTGGGTGTCGTCCCGTTGGCCTAATTTGTTGTATTTCTACTGTATTTGATCGGATTCTACGCGTGCGGAGCTTGATTCTCGTGGCAAGGGCATTGCGGAGTAGTCGTCGCGCCGTATTGAGGTGAGTAATAGATGTGGGTGATGACCAGCGGGTTCGAAACCCCGGTATACCACTTTGTGACGTTGTATAGCGGCGAGACACGCACACTCTTGAGAGTGCGGGGTCGATCATGAACTGGAGACTATATATTAGTCCGACCTGTTGATATTGTATTATTGGCTATTCTCGAGCCGTTGAACCCCCTTCTTGGGCGGTTGAGTATACTTGTGGGCCGTGAGCCAGTTATTGGATCCCGCGAGGATCGTTATCATTGTCTTATCATATAGACATGCTAGTTTACTACTAGTCCGCAGCTATTTCTGTTATTATGCTAATTCCAATCTCTGGAACTTGATATTACTGTTTTCCAACTGAAAAATGATAAAAAGAGTTTTCAAAAACTACTTTTGAGCATGCGAGGGTGTATCTGCATATTAGCTGACTAGTAGTGGATCGGGCTGCGCGCCGCAGCGAGATATATATGTTGGATCGGGCTGCACGCCGCGGTAAATCTCTATGAGATGTGCTTGGGCTGTAGGAGCCCCTCCGGAGTCTGAACCCCCACAGTGAGCACGGGTACCCAAAAATTGGAGTCGGGCTACGCGCCGTAGCGGTCATATCATGCATTGCGTTGCATTTAGCTACATCTGCTAGTTGTTATGCTATTTATTGGTATTTGTTGGTACAAGTACAATGAATATTGATTCTATGACAGGGTAGCCGATTATAGTTTTACATAGTGCTTTATTGCGGATTTCTTATCTGCATTGTCTTACCCTTGTTTATTACCACTGAGTATGGCAATACTCGTTTTACTCCCTGCACCTTGTGTGCGGATCCGGGTACCTCTCGGCGGACTTGATTCGGTAGCTACTGCGGAGGCATTGTGCGGGATAGTCGAGGTAGGTGCCGACGTCCGCAGGACCCGACTCCCCTTCTAGTTGTCATTTCTTATCTTGATTGTCTTTCCTTTCCGCACTTGAGTTGTTATAAACTTTATTACACTTATGTTCTTTAGAGGCTCATGACTGTTGACCCTTGGTCTATGGGAGTTAGTATATTTTGGGACTTGGTCTCCCCTCTGTTGGTATAAGTATTACTATTGTTTCATATTTTGAAATGCTTAAATGGGTTAAAGAGAGCTTCTAGCTCCGTTGTTGATATTGATTGGTCGGGCTGGCTTAGCAATGTGCTGGGCGCCATCACGACCGGATTTGGGGTCGTGACTGGTTTGCTGAGTGTTGTGTCTGTTGGCTGAGTGTTGTGGTGTTTGGATACTACTGGGTTGCTGAGTGTCTGGTTGCTGTTTGCTGTTGTTGTTTTTGTTGCTGCTGATCTACTGCTACTATTGCTTCATTGCCATAGCTGATCCCTAGTCTTCTACTTTGTCAATTTCCAGGTACACTACTATTTCTCGAAGATGTAATTGAAAACTTGATGAAGGAATGAAATATTGGACTGCTTTTTCCATGAAGCTATCTCTGTTTTCTTATTGTTTGTAGTTGTAACTCATAGACCCTTTGTAATTAATTATGAATGGTTGTAATAAATAATAGACTATGTGAATTCGACTAGAGCAAAGTAGTGGTAGATAATAATATAGTTAAACGTAGTTAATAGTTTACCACCTAATTCAAAAACTAAAACAAGCTAATACACATCTAATACACTTAGGTACATAAGTATGATCCTGAAACTGGGCGTATAAATTGGCACTTAGTTATTTTTACTAGTTAAACCCCAAGTCAGGATCGATTTAATCCAAAAAGGATAAGTAGTTTAGAAGTTCAAATTGTATTATTGTTTACCTCTACTTTGAAAAAATGATTTATCTACAAATGGACCTTTAAATTTTGTGATGGTTAATAACATTAGTTCAAGCATGTTTAGTTTAAAATTAAAACACTGTTTCCTTCAGTTAAAGAATAAAGTGACAAAATAAGTTCCGCAACTAGTATCATGATAATTACTTAAATATCTGAACCTGCCATATAGAATAACAACACTGATACAAATTACTTTGCTAGAATTCTTAATTAGTTGTTAAATATTAAAATTAGTAGTGGTCTGAAAGTGCAACTTGGCATCGTTTGAAATGATTAATTAGTAATGCTGAATAATATTTGCTCAAGTACTGTTATTGAAATGTTAGCTTATTTTCGCTTATATAGTCTGGGCCTAGTCATGTATACAGGCCCAGATCTGGTTAATGTGACACTTGTGCTCTCGAGTAGAAACAGTGGTAAACATTGGGCTCCAGAGGCCCAATTGTATTCTATATTGGACTATTAAGCAGTCTGGAGTCCAGGCCCAATAATGAATAATGGCCTGGATTCTAATGTTATAGTTTGAAAAACTAACACATAAACAAATACGTATTAGGAAGGAAAAACAAAAATAGAAAAATATAGTGTATGAATAGGATTGGACTTTAAAAAATAAGGGACGAGCCTCATTACAAAAAAAAAATGAAAACACACGGGCCCCCCCCGACATAAATCTCAACATAAAATTCTAGACTCGGAAGGACCGTTTAGCGATTTTCACGGTTTTTTCCCAAAATTAATAAAGACGTAGACATTGTAGGCGCGATTAATAAAATTACATTCCTAAATACGGGTGCGCATTTATGTGGCCCAAATCCTACTCCCGGCGAAACTGAAATACATTAAAGTCGCAGGCGTACTGGTTACGGTGCGGCTCGAAATGTGTTTTCGTGACGTCGCAATTCTTCTAAGAATTAAAACGGAATATAAGAGCACATAAAAAACATATATAAAGAAATCATATAGAAACAAAAATTGCAGTTGAGCGACCGTGCTAAAACCACGGAATCCGGGAGTGCCTAACACCTTCTCCGGGTTAACGGAATTCCTTATCCAGGTTTCTAGTTTCGCAGACTATATTACAGAGTCATAAATTTCCTCGGTTCGGGATTAAACCGGTGACTTGGGACACCATTATTTTCCCAAGTGGCGACTCTGAATTAAATAAATTGATCCCGTTTCGATTGTCCTTTAATTGGAAAAACTCCCTCGCGCTCTCGCGGGTGCGTAAAAAGGAGGTGTGACGGCTCTGGCGACTCTGCTGGGGAAATTTCCTCGAACTTCGGTTCGGGGTCTAAGAACTCGAGCTCATTTAAATTGTTATTTTTGTCTATATCTGATTTTATTACATGTTTGATTAATGTGCTACATGTCTACCGCTTTGATATTAGTTGCACTGTATATACAAACTGCTATATGTTTACCGCTTTGATATTGCGTGAATTGTATATAAAACTGTGCCGAAAACCCGTCTCTTCTTACCCCCGGGGATGTGCTTACTGGTTGAGACTCCCCTTTCTGTTAGTGTCAATACCAAAATAAGAAAAGAGGCAGGATAAGTTACAAAGCCGGACGATCCTGCGGGTCCCCGGTACGTAGCTCCCTCCTCAAATCCGAGTTGTCTGCTCGGGTACACGGTCTAGTACCATTGAAAAGCATCAGGATATTGAGCCTAGATTTAGGACGTTTATTTGCATCATATCCGACTTAGGGGACTCAACACAGGGGTTGGGTCCGTCTAGGACAGGCAACCCGAAATAAAAAGACCATCTTGCTATATCATATTTGTTGTAAGCATTTATTTAGACTGGCATGCTGACCGACTTTTAAATACTGAAGAAAAACGAAAAAACAAAAGGAAATAGTATGGGGAAATAAATATTTTTCAGAAAATACAAAAAATGTGTTTTACCAACAAGTCAATAAATTTAGTTTGCCGATAAAAAACGACAGAAGGTTGACTTTGCCAACAAAACGGTTTTCTTGACAAAATGTGTTTTCTTTAAAATAGTTGTTTTGACGGACCGAACTACGCGGGTTTGATTCTCACCGGGTGTGAGATACGTAGGCAGCCTTTAACGGATCCAACTCCCCTTTATCTCAAAATAAGTTTTCAAAAAAAAAAAAAAAGAGAAGAAATAATGACGGAATGCCAGGATGTTTAAACTTTGCCTCAACGACCACCTTTTCATCAGTCTTAATATTTTGACCAGTCAATTCCTGTGGCCCGTTTCATTTTTTTTAAGAAAAAGATAGTTTTGTTTGGGTCGAATAAAGATTTCTCTTTCATCTAAAAATTACCTTAATAAATGTGCAGAATGAGCACGAGTCAGAATACAACCGAAACTATCATAAACAAGGTCCCCTTAAGTTTGCATAGGTGGTGGAGCGACTTGGGCGAGCAAGGACAAGACGCAGTTAAGCTGTACCTGGAAGATCTAGTGGGGCTACTAAATATTCCCTCGAGAGGAGACATCATACGAGCCTTGATCTCATTCTGGGATCCAGCACACAATGTGTTCCACTTTTCAGACTTTGAACTCACACCAACATTAGAAGAATTGGCCGGGTATATCGGAAGACCAAAGTCCCTATGAGGGAACAATATCTCATTGCGCCAAGGGTAGTGACAGGTACATAGGTTTTTGGATACTGTGAAAATCCGCAGAACTGTACACAACCCAGACTTATCAGAAGGGTTCTGCACTTTAGCATTTCTATATGATAAATATGGTCATTACGGGGGTTTCGGCAAACACAAAAGCAAAATCTGCAGTGGAGAAAACCAGTTAAAATGGGAAGAGCATAGACGCATCGCCTTCATGATAGCTTTCATGGTTTCATTAATATTTCCCAGAAAAGACGGGAATATCAACATACAAGTGGCAGGGGTCGTGAGCACTCTGATGAAACAAAACAATAGTACTTTGGCTCCCATGATAATATCGGATATCTCTCGTGCACTCACTATCTGCAAAGCTGGAGGGGTCTTCTTTGAAGCTTGCAATGTACTGCTCCAAATGTGGATGATCGATCACTTATGTCGTCGCCCGCAGTTTATGAGGTATAGTTTGTCGGAGAAAACCTGTATAGAAGAATTCCCTACGAGGGTCGAGGGACATGATTTGCCAGAGGGGATTAGCGGATGGATACGATTTTTGCGTTTGATCACAGCCAGTAGGATAGAATGGACGTTTGGTTGGCTACCCGTGGAAGAAGTCATATATGCCTCAGCCACGGAATCATATTTATTGCTAATGGGCCTCACCAGCATCCAGCCCTATGCACCAGGTCGAGTATTGAGACAGTTGGGACGATGCCAAATAATCCCAAAAGAAGAAGACCTCAGCCCACATGTGGTTGAAATTGGACCGGGAGGACAGTTCCCTGAAGCGTTGGTTCGAAAGATTTGGAGTGAATGTCAAACATTGAAGATAGACACTCGGGTGCGAGATCGAGCCCGGGGTGAAGTATCGTCGGAATACCCCGCATGGTATAGCAGAGATCTGGAGCATCAAAGGCCCACAAAAAGGCCCCACCTCAGGGAGCTTGCTGGAGCGTCACAAGAACAATGGGACCGGTTGGCCAGAGAAGAAGCTTATAGAACAAAGATTAGCAGGATAGAGCAACGGACCCAAGAGCTCCAATTTGAAATGGATGTGCAAGCCGCCGCCAACGAAGGAGATAAAAAGAAGTTGGCGCAAGAAAATGACTTTTTGAGAGCTCAAATCCAGCAAATGAAAAGGGATGCTGACAGACAGTTGAGGAGTCGAGCAGACGAAAAATTGATAAAGGGTTTGAGAAGCCAAGTTGCCGATGTCCAAAGAGAATTGGAAGAGTCGAAGGCCCAAACAATGAGGATCCGTGCTAGCTGGAGAAAGGAAGCACATCAACATGCACTTCACCTACAACGGGTGGAAGAAGATTACACTGAGATCATCACTAGTCTAAGGGAGGCAAATGTTATCCTCAGGGAGCGGGTTTTCAAGCAAGCCCGAGATGCTAGAGCAGACCTCGACCGTTGCCACAATTTGATGGCCCGACTGCAAGAACAAGTGGATAGGCTCCTAGACCAAGTCACCAACAATACTCGAAGATTGGGGGCGAAAAACCAACAAATAGAACTGCTACTCAGAGAAAGAGACATGATCAAGGACAGAATTGGAGAGATCGGGCATTATGTCACCATGAAGTGCTTAGCTTGTGAACAAATGCCCCGCACCGACCTTTTTGCTTCAGTTATGGGCTATGTTCATCAGATCATGAGAGAGTTAAGGGGACTACACAAGGACCTCACACCAAGGCCCGCGGCAAGGCCGAATGATGCCTCGCGGACCCCCAGGAATTTTAGAACATTAGATTTTTGATTAAAAATGTATTTTGAAATATTGGGTCAAGCTAGTTGGCATTTTATTTTACTTTTTCGAGTCAAGCATTTCTTTTATTTCGCTGATTGTTGTAAGACATATTTTGTAACTTTAAGGTTTTATTTGATATAAAAGTTACTGAATTTTGCCACAATCTTATTACCAGAACTACGCTCGGTCTGATTCACGCGGGGACGTGATACGTAGGCAATCCACATAAGATTCGACCACCACTAAAAAGAAAGGAAAAGAATACGAAGGTTAATAACAATAAGGCTTTCAAGGATAGTTGAAAAAGAGAAAAAAAAAGAAAAAAAGAAAAAGAGAAAAAGAGAAAAGCTGGAATGACGCATGTTATGAATACATGTAGAAAGGGTTATTCGGTTAGGTGCATTGCATCCAACGTGCTATAACATATCCGTTAAACTCGGTAAACTAACAAGTTTGTCAATTTCCAGAAAAGTTTAGCAGTTGGTTTGACAGAATATACTGGCCAGCCACCACTACCGTACTAGATCTAAAGGGCCGATTACAGCAAGCATGTCTAGTTCCGGTAAAAGTCTCGAGGAAGAGAAATCGGAGATACAAATCATGAAAGAAGAGGTTGACCGGTTGAAACAGCAGATAACAGAGATGCACCTAGCCTGGGCTAGGGGACAGTCTTCGCAAAACCGCCCTACTCTCGCATCAGCTCCAGAACATCCACCCCTTGACCCTTCGACAAGCGCCCCACTCTATCCATACTATCAAGGGGAAAACCCTTATGTCACCCAAATTCCACTAGCCAAACAAAATCCTCCTCCGGTCACCCCTGTTTTTGTGGCACCCCCACCTGCCACTCTACAAAAGTCGTCCGGTGAGCCGCATGTTCAAATCCATGACAATTCTTACTATCCTCCCGAGCCTACCTTTAGGGCTCCTGAACCACATCCACACACCCATCATTGGGATAGCCCGGCAGAACCGGAAAAGCACTTCCAAAGTTCGGAACATGAGGAAGTTATTAGAAAAGTTAAAAGCCTCGAGCAGTCCTTCAGGAATATGCACGGTTTGGGCAACCAGGTCAGTGTCGCTTACAAGGATCTGTGTCCATTCCCAGATGTCCAGTTGCCAGCCGGGTTCAAAATGCCCAAGTTTGACCTATACGAGGGGCATGGTGATCCGGTAGCCCATCTTCGAGGGTTTTGTAGTAAAATGCGAGGGGCCGGAGGACGAGACGAGATTCTGATAGCTTACTTTGGACAGAGTTTGGGGGGATCTGCACTAGAGTGGTACACTAGGCAGGATCCCAACAGATGGTTTACGTGGGATGATTTGGCTCAGGCATTCATTGGTCAGTTCCAGTACAATCTTGAAATAGTCCTAGACCGCTTATCATTGCTAAAGTTAGAAAAGAAACCCGCCGAAAGTTTCAGAGAATTTGGTTTCCGCTGGAGGGAACAGGCAGCAAGGGTAGATCCGCCCATGAGAGAGAGCGAGATGGTGGATTACTTCCTGCAGACTCTAGAGCCAACCTATTTCGGACATCTGGTGACGTCCGTGGGTAAGTCATTCACTGAGGTGATAAAGATGGGGGCTATGATCGAGGAAGGCTTGAAAGCCAACAAGATCATGAGCTATTCGATGTTGAAAGCCACCACTCAACCTATCCAAAGTGGTACCGGAGGAGTGCTTGGGAAAAAGAGGAAAGAAGAAGTCACGACAGTCGAGTCCGGAACATGGTTCAGAAACAGAGGCCCCGCACCCCAGTATAACCCGCCACAACCTCACCACCAAAATTACTTCCACAATCCATATAACCACCCGCAACATTACTATCTGGCACCTGATCCCCATTTTACTGTCCATCACGCTCGGTCATATTCCGCACCTCCCGTCCAGGCACCATGGCGTGCGCCAAATCCACAGAACAATTACCCACCCCCAAGAGCCTATAGAAATCCCACGGGTGCGGGCTTTCGCCCGAACCAAGCATTCAAGGGCGACAGGGCGCCAAGGCCAAAGACTTTCACTCCCTTGGGGGAGTCTTACACCAGTCTGTTCCACCGTTTGAAGCAAGTAGGGTTGCTAAATCCGGTCGAGGCTAAGCTACCAAACCCTCTTCCAAAGAATCTGGACCATTCAGTAAATTGTGCATACTGCTCAGGATGTCCGGGACACGACACGGAAAAGTGTTGGAGGTTGAAAACAGCCATCCAGGAGCTCATCGACACTCGCAGGATTGAGGTCCAGACTCCAACGGAGCCCAACATCAACCAAAATCCACTTCCAACTCATCATGAGACCAACATGATCGAGTTGGTACGGGTAAAAGAAGGAAAGGAGAAAACCTCCCAGACTGTAATGATGATCAAGTATAGCGGGGTAGGAATGAGAAAAGGGCCAAGCCTTGATGAGTCACTCAGTTGCAAGAAGGACATACCAGGAGGGTCGGAAGCAGAAAAGGGAAGCGTGAACAAAGTGCCGGTGAGACCGGGGGAAGCAAAAATAGTTGTACCAGGGGGTAGCAACCAAACCCGTCTTGACGGTAGCAGGTGTTCGAGTGGATCCTTTCATCATCAAGCCAGCAATACAGTTGCCAATAGTTGATAGCAAAGCTATCCCATGGAATTATGATCGGGTCACGACGACCTACAAAGGAAAAGAAGTTAAAGAGGAAGTCTTGCGAAGCGCAAGGGTTGACCCGCTCAGGGAGATGTTTTGCCCCTACGGAATTGAGGAAAACCACTCCGGCAACACTGAAAAAGCCGGTAACTGACGAAGAGGCAGAAGAATTCCTGAAAAAGATGAAGATGCATGATTATTATGTCCTAGAACAGCTGAAGAAGACTCCTGCGCAAATCTCATTGCTGTCCTTGCTGATACATTCCGAAGAACATCGGCAAACTTTGATGAAAGTTCTGAATGAGGCCCACATACCTGATAAAATCTCGGTGAGTCATTTGGAGAAGATCACCAACAGGATCTTCGAAGCGAATCGGATCACTTTCACCGATGATGAATTGCCTGAGGAAGGCACCGAGCACAATAAGGCTTTATATCTTACGGTAAAGTGTGAGGAGTCGGTGGTTACCAAAGTCCTAGTCGATAATGGATCCAGTGCTAACATTTGTCCTCTCTCTACACTAAACAAGTTGAAAGTGGACATCGACAGGATACGCAAGAACAGCATATGTGTTCGAGGGTTTGATGGAGGAGGCAAGGCGTCGGTCGGGGACATAGTGTTAATCTTGACAATCGGACCAGTGGAGTTCACCATGGAATTCCAGGTGCTGGACATGGTAGTGTCATATAACCTTCTGATAGGGCGACCGTGGATCCATGCCGCAAGAGCAGTTCCATCCAGCCTACACCAACTCGTCAAGTTTGAGTGGGACCAACAGGAGATCGTCGTCCATGGAGAGAATGATCTACAACCGGGCACCATCGTCCCCTTCGTTGAGACGGAAGAAGATGTTGGGCCGTGGGTATACCAGATCTGCGATGTGGTATCCGCCAACCGAGTTCCAGAAGGGGAATGCATTCCCAATGACAGAATAATTACTGCAGACGTCATGGTGGCTCATGAAATGTTGAGACACGGTTTCATACCCAGCAAAGGTCTAGGTGCATCTCTGCAAGGAATCATACAACCGGTATCCGTGGTCGAAAATGTGGGAACCTTCGGCTTGGGATTCAAGCCAACATCAGAGGACATCCAGCGAGCCAAGAGGAATAAGCAGAAGACATGGGTGCTCCCGAAGCCTGTTCCACGCCTTTCCCAATCTTTTGTCAGGTCCGGAGTAAGAGGACATCCGACGACAAAGATTCCCGGTCCTGTGGTTAGGCCAGACGAAGAGTTCTTAAGAAAGTTCGAGGACCTATTCGCAGATGTATGCATGCTCGAGGATGGCGAAGGATCCAGCCATGCCGAGATACAGTTTGTGGGATCGAAAGCAAAATTGAATAATTGGAAGGCTACTCCTCTCCCTGTTCGGAAGGAGTCTTGGTAGTTTGTTTTGGATTGTTTTCTTTCGAAATTTTGTGTTGGGGTTGTCCCCGGAGTAAAATCCGTTTGTTTTAGTTCATTTTGATTTGAGTTTGCAAGTTTTGTTTTTCCTTGTGCTGTTCCCATTAATGAAATTTTGTTCCCTTCGTGTCTAATTTTGTTTATTTTCCTTCTTTCTTACTTCTCTGAACAGCCTTCTTTCAACTGATCTTAATGATATGGCGTGCTTAAAGATTAATCAACCCAGTCTAGAAAGTCAATCGAGTTTGGAAATAATAACGCATGAAATAAGAAGTGACGAGAGTGAATCGGAATACGGCGATGATGAAGCCGTAGAAGAAATTGGTGAAGAATTAAGTCACTTCGAGGAAAAACCCAAACCAAATTTAAATGATACTGAGGCTGTTAATCTGGGGAACACGGATGACGTCAAAGAAACCAGAATAAGTGTCCATATTGAACCCAACCTGAGAGAAGAGTTGATCGAAACACTCATGGAGTTTAAAGACATTTTCGCATGGTCGTACGACGACATGCCAGGACTCAGCACTGATCTAGTGGTTCATAAATTACCCACCGATCCGGCATATCCTCCCGTCAAGCAAAAACTGCGGAAATTCAAGACGGAGATGAGTGTGAAGATTAAGGAGGAAGTAACCAAGCAGTTGCAGGCGAAAGTCATTCGTGTCACTCGATACCCTAAATGGTTGGCTAACGTAGTACCGGTGCCGAAGAAAGACGGAAAGATCAGAGTATGCGTGGACTACCGCAATCTCAACAAGGCGAGTCCTAAAGATAATTTCCCGCTTCCCAATATCCATATCCTGATTGATAATTGCGCCGGACGTGAAATCGGATCCTTTGTGGATTGCTACGCGGGATATCATCAGATCTTGATGGATGAAGAGGACGCAGAAAAGACGGCTTTTATCACACCGTGGGGGACTTATTGCTACCGGGTGATGCCGTTTGGTTTGAAGAATGCAGGGGCAACATACATGAGGGCAATGACTACGGTATTCCATGACATGATACACAAGGAAATTGAAGTGTACGTGGATGATGTGATCATAAAATCTAGACGTCGAGAAGACCACGTTGCCGACCTCGGGAAGTTCTTTCAAAGACTTCGAAGATACGACATCAAGCTCAATCCAGCCAAATGCGCATTCGGAGTTCCATCAGGAAAGTTGCTAGGATTCATCGTCAGCCGACGGGGCATTGAGTTGGACCCATCCAAAATCAAGTCCATTCAAGAGCTACCCCCGCCAAAGAATAAAACAGAGGTAATGAGTCTGTTGGGAAGGTTAAATTACATCAGTAGGTTTATTGCTCAGCTTACAGCAACCTGTGAACCCATATTCCGTCTGTTGAAGAAAGACGCTACGATAGAATGGACGACAGAATGTCAGGAAGCGTTTGACCAAATCAAAGGGTATCCGTCAAACCCACCCGTACTAGTTCCGCCTGAACCGGGTAGACCCCTGATTCTTTATCTAACGGTTTTGGAGAATTCGTTCGGCTGCGTACTGGGGCAGCATGATCCTACTGGCAGGAAGGAACGGGCCATTTACTACCTCAGTAAGAAATTCACGGTCCACGAGGTCAAGTACACTCATCTAGAAAAGACATGTTGCGCTTTGACTTGGGTAGCCCAAAAGTTGAAACATTATTTGTCTTCTTACACCACTTACCTCATTTCGCGTTTGGATCCGTTGAAGTATATTTTCCAGAAACCTATGCCTACGGGGAGGTTGGCAAAATGGCAAATATTACTTACAGAGTTCGACATCATATACGTGATAAGGACGGCTATGAAAGCTCAAGCCCTAGCCGATCACTTAGCTGAGAATCCTGTTGATGACGGATACGAACCTTTGAGGACGTATTTTCCGGACGAAGAAGTACTACAAATTGATGGGTTGGAATTAACCGAGGATCCAGGGTGGAAGCTTTTCTTCGACGGAGCGGCGAACGCAAAAGGAGTCGGAGTAGGGGCTGTGCTTATCTCTGAAACAGGACATCACTATCCTGTTACTGCTCAACTGCGTTTTCATTGTACCAATAATATGGCTGAATACGAGGCATGTATCTTGGGGTTACGATTAGCGGTGGACATGGACGTACAGAACGTCTTGGTCTTGGGGGACTCGGACCTTCTGGTACATCAGATTCAGGGAGAATGGGAAACCGGGGATTTAAAGCTTATCCCGTATCGTCACTGTTTGCATGATCTGACCAAGCGCTTTCGATCAGTAGAATTCAGGCACATCCCAAGGATGCATAACGAGGTTGCCGATGCTTTGGCTACTTTGGCATCAATGCTACATCACCCGGACAAGGTTCGTGTCGATCCGTTACATATTCAGGTTCGGAATCAACATACTTATTGTAATATGATAGAAGAAGAGATGGATGGTGAGCCATGGTTTCATGATGTCAAAGAGTACCTCGGGTTAGGAATATACCCAGAGCAAGCAACTGGAGACCAAAAGCGAGCTATTCGGCGGTTGGCGAACGGATTTTTCCTTAGTGGAGGGGTGTTGTACAAAAGAACCCCGGATTTGGGATTGTTGAGATGTATAGATGCAAGTCAAGCCACAACAGTGATGACAGATATACACTCGGGAGTGTGTGGACCACACATGAGCGGATATGTATTGGCAAAGAAGATTCTTCGAGCAGGATATTATTGGCTCACTATGGAGCGGGATTGTATAAGTTTCGTGCGAAGATGCCATCAGTGTCAGATACACGGAGATTTGATTCATTCTCCACCGACCGAATTGCATACAATGTCAGCGCCATGGCCATTTGTTGCGTGGGGTATGGATGTTATCGGACCTATAGAACCTGCGGCTTCCAATGGTCATAGGTTCATTCTGGTAACGATCGACTATTTTACCAAGTGGGTGGAGGCCAAAACCTTCAAATCAGTGACCAAGAAGGCGGTGGTGGACTTCGTACATTCCCACATCATTTGCAGGTTTGGAATTCCAAAGATGATCATCACAAATAATGGTGCCAATCTTAATAGCGGATTGATGAAAGAGGTATGTCAACAGTTCAAGATCACACACCAAAATTCCACACCATATCGTCCCAAAGCAAATGGTGCGGTTGAGGCAGCAAACAAGAATATAAAGAAGATATTGAGGAAGATGGTAGAAGGGTCTAAGCAATGGCATGAAAAGTTACCATTTGCACTGTTGGGTTATCGCACTACCGTCCGGACTTCGGTAGGTGCAACTCCTTACTTGTTGGTGTACGGGACTGAAGCAGTAATACCCGCAGAAGTTGAAATTCCATCCCTCCGAATTGTCGCCGAAGCCGAGATTGATGACGATGAGTGGGTCAAAACCCGATTAGAGCAATTGAGCTTGATCGATGAAAAGAGATTGACAGCAGTATGTCATGGCCAATTGTATCAAAAGAGAATGGCGAGAGCATATAACAAAAAGGTACGTCCCCCGGAAATTCGAGGTGGGACAACATGTGCGGAAGAGAATTCTACCACATCAGGCCGAAGCGAAAGGCAAGTTCGCTCCAAATTGGCGGGGACCATTTGTTGTGACTAGGGTATTATCCAACGGCGCGCTATGTCTAACTGATATTGAGGGAAGATGCACTGATATGGCTATCAATTCCGATGCGGTCAAGAGATATTATGTGTAATTTTTTAATGTATTTGTCAACGTTTGGTTTCGTTTGTGTGTATTTTGGCATTTTTCGGAGAATGAAATGACAGAGGCAATTTTTCTACTACCCAAACACTTTAACCTTTGTTTTCCCCTTTGAGCCTTAATAATTCTTTCATATACCCTCTTTCGGAATCACCAAGGAAGATGTGTTACAAAATAGAAAAAGAAACAAAGAAAAGACACAAGAAAAAGTGAACTACGTTCGACCTGATTCCTCAAGAAGGATACGTAGGCGCCACACGGCTCGGTCATAATAAAATAAAAATCAAAGATTCCCCAAGCAACAAAACTGGGGCAGAAGTCATTGTTTCATTTGAAAAGATCGTGTGGATTCCGAAAGTTGTAATGAGCTAACCATTGAGGTTAAACCCCTTTTCTTTAGCCTCACGCACAAAAACCACATTAATGACCGAAAAAGACCTCTCGATCAGTATTTGAGAAATGCCAAATCATGCGAATGAAAACCAAAAGCGACATTCCGATCCTCGACTGAGTCCAGGATGCGTAAGCTAAAAATGGATAGCCACTCAGAGGGAGTTCCGTTGGATAATACCCCAGCCTGGAGAGAAAGCAAAATGAGAGAGTCTTAACGGTGAAAACCCTCGCGGGCACCTTAAGGCGAAGAAAGTTGAGAGAAATAAAATGAGAGAGTCTTACGGTGAAAACCTTTACGGGCACCCTAAGGCGACGGGAGATAGAGAGAAATGAGAGAATCTCATTAGTGAAAACCCTTTGAAGGGCACTATGAGGTGACAAGGCGAGATGGTTACAAGGTGTCTGCATGAGACAAGGTTTGGACATTCGTTTACTGCTAGCAAAACACGGCCATCAGAAAGTAATTGACACGAATAGACTGGGCAGATTAATCTCAAAGGCGCGGCATAACCATGGGATCAGCTGTACATTCAGATAAGTTTTTCCTATTTTTGAGTTCAGAAAAGTTTTCCCTTTCTTTTGTCATTTGCGGTCAACATTCTTTTTCTTTTCTTTCGTTTTCGAAAATTGATTTTTCAAAGCTTACTACCAAGTCTCCCAAAGCGGTACAATGAAAATGAATAGGCGTGGAACGAGGCAATAAGGCAAAAGGCATTCCGATATTAAGATTGGAACGACAGGTTGATTGGAAGGTTCACAGGAATTATGGAGTATGATGGACACATATAGCATGTCCGGAAGATGATTTCTCACAATAAATCACCGGCTGAAAAGGGTCGGACCAAACCGAAGGTTGAAATAAAAGGAGAAATGAGAGACCATCTGTGGAAAGAGCATCGTCCCCAGCAAGTGTCAACGGCGCTCCCAAAAGTTCGAGGGAGGCCAAGCAGCCGAAAGAGAAAAGGAAAATGGCCCCCAACAAGAGTGGCACGACCACTCACTACATTTTGAAACTAACAATTTTTCTTTGATTTAAAGCAGGAAAATAGGGTTCGTCGGCAGAAAAGCATGCCACGTAGAAGGTCATCAAACTGGGGCAGAAAATTTTCTCCGATTGCGAAAATTTTCTTGAAAGCAAAACACCCAGTGGATAAGGATAGAAAACAACACGAGATTTCGGGAAATGCCCGTTCCGAGCAGAATAGTGTTGAGAGAGGCCAGACAACACGAGGGGTGATCTTTGAGCCTGGTATCATCCCCAGCAGTCGTTGGAAAATGAAACACTAACTCTGAGATTCCCCCAGCAGCATTATATCCCATAAGTTTTCAAGGAAGCAAAAGCGTGAGTACCGGAGGAGGCCCGGGAAGAAGGAAAGGGAAAAGGCATCCCCCGCCAGCTAACGACATTTCAACCCCCGGCAAGTCCGAGAGAGAACGAAGGGTGAAGGAAATAGAAAAAGATGAAGCAAAGAATACTTCCCCAGCAGCATCATCCCCGGCAGCCAAAAGAAAAGTAACACGACCTCGTGGGAAAGAAATTCCAAGACAAGGTAATTCAGAATAAAAGGTGGCCCAAGAGGCGATGCATGAAGAAGAAAATGGTACAGAAAACAAAGGAAGGCGATAAGGATGGGATGAAATTAGGAAGTTATAGTTGAAGTCAGGGATGCCCGCCTGAAGAATGGAGTGGCGATTTTATTTTTGTAGTCGAAGTCAGGGAGCCCGCCTGAAGAATGGAGTGGCGATTTATTTTGAAGTTATAGTTGAAGTCAGGGAGCCCGCCTGAAGAATGGAGTGGCGATTTTATTTTTGAAGTTATAGTTGAAGTCAGGGAGCCCGCCTGAAGAATGGAGTGGCGATTTTATTTTGAAGTTATAGTTGAAGTCAGGGGATGCCCGCCTGAAGAATGGAGTGGCGATTTTATTTTTGTACTCGAAGTCAGGGAGCCCGCCTGAAGAATGGAGTGGCGATTTTATTATGAGTTGTAGTTAAAGTCAGGGATGCCCGCCTGAAGAATGGAGTGGCGATTTATTTTGAAGTTGCAGTTGAAGTCAGGGAGCCCGCCTGAAGAATGGAGTGGCGATTTTATTTTTGAAGTTATAGTTGAAGTCAGGGAGCCCGCCTGAAGAATGGAGTGGCGATTTAGTTTTGAAGTTATAGTTGAAGTCAGGGAGCCCGCCTGAAGAATGGAGTGGCGATTTATTTTGAAGTTTGTTGTTAAAGTCGGGGAGCCCTCTTGAAGAATGGAGTGGTGATTTAGTTTTGAAGTTGTAGTTGAAGTAAGGGAGCCCGCCTGAAGAATGGAGTGGCGATTTAGTATTGAAGTTATAGTTGAAGTCAGGAAGCCCGCCTGAAGAATGGAGTGGCGATTTTATTTTGAAGTTATAGTTGAAGTCGGGGAGCCCGCTTGAAGAATGGAGTGGCGATTTAGTTTTTGAAGTTGTAGTTGAAGTCGGGGAGCCCGCCTAAAGAATGGAGTGGCGATTTATTTTGAAGTTGTAATTGAAGTCAGGAAGCCCGCCTGAAGAATGGAGTGGAGATTTAGTTTTGAAGTTGTAGTTGACGTCAGGGAGCCCGCCTGAAGAATGGAGTGGCGATTTATTTTGAAGTTCTAATTGAAGTCAGGGGAGCCCGCCTGAAGAATGGAGTGGCGATTTTATTTTGAAGTTCTAGTTGAAGTCAGGGAGCCCGCTGAAGAATGGAGTGGCGATTTATTTTGAAGTTGCGGTTGAAGTCAGGGAGCCCGCCTGAAGAATGGAGTGGCGATTTATTTTGAAGTTGTGGTTGAAGTCAGGGAGCCCGCCTGAAGAATGGAGTGGCGATTTTATTTTTGAAGTTATAGTTGAAGTCGGGGAGCCCGCCTGAAGAATGGAGTGGCGAATTATTTTGAAGTTGTAGTTGAAGTCAGGGAGCCCGCCTGAAGAATGGAGTGGCGATTTATTTTGAAGTTGTAGTTGAAGTCAGGGGAGCCCGCCTGAAGAATGGAGTGGCGATTTTGTTTTTGAAGTTATAGTTGAAGTCAGGGAGCCCGCCTGAAGAATGGAGTGGCGATTTAGTTTTTGAAGATGTAGTTGAAGTCAGGGAGCCCGCCCGAAGAATGGAGTGGCGATTTATTTTGAGTTCGGTTGGGGAAAGCAGTTGAGTATAACGGAGATCCCCAGCACGAGTCCGAGCTTATAATCAAAAGGAAGGCAACGAGGATCAGAAAGATGGTTCAGACTTCAAAGGAGAATAGTTCGAAGATCATAAAGAAGGGACCAAGGGTCGGAGTTCGGCAATCAAGATAGGCCGAAATAACAATTGTTAGAAGAGAAGAAGTATGTGAAGAAACATCAAAGCCAGCAGGATGGCGAGGAGCATGGCAAGATCAAGTGGAAAAGATAGATAAGCATTTGCAATACTGTAACTTAGTCTAGCTTCTTATTTTTCGTCTAGCACGGTGTAATAAGGGGATCAGTTAAGCAGTGACATCAGCAGTAACGGCAGTAACAGCAAGATCACAACAGTCATGGTAGTCCCAGCTACCAAAACTTCCCGAACTACATTGACCTGATTCCCTTTTAGCCAGGGATATGTAGGAGACCTTTTGAAGCAAGGTTCGGTCAAACTTTTCCAAAATGCTTCATACGGAGTGCTTGAACGGGCAAAAATCGCTCGTATCTGCTCACTTATCTTTGCACGAAAACTCTTCGTGTTTTCGCGCAAAGAAGGGCAGCTGTGAGCACGTGATTTTCGCCCTATACGAGAATTACTCCCAAAATATCAAAAATAAAAGAGTTTTTGTTTGTTTGCAATGTTTGGGGATTACATGTTCTTTTTCTTATCGCTTGCATTCGTGGGTCCGTGTCTGTTTGCTTAAGTTAATAAACAAAAATACATATACCAAAATATGTCGCATTTATATTTGTAGGGTTAGTTCCGTACTTAGAAATAGTTAAGTTCATTTTTTTACGAAAATGAGAAAATCATAAAAAAATGTATTTCTCGCATTTCTTGTCATTTTAATGTACATTTGTAAGGATTTGGTATTTACGTATGTCAATTGTTAGTAAAATTAATTATGTGTGTTACAAATTAATCGATTATATATATATATATATATATATATATATATATATATATATATATATATATATATATATATATATATATATATATATATATGTATATATATATATATGTATGTATATATATACATATATATATATGTATATAATACAATATAAAGTTTAGTGTAGGAAATAACAAAGAAGGAAAATCGGAATTGGGCCATCTCCAGGCCAGCAAAACCAGGCCCAATGTAATTCATTACACAATCCAATCCCTTACCCGATCTGCCCAACCCCAAGTGACCCCGTTGATCTGGACCGTTGGATTTTATTATCCAACGGCCCAGATTAATCAATCAATTCCCCAAATATACCCAGGCCCCAACTTAATCAAACGACGTCGTTTGATACTTAAAAATAATCCAGGCCGTTGATCAAGTTTGATCCGATGGCCGAGATTAAAACTCTAATTTTAAACACACCAAGGAAGCCCCAATACCCCCATACCCGTCTCATTTCCCCCAGACCCATCTTCGTCTCTCCCAGAGACGATCGACCTCCGCCGTGCCTCCGCCGCCCTCCGCCTACCGGAAATCGCCTCGCGGCGGTTCCGGTAGGCCAATCCCAACCAAATTTACACCGTAGAACCTCCTAGTCCCCCTCTATACGAATCCATCCTTCATTAACCTCGAATCACCACCAAACGTCTCGAATCTTCAATCGAAGATTCGAGTTAGAACCCAAACCACGCCAAACCACCCCAAATTCATACCAGTGACTCCTCACACCACCCTCACACCCAAACCACCTTTGGTTTTGTTCGAATCCGACCGGAAACCCAAAAATCCCAAAGCGGCCATATGAACCCTAGATTTCAAAATTAGGGTCTTCGTTTAGATTCGAGAGAAATTGAAGCCTAATAGAATTTAATTGGGATGTTTTCGTTTGAAAACATCTCAATTAAAGTCCGTTAGACTCCAAATTCAAGTCCAAGCTCAAAACGGCCCGGTTTCTGCTTTGATTTCGATTTCGTTCAAGGTAATCTCCCTTTTCCTATCTATTTCAATTAGGTATGTGTTGTTTGTGTATTTGTTCAGTTCAATTCGTTTAATTTTCTTCTCATTCTTGTTGGCCGTCCCTATCTGTCTTCTCCCCTCAAAGACCTTTTATTTGGTCAATTTGTATTCTGTTATTTGTTCGAATGTGCTTGTCATAGGATAGTTATTCGTTTCGATTAAGGTCGTCAAGCATTTAATTCATATTTGATTGGTTCTTTGTTTCTGCTTAAAATATATGGAATCAAACTGTAGGTCGCTCATGTGTTATCAATTATGTATGTTGCCATCGACTAATCAAGGTGGTCGATTAGTCTCATAGGCCTTGTTTATTAACATTTTAGGGCAGAATTGGACACTACAAATCACTGTTGAATCGAGAGGTCCTTTCTTTTGAACTGTTTGTGTAATTAAGATTGAATTGGGTATAGTTGTTGTTAGTTAAGGTCGAAGGGTGTAACCAATGAAGTGTTAGAGCACATTAGGACTGCAGTTGGGTTAGAATCTGAAGTTTGCTAGTTTTAAAGTAGAAATTAACAGAATTAGCATTGCTTAGGATTTAAAACTGCCCTGCCCATGAGTTAAACTAATGGAACCTGCTGTTACAGCAGAGCATCCCACCAGGCCTGCACTTATCATTTTAATATAAAAAACCCCATGCTTAGACAAGTTTAAGTGGTAAAACAGAGCAGGGTATGGGCTGGCCAGAGGGTAAAACAATTCTGAAGATAGGCTGATCAGTTGGGAATTTGAATATATAGAGGGGATAGACAGACATAGAGGGACAGAGATTGATACCTAGAGAAACTTTAGAGAAAACAGTGATAGAGGACTTTTGGGAGAGCATTCTGAAAGATACAAATAGATACACACATTCACAGCATAGACCCCCGGTACACTCATAAAAATACACACAAGTATTCACTGTTTGCTTCTGTCCTTCTGTTGCTTCTGTGGCTTGTGGTTGCTGTGTTGTCGAGGTTGTTGTTGTGGTGATTGTTGCTGCTGCTTGTGTTTGGCTATTACTGGTTTGCTGAGTGTTGTGTCTGTTGGCTGAGTGTTGTGTCTGTTGGCTGAGTGTTGTGGTGTTTGGATACTCCTGGGTTGCTGAGTGTCTGGTTGCTGTTTGCTGTTGTTGTTTTTTGTCGCTGCTGATCTACTGCTACTATTGCTTCATTGCCATAGCTGATCCCTAGTCTTCTACTTTGTCAATTTCCAGGTACACTACTATTTCTCGAAGACGTAATTGAAAACTTGATGAAGGAATGAAATATTGGATTGCTTTTTCCCTGAAGCTATCTCTGTTTTCTCATTGTTTGTAGTTGTAACTCATAGACCCTTTGTAATTAATTATGAATGGTTGTAATAAATAATAGACTATGTGAATTCGACTAGAGCAAAGTAGTGGTAGATAATAATATAGTTAAACGTAGTTAATAGTTTACCACCTAATTCAAAAACTAAAACAAGCTAATACACATCTAATACACTTAGGTACATAAGTATGATCCTGAAACTGGGCGTATAAATTGGCACTTAGTTATTTTTACTAGTTAAACCCCAAGTCAGGATCGATTTAATCCAAAAAGGATAAGTAGTTTAGAAGTTCAAATTGTATTATTGTTTACCTCTACTTTGAAAAAATGATTTATCTACAAATGGACCTTTAAATTTTGTGATGGTTAATAACATTAGTTCAAGCATGTTTAGTTTAAAATTAAAACACTGTTTCCTTCAGTTAAAGAATAAAGTGACAAAATAAGTTCCGCAACTAGTATCATGATAATTACTTAAATATCTGAACCTGCCATATAGAATAACAACACTGATACAAATTACTTTGCTAGAATTCTTAATTAGTTGTTAAATATTAAAATTAGTAGTGGTCTGAAAGTGCAACTTGGCATCGTTTGAAATGATTAATTAGTAATGCTGAATAATATTTGCTCAAGTACGGTTATTGAAATATTAGCTTATTTTCGCTTATATAGTCTGGGCCTAGTCATGTATACAGGCCCAGATCTGGTTAATGTGACACTTGTGCTCTCGAGTAGAAACAGTGGTAAACATTGGGCTCCAGAGGCCCAATTGTATTCTATATTGGACTATTAAGCAGTCTGGAGTCCAGGCCCAATAATGAATAATGGCCTGGATTCTAATGTTATAGTTTGAAAAACTAACACATAAACAAATACGTATTAGGAAGGAAAAACAAAAATAGAAAAATATAGTGTATGAATAGGATTGGACTTTAAAAAATAAGGGACGAGCCTCATTACAAAAAAAAAATGAAAACACACGGGGCCCCCCCAAAATAAATCTCAACATAAAATTCTAGACTCGGAAGGACCGTTTAGCGATTTTCACGGTTTTTCCCAAAATTAATAAAGACGTAGACATTGTAGGCGCGATTAATAAAATTACATTCCTAAATACGGGTGCGCATTTATGTGGCCCAAATCCTACTCCCGGCGAAACTGAAATACATTAAAGCCGCAGGCGTACTGGTTACGGTGCGGCTCGAAATGTGTTTTCGTGACGTTGCAATTCTTCTAAGAATTAAAACGGGGTATAAAAGCACACAAATAAAAATATATAAAGAAATTAGATAGAAACAAAAAATTGCAGTTGAGCGACCGTGCTAAAACCACGGAATCCGGGAGTGCCTAACACCTTCTCCGGGTTAACGGAATTCCTTATCCAGGTTTCTAGTTTCGCAGACTATATTACAGAGTCATAAATTTCCTCGGTTCGGGATTAAACCGGTGACTTGGGACACCATTATTTTCCCAAGTGGCGACTCTGAATTGAATAAAATTGATCCCGTTTCGATTGTCCTTTAATTGGAAAAACTCCCTCGCGCTCCCGTGGGTGCGTAAAAAGGAGGTGTGACAGTGAGCACATGATTTTTGCACCGGGCAAACAATTCCAAAATTAAAATAAATATATTTTTGAGTGCAATTACATGCCTTGTTTGAAATTAGCTACACTTTGTGTGTTTGAATAATTGGAAATTAGAAAAAACCAAAAAAAAATAGGTTAAGTACTTACTTTGTTTGAATTAATTAGTTTTAAGAAGAAAATTATCAAAAAATAGTTTTTAATAGTGGAAATTAGGAAAAATAGTAGAAAAATTGCAAAAAAAAAATATTAGATAAATAGTGTAAGTAGGAAATTAAGTTTTTATAATATTCCATAAAAGAAAAAGAAAAAAAAATACAAAAGAAAATACATAAAAATAATTAAAACCAGAAAATACAAAAATACATAGGAATAACGAAAGTGGGCCAATTGAAATCCAATTGTTTGGCCCAGTGAATTAGCCCAAGAGGTGGCCCGTCTGATCCCTAAGGTCATTCGATCTCAGTCGTTAATCCTGTTAAATCCAATGGTTGAGATAAATAGTGGAGTTAATTAGTTAATTAATTGAGAGGATTAATCCTAGCCATCCATTTGATTTGATCTAAGGGCCGTCGGCTTTGGCCTCTCAAACAACTGAACGACGTCGTTTTTGTAACGCGTCTGGTGACCGTTGATCTTCATCAGATCAACGGTTTGGATTACCTTAGTCAATCAGCCTATATAAGGCTTTGGTCTGAAAGTTGGGCCATTTCTCCAAATCTTCTAACCCTAGCCGCCCTCGAAGCTTCTCCTCTCTCCCTCTTCGTCTTCTTCAACCACAGCGAAACCCTAGCCGGCCATGGAGGCCACTACCTTCCACGGTGGTCTCCGGCCACACCCCACACCCCAAGACCTTCATCTTCATCTTCTTCACCTCAAACACCGCCCGAAACCCTAAAACAGACCCCTTCTCCAGAACTTCGGTCACCGGAACTCACCACCGGTGACCACCAAACAACGAACCACTTTACCAAACCAACGCCAATCGAACCGTCTTGGTGTGATCTACCCAACCATACCACTCACTGCCCTCGAATGTTCCCGGAACTCTTCGAATATCCCAAAAATGGTCGCCGGAAACCTAACTCCGGCGACTCAAAAACAAAACCCCTTCCAAGACACAACCTTTACCCTCGCCCAAACACCCCTCTACAACCAAAAAACCTAAAAGACTTCATCTTGAAGTCTAAAACCAAAAAAAAAAAATGAAAAAAAAGGAATAAGGAAAAAGAGTCTGGAAGACTGGAAAACAAAAGAAAAAAAAAGAAAATAGGAAAGCTTGGGGGATAGACCCCGCAAAGCTAAGTCCCCTTCCCCTCTGTGTTTAATTTTTTTCTTTGTCTGTTCTTCATGTTTTCATGTGTTTGCATGTCTTTTCTAACTCTGTGCTTTACATGTTAGTTTTAGGGTTTTTCTTTGTTCCCTTTCCCATTTATGTTCATCTACCATATATTTCACATCTCACTCTTGTCTGTTTCTCTGATTACATGTGTTCATCTCCTATATCTTGCCGTTGTTTCTTTGAGCCTGTTAGTGCTAGGGTTTCTGTTTGCTATTTTTTGTTCTATCTATCATGATTTCTTTCATCTGAGTTCAAAGATCTTGTCTGTTTTCCTTTATTTCTGATTTGGGGTTTTTGATTCATGACTATTGATTTTTTGTTTATCTCTCGTTCTCTCATATGTTTAGTAAGTAGTATAGTAGCAGTAGTATGTCACACCTAGTTTAAATAGGTAAAACCTAAAATATAAGTAAAGAAATCATGGTTTCAATTCGTCAATAACTGTTGTTTCATAGATAACTTCGTAAACCATCACTACTTAGCTAATGTCATAGATTTACACTTGAATAAGGGACAAAAACGTTAGATCGGGTAGTGACCTTTGAACAATTGAGTTAATAATTTGCTAATAAGCTGAGTTGAAATGAAGGCAGTAGTTTTAACTATGACAAGTCTTTGAGCCACTAGATGAAAGGATTTAAGTTCTGTTAATGAATGTTTAAGCTATGTTCGTGTGATTAAGTCTCTTCATTGATAAAAGGAAATAATTAGGCAGTGAAATGGCTTAAGTAGGATAGCTTTTGAGAATATCGGATAGGCTTAATTCATATTGAATCAGTGTCGTAATAGTATAGCTGTAAGTAACTCATCTTAACCTTAGATAGTCATCATGCCTTTTCATTTATACACGTAGTTAAGTAACTTCTTGATCTCAGTTAGAAAGTAATTCGCTTATTAGTGTAAATTTATTGTTAGAAATCAAAACAGAAATAGTCTTTTAATTCTCATGTACAGTAGATAGTTTATTCAGAGTTAACAGTGACAATATGTATCATGATTTTTCTCTTTGATAATGAATATAAATGCGATTTGGTTCTTTATTGATCTCAAATATGTATTCCCCTGTATTTACCTCTATTTGTTATTATTTCTGTTTAGTTTGGGCCCAATATAACGAGGGCCTGAACCATGGTGCAAGGCCAATTTGGCTGATTAGCAAAAGCTTGAAGACAGCTTGGGCCTTTAAGACCTGGGCAGGTCTGATGCTTGTTTAAATAAGTGAATAAAGATCTAGGCCCAATAACAACAAATCTGACGGTCCTGGAATTTTAGTATTGCAAGCGGTTAAGGGAAAAACAAGTATAGAAAATATAGTTAAACATTAGGATTGGACTTTTAATAACTGATTGGGACGAGCCTCGCACGATATTAAACAACGGGGCCCCCTTTAGTAATGATATAACAACTAGACTCGGGAAGACTATTAGCAAATTCCATAGTCTTACCTAAAATAATTAAAAGCCGATAGACCATTTAGGGCATGATTTAATATGCTTTCCTACGAACGAGTGTGCACCTGGTGCGACTCAAGTCCTAAATCCCGGCAAAGCTGAAATATACCAAAAGTCACAGGCGTACTGGTTGCGTTGTGACTCGAGGCATGTTTTCGCGATGTCGCAATTCTATAAAATATTAAAGTAAAAGTACATATATGTTGTTAAAATCTGTAGTGAGTCAAACAAGAGTCAAGAACGACAATTGAGAGATCGTGCTAAAACCACGGAACCCGGGAATGCCTAACACCTTCTCCCGGGTTAACAGAGTTCCTTATCCAGATCTTTGTTTCGCAAACATTAACAAAAGAGTCAAATTCCTCGGATTCGGGATTAACCGGTGACTTGGGACACCATTATCTTCTCAAGTGGCGACTCTGATAATTAAAACAAAATCCCGAACTGATTGTCCTTTACATGGAAAAACTCCTTCCTCCTATGCTATTATATTCGTTTCGGGTATTTGAACATAGAGGTATACCCTATAAGCACATTTATGCTTTCCGGGGGTAGTAAAAATAGAGGTGTGACAGCTCTGGCAACTCTGCTGGGGATCCCAACCCCGAACTTCAGTTTCAGGGTTTAAGAACTCGAGCTCCTTAGAATTGCCGTTCGTGATATTGTTTGACTTCACTATATGATTTGAACAACATGCTATGTGCTTTATCGCTTTGATATTACGTGGATTGTATATAAAAATTGTGACGAAAACCCTTCTCTTCTTCACCCCCGGGATGTGCTTACTGGTTGAGACTCCCCTTTCTGTTAAGTCACCAAAAATTAAGAAAATAGAGGCCGGATAAGTTACAAAGCCGATTGACTCCGCGAGTCACCGGTACGTAACCCCCTACTTGATTCGAGTTGTCCGCTCGGGTACACGGTCTAGCATTCTATGAAAACTATAAGATATTGAACATAGGTCTAGGACGATTATGTGCATCATATCTGACTTAGGGGACTCAGCACAGGGGTTGGGTCCGTCTAGGACAGGTGACCCGGTATTTGAAAAAGACCGAGCATATTATGTGTTGCATTTTATTGTCCTTGATCGTTATGCGGACCGGAAAAATTCCCGAGAATAGAAAATTTGTTGAAAAAAAAAAGAGAGAGAGAAATAAGAGTTAGTGAAAATGGGTATCCAGAAAATCCAAAAATTTGAAAAAAAAATTGGTTTTTGTTGTTGAAATAATTGGTCAACTAATCTGACCGAACTACGCAGGTTTGATTCTCGCCATTAGGTGGGATACGTAGGCAACCCTTAAACGGGTCCAACCATACCTTTAGATAAAGACCAAAAAGATTTTTTCATTTCAAATAATCGAAGTGATTGCTATTTTTGGAAACGGCCGAATGTCCCGAAAGGACGCCGGAAGGCTATTTTGGCAAAAATGACCTTTTTGAAAACCATGTTTCTTTCAAAAAATGAAAACTTGCATTGAAAAAGATTTTTCTCTTTTCTAAATAAAATCGCCTTAATAAATGTGCAGGATGAGCACGATGTTGAATGAACATTTCTCCTTAATGAATAAAATCCCTTTGGAGCTGAAACTATGGTGGCAAGACATGGAAATAGAAAGTCAGGACTGGGTCAAAGGTTACTTGAAAGATCTCACGGGGTTATTGGACATAATTCTCCGAGGCGACGTAATTAGAGCACTGGTCACATATTGGGATCCTGCACACAATGTACTACATCTTCCGGATTTTGAACTCACTCCTACTCCGGAGGAGATTGCTTTCTACATAGGGAAGAATGAGGTCCCCTTGAAAGGAAAATTCCCGGTATTTCCAAAAAACGTAACGGTGCATCGCTTTCTGGATTCTTTGAAAATTGCTAGGAATGTCCACAATTGAGATTTAGCCAACGGGTTTTGTTCCCTGAACTTCATCTATAGTAGGTATGGACATATCGGGGGTTTCAACGACTCCACGAACAAGCTATGTAGCAAGTCCAACCGAGCAAAATGGGAGGAGCATCGAAGGTTTGCTTTCTTAGTGGCATTACTCGGAATTGTCGTATTTCCGAGAAAAGATGGGCACATCAGTATAAAGGTTGTCGGGGTAGCAAGCACATTGATAGTACAAGACAATTGTACTCTAGCTCCAATGATTTTAGATGACATCTACCGTGCCTTGACTGCATGCAAAGCTGGAGCCAACTTCTTTGAGGGGTGCAATCTGATTTTGTAGATTTGGTTGATTGAACATCTATGCCATCATCCCTCGTTCTCAAATTATGGTCCGACTGGAAGGACATGTCTGGAAGAATTTTGCACGAGAACAAAAGAAGTTAAATTGCCAGAGGGAGTAAAGGATTGGATTTCGCATCTTCGATCATTGACCGACGGCCAGATTGATTGGACATATGATTGGCTACCTCTTGACGAGGTAATATATATGCGACAGAAGGGTCACAATTTTTGATCATGGGTTTAAAAAGCATCCAACCTTACGCCCCGTACAGGGCCCTACGATAGTTGGGCAGATGTCAAGTTATACCGAGAGACGGGAACCTCAGTTCACAAGTTATAGAAATTAGTCCGGATGGGCAATTCCCGGAAGCAAAGATCCGTCAAATTTGGAATGAATGTCAAAACTTGAAAGTAGACACTTGTGTGCAAAATAGAGCTCGAGGGTAAGTGTCGTCTGGATATTCAGCATGGTATTGACGGGGCGTTGAGCATGAACGACTTTCGAAAAGACCCCACCTGCAAGATTTGGTGGAGCAATCTAAGGAAAATCAGAATTGGGCGGCCAAAGAAAGAGAATACAAGGCCAAGATCAGCTTGTTGGAAGAACAATTGAGAAATCTCCAGTTTGAAAGTGGTTTACAGGCAGCATCTGATGAAGGAGAGAAAAAGCAGCTGAAGAAAGAGAACGAAATGTTAAAGGCTCAGGTTGCTCAAATGAAAATTGCATCCGAGACCCCCGTTCGCTTAGCCCGAGATGAGAAATTGATTGAGACTCTTAGGCGCAAAGTGAATGACTACAACTTTGACTTGGACAAGGCGGAAAAGGAATTAGTCAGGGCTCGGAAGCAAATAACCATAGATGCTGAGGAAAGAGCCAATGTTGGTTCGGCAGCTACATGATAGGCATGAATTTGAGGTAGCTCGGCTAAGAAAGAAAATGGTTTCAACCACGGTTAAAAGTAACAAGATTATCAAGGATCTCGAGGAAGAGAGAGAGTATTGTTACACAACTATGGCTCGATTAGAGTTGGAGCTGCAGCAAATACAGAAGGATAACCAACATACCTTAGATGCTCGCACTGAACAGATAAGCCGATTGCTTCAAGAAAAAGGGGTTATTCGAGAGAAGATTGTTCGTATTGCTCAATACATCACTCGGAAGAGTCATATGTGTGAAGATATGTCTCAAAAAACCTTTGTATCAGCGGTGAAGTTCTTTGTGCAGCAAGTCATGTCTGACCTGGATAGGCTCCAAAAGGGATTAGCATATAGGCCCGCGGCAAGACCGAACGATGTCTCGCGGGCACTAGGAGCATTAATGTATTCATAGGGCATGCATTCTTTTTTTTTATGTTTCTTTACATTAGCATTACAATATCATCTTGTAAACCAATGTTTTTGAACTATCAATGAAAATCAAGTGTTGTTGTCAATCCTTTTGCTTTATGTTATTTCTTTTAATTACGATAGGCAAATAAATAGGAACGCAATTATGAAATGAAAAAGAAAAAAAAAGAAAGAAAAAGTGGAAAAAAAAATGAAAAAAAGAAGAAGAAGAAAAAGAGATGATTGGTTCCAATAAGTAAAGGCCGGGATCATGCATGACGATCCAAGGAAAGTGTGTTTATTTTAAAATCGTTGCATCTTATCTCTTCATGCGCTAACCACTAATGGGTGTTGATGTTTGTGAGATTCAGATTCTAGTGGCAACTGGCATTCTGGCTACTCACCCTTACAACACGAGATATAAGAAAATGACAAAAGGTGTGTCGCAAGAGATTGAGGCAACAGTCATGGATCCCGCCCAGGAGGAAGAAATTGTGGACGTAGCGGGGATGAAGGAAGAGATGTACAAATTAAAACAGCAGATGGCCGAAATGTATCAGGCTTGGTCAAGGGGTCAACCCTTGCCAACTTACCCTGCCAATCCCACATACATCCCTCCAACTAATCCCAATCCTGAACCACCCACGATGAATTCATCCTCAACATACCCTGATTATCACCACTATTATGCTTCCACTTCCCAAGTGCCACCACCTTTGACGAAACAAGTACCACCCCATCTACCCCAGGTTGCTCCAGTATATGTGGCGCCTCCACCTGCCACCTTGCACAAATCATCTAGTGAACCAATGTTCCACATACAAGACCCCCACTATTACCCACCCGAGCCAACTTTCCGACAGCACGAATCCCATGCTCCGCTGATGGAAACGAGTGAAGAGAAGCCTGCTAAAAATGTAGGGCAGGAGGAGATGGCTAGGAAGGTAAAAAGTTTGGAAAACGCCTTTCACAATATGCAAGGATTGGGAGGGCAAGTAAGCGTGGCATACAAGGATTTGTGTCTGTTTCCTAAAGTGCAACTTCCTGTTGGATTTAAGTTGCCAAAGATTGATATGTATAGCGGACATGGAGACCCGGTGGCCCACCTCAGGGGAGATTGCAGTAAAATGCGAGGTGCAGGAGGCAGGGATGAGCTGTTGATGGCGTATCTTAGCCAAAGTTTAAGCGGTTCTACTTTGGAGTGGTATACTCGCCAGGATCACACCAGGTGGTTCATTTGGGACGATCTCGCGCAAGCATTCGCGAACCATTTTCAATACAATCTGGAAATCATACCGGATAGACTATCACTCACGAAGATGGAGAAAAAGCCGGAGAAAGCTTCAGGTACTTTGGTTTTAGGTGGAGAGAACAGGCGGCAAGGGTAGATCCGCCAATGAAGGAAGGAGAAATGGTAGATTGTTTCTTACAGGCTTTGGAGCCTACTTATTATGGACATTTAGTGTCAGCTATTGGGAAAAGTTTTAAAGAGGTTGTGAAGATGGGGAGTTTTGTTGAGGAAGGTTTGAAAACCAATAAGATCATGAGTTTTTCGGCAATTAAGGCCACGAATCAGGCCATACAGACTGGGAATGGAGGAGCAATTGGGAAGAAGAAGAAAGAAGAAGTAGCAGTTGTGGAAAGTAGGCCTTGGAATCGCAACCAACATCATCACCCACCAAGACCATACCATTCATACCCACGAAACCCGCCATACAACCCGCCAACCACATATAACCCACAAACCCCATACAATACACCAACCACATATAACCCACCGCTACCATATTACCCACCGACTCCCCCGCACTACCACCACCCACAAGCCCAAACCTATTCACCACCACCGCCACATGTATGGCGAGCCCAAGCCTCGCATAATGTTTATCATACACAAAATACATACCCTTCTTCTAGAACCTACAGAAACCCAAACAGACCCAGGCCTGACTCGGAAATGAGAAATAGGGCAAAGAAAACATTCACCCCATTGGGGGAGTCCTATACCAGCCTCTATCACAGATTAATGGAATTGGGAATGTTGAGCCCAATTGAGTCTAAACTTCCAAACCCACCTCCGAAAAACATCGACCAGTCGGTCAGGTGTGAGTATTGCTCAGGAGCACCAGGACACGATACTAAGAAGTGTTGGCATCTGAAGAGTGCTATCCAGGATCTTATTGATAGCTGGAGGATTGAAGTACAGGCTCCGAAGGCTCCAAACATCACGCAAAACCCACTGCCAGCTCACCATGAAACGCATATGATAGAATTGGCGCAGGATGAGAGCAGTCGGAAGCCGTCCCAGTCTGTTATGATGATTAAGGCCAGTAGCAGAACGGAAAAGGAAGCTGAGAAAGGAAAAATAATTATTGAAGAACCAGTGAAAAGTCAAACAATGGTGGAAAAATTGAGGATTGTAGTACCAGGTGCGAAGCCAATATTGACAGTGAAAGGCGGGAGTATAGAACCAGTAATTATAAGACCGGTGGTGTAGATGCTGGTAGTGAACACCAAGACTGTACCTTGGAATTACAACAAGGTAGCAGTAATTTACAAAGGGAAAAAGATATCTGGAGAAATCAATGAAACTCACGGTTTAACTCGGTCTGGGAGGTGTTTTGCCCCGGAAGAGTTAAGAAGAATGAAAGCAGTGAAAGAGAATCAGTTGAAAAAGCCTGTGTCCGAAGAAGAGGCGGAGGAATTCCTCAAAAAGATAAAATCGCAGGAATACTCTATAGTCGAACAGCTGAGGAAAACCCCCGCACAAATCTCTTTGCTCTCGTTGTTAATACATTCGGAAGAACACAGAAAAGCTCTGATGAAGATATTGAACGAAGCTCATGTCCCAGAGAAGATCTCGGTCTGTCATCTTGAAAAGATTACCAATAATATCTTCGAGTCTAATAAGATTACGTTCTCAGATAATGAATTGCCTGTCGAGGGAACCGAGCATAATAAGGCGCTTTATCTTACGGTGAAAAGCGAGGAATCAGTGGTTACCAGAGTGTTGATAGATAATGGTTCAAGCGCAAACATTTGCCCGCTGTCAACTCTTGGAAAGCTGAATATCAGTCCAGACATAATTCGAAGGAACATTATAAATGTGAGAGGATTTGATGGTGGAAGTAAAAACACGTTGGGAGACATTGTCTTAGAGGTGACTATTGGGCCTGTGGATTTTACCATGGAATTTCAGGTGTTGGACATTGCTGTGTCCTATAATTTATTGCTGGGCCGACCATGGATCCACGCGGCCAAAGCAGTACCATCATCCTTGCACCAAATGGTCAAATTCGAATGGGAGCAAGAAGAAGTTGTGGTGCATGAAGAGGAAAATACCTGCAGTGTTGTGATGCCATTTGATGATGCTGATGGAGATAAGGGTCCTTGGGTATATCAGGTGACAGACACCATAGTAGTGAACAAAATTGCTGAAGGAGAGAAACTGCCGATCCCTACGGTAGCACCTACTGCTGTGATGGTGGCCCGGGAAATACTTAAAAATGGGTTTGCACCAGGAAAGGGGCTGGGCAAAGCTTTGCAAGGAATCATCCAACCGGTTCAACTGCCAGTGAACAAAGATACTTTCGGCTTAGGGTTCAAACCCACCTATGCCGACATCTAAAGAGCCTCCAAAACCAAAAAGAACTGGACCCTGCCAAAGCCTATACCCAAACTATCCGACACCTTTACCAAGCATGGTACTAAAAATCGGACATCTGCTGCATCAAGGTACATTGAGACCCGACCCGATGAAGAGCTTTTGATGAGATTTGAGAAGATATTAGGGGATGTGAACATGGTTGAGATGGAGGGAAGGCACTAGCAAGATGGACGTGCAATTTCTGGGATCCGGCGTTATGGTGAACAATTGGGAAGCCACTCATTTCCCGATCAGGAAGGAGTCTTGGTAGTTAGCTCTAAAAATTTCATTATCATTTTCCCGGAAGAAACAATTGTTACTTTTTGTAGTCCCCCCACCCCCCATGAAAAAAGAAAAATCAAAATGTATCCCGAACTTTGTTCATCTTTTTTATCAATGAAATGCAGTTTTCTTCTTTCTTCATTTTTGCCTTATTTTTTTATCTTTTCTTCTGTACAGTTCTGTATGTGCTGATTCTGATGCCATGTCATGCATGAAGGATTCTCGACCCAGTTCTGACAGTCGCATTATCATACAAGAAATTGAGGAGGATAGTGAGATAGAGTGTGAGGATGAGGAAGCACTGAAGAAAATAAGTAAGGACATGAACCAATATGAGGAAAAGCCCAAACCAAATCTGAGTGATACAGAATCCATCAATTTGGGGAGCGAAGACAATGTCCGGGAAACAAAAATTAGTGTTCATTTGGAGACACCCCTCAGGGAAGAATTGATAAGGTTGTTGCATGAATTTAAGGACATCTTTGCTTGGTCCTATGATGACATGCCCGGACTTAGTACTGATTTGGTGGTACACAAGTTGCCTATCTACACCGAATGCTGGCCGGTGAAGCAAAAGTTGCGAAAATTCAAAACGGACATTAGTGTAAAGATAAAAGAAGAGGTGAATAAGCAGTTTGAGGCAAAGGTCATACGAGCCACCAAATACCCCACCTGGTTGGCGAACGTTGTACCAGTCCCAAAGAAAGATGGAAAAACCAGAGTGTGTGTGGACTACAGAGACCTCAACAAAGCTAGTCCAAAAGATGATTTCCCATTACCAAACATCCACATATTGAATCGACAATTGCGCCAAGCATGAGATCGGTTCATTTGTAGATTGTTATGCAGGTTATCACCAGATCCTGATGGACGAAGAAGACGCGGAGAAAACTGCTTTCATTACACCTTGGGGAACGTATTGTTACAGAGTAATGCCGTTTGGATTGAAGAATGCCAGGGCAACTTATATGAGGGCAATGACCACGATGTTCCATGATATGATGCACTAGGAAATCGAAGTGTATGTGGACGATGTCATCATAAAGTCCAAAAAGCAACCTGATCATGTGAGGGATTTGAGAAAGTTTTTCCAAAGACTCCGGAGCTACAATCTAAAGCTCAATCCTGCGAAATGCGCCTTCGGAGTACCTTCAGGGAAGTTGTTGGGGTTCATAGTGAGTCGGCGAGGTATTGAACTAGATCCATCAAAGATCAAAGCCATCCAAAGTCTACCTCCGCCGAAGAACAAGAAGGAAGTAATGAGCTTATTGGGAAGGTTAAATTACATTAGCCGGTTCATCGCTCAGTTGACATCAACATGTGAGTCGATCTTCAAGTTGTTAAAGAAAGATGCAGCAGTGAAATGGACCGATGAATGTCAGGAAGGCTTCGACAAGATCAAGGAATATTTGGCCAATCCTCCAGTGTTAGTTCCTCCAGAGCCTGGGCGACCCCTGATTTTGTATCTGACAGTGCTTGACAACTCCTTTGGTTGTGTGCTAGGGCAACACAATGAGACGGGCAAGAAAGAGCAAGCTATATATTACCTCAGTAAGAATTTCATATATTACGAGGTGAAATATACTCATCTAGAAAGAACTTGTTGTGCGTTGATCTGGGTGGCTCAGAAATTGAAGCATTATTTGTCAGCATATACCACGTACCTGATATCACGGTTGGATCCTCTGAAGTACATATTTCAGAAGCCTATGCCTACAGGGAGACTTGCTAAGTGGCAGATTCTGCTCACAGAATTTGACATTATCTATGTAACTCGTACGGCGATGAAGGCGCAAGCGATTGCGGACCACTTAGTAGAGAATCCAGTGGATGATGAATATGAGTCATTAAAGACATACTTTCCGGATGAGGAGGCAATGAATGTCAAGGAAATAGAACAAGATGAGAAGCCAGGATGGAAGATGTACTTCGACGGAGCCGTCAACAGTAAGGGCGTTGGTATCGGAGCAGTACTCATTTCAGGAACGGGTCAACATTATCCCGTCACAGCTCAGCTTCGATTTTTCTGTACCAACAACATGGCCGAATATGAGGCGTGTATCTTGGGATTAATGATGGCAATAGACATGGGTATTCAAAAGATTTTGGTCATGGGTGACTCGGATCTTTTGGTACACCAAATCCAGGGAGAATGGGAGACAAGAGATTTGAAATCGATACCTTACCGATATTGTCTGCATGAGTTGTCCCAAAGATTCCAGTTCATAGAATTCAAACACATCCCAAGAATGCACAATGAGGTTGCAGATGCTTTGGCCACACTGTCCTCCATTCTGCATCATCCGGACAAAACCTATATAGATCCACTCCAAATCCAGGTCCGTGATCAAAATGCTTACTGCTTTGCTGTGGAAGAAGAATTGGATGGAGAACCGTGGTATCATGACATCAGGGAATACCTGAAAGCTGGCAAATACCCGGAGCAGGCCACTGGAGATCAGAAAAGAACTATCAGGCGCTTGGCTAATGGATTTTTTCTCAGTGGAGGAGTTATATACAAGAGAACACCAGATCTGGGGTTATTGAGGTGTGTGGATGCACAACAAGCTGATGAGATTATGATTGAAGTACATGCTGGAGCCTGTGGACCCCATATGAGCGGATATGTCCTAGCAAAGAAGATTTTGAGAGCTGGGTATTATTGGCTCACTATGGAGCGTGATTGTATCAAGTATGTGAGGAAATGTCACCAATGCCAAGTACATGGAGATCTGATCCACTCCCCGCCTTATGAATTGCATACGATGTCTGCACCTTGGCCCTTTGTCGCCTGGGGCATGGATGTTATCGGTCCGATAGATCCAGCAGCTTCCAATGGGCATAGATTCATTTTGGTTGCAATTGATTATTTCACCAAGTGGGTTGAGGCGAAGACGTTCAAGGCAGTGACAAAGAAAGCGGTTGTGGACTTTGTGCATGAGAATAATATATGCCGGTTCGGAATTCCCAAGGTGATCATCATAATGGAGCCAATCTAAATAGTCATCTCATGGCGGAAGTTTGCCAGAGATTTAAGATCACACATCACAATTCCACACCTTATAGGCCAAAGGCGAATGGGGCGGTAGAAGCCGCAAATAAGAATATCAAGAAGATCCTCAGGAAAATGGTGGAGGGATCCAGGCAATGGCATGAAAAGTTACCATTTTCTCTTATGGGTTACCGCACGACAGTGCGTACTTCTATTGGAACCACACCTTATTCATTGGTGTATGGGACAGAGGCTGTTATACCCGCAGAAATAGAAATACCGTCATTACGGATCATAGCTGAAGCTGGAATAGATGACGAAGAATGGGTAAAAGCCCGGCTGGAACAACTAAGTCTGATTGATGAAAAGAGATTGGCTGCAGTTTGTCATGGGCAGTTGTATCAACGAAGAATGGCCAGAGCATACAATAAGAAGGTACGTCCTCGGAAGTTTGAAGTCGGACAACTCGTATTGAGGCGTATCTTACCGCATTGGGCCGAGGCAAAGGGCAAATTTGCACCAAATTGGCAGGGACCATTTGTGGTATCGCGGGTGTTGTCCAATGGGGCATTATATTTGACACATATTAAAGGAAAGTGCGTAGAGACTGCTATCAATTCAGATGCGGTCAAAAGATACTATGTATGACTCCTTTCAATTGTATGTGGTGTATTTTGTTGTGATTTTGGAATTGAAATGAAGAAGGCGTTTTATTCTCTATCCAAACACTTTATCCATTGACACCCCCTTTGAGCCTTAATGAATATATTCTTTCATATCTCTCTCTCGGAATCGCGTATAGCGCAATAAGGGAAATGAAGATTAAAATTGACAAAATGGAAAGTGATGAATGAAAAAAAAAAGAGAAAAAAAAGACAAAAAAACAAAGAAATCGGGAAAACGTCAAAAGAAATTTATTTAACTGATGATGTTGGATGAACTACGTCTGACTTGATCCCGAAAGGGTACGTAGGCAGCCTTGCTGAGGTTCAGACACAACAAAGAAAAATCCAAAAATTCCCCACATATTGAAACTGGGGCAGAAGTTATGATTAATAATTCCGAGAGTTGTAAATATTTTTGAACCCTCGTAAATTTTGAGCCTTTATACCTTTCTTTCTTTAACCCATCCAAAAGCCACGTTACGGTCCAAAGAAAGACCTTCTGATCAATTCCAAAATGATAACGGATGCAATGAAGGAAGAGCAAGACATTGGACAACACCCGTGGTATAAGAAAACAAAAGACAAAAGGAAAAATGAAAAAATGAAAAAATGAGAGAGTCTCATCAGTGAAAACCTTAACCGGCACTGTGAGGCGATTGTGAGTTTGAGAGAAATAAAAATTAGAGAGCCTTGCCAATGAAAACCTTTAACGGCACTGCAGGGCGATTGTGAGGTTGAGAGAGAATAAATGAGAGAGTCCTATTGGTGAAAACCTTTCGAGGCACCGTAGGGCGATCGTAAGGATTATCAGGAAAAGAGAAAAGGCCACAAAAAATAGTATCGGTTTGGGTTGAAAACAATTCGGAGTCAGAATAATGATTGGAACGAACTGGGTCGGAGTTTAAATACATGGCGTGGTCAGCGGAATCAGCCAGCAAACGCCTAGATAAGTTCTATCATCTCTCCAAAACACCCTTTACCGTCTTTCATTTTTCTGCATTTCATTGTTTACCTTTTGAGAGCTAACTACGAGCTCCTAATGACGAAAGCTGAAACAACACTGGATCAGAAAGAAAGAAGAGTTGGGGAGAAAATAAAGAAGTTTGGCAAACATGGCCAAAGGAAAAGAAAACAAAACAAAAAAAGGAAAAAGTAAGAAAATACAAAAAGAGTTTGCAAGAGATAGGCAGCTGGAAAAAACCACACAGCAGAAGAAAAAGCAAAAAAAAGGAAGCAATAAGAGGCAGGGACGGCAGATGCCAGTTGCCAGCAGTTTATATCTAATAAATTTTGTTTCATGATTCATGGAGGAACAAATTGTCACTAATCACTTTAAAGTGAATGTGACCAATGTGGAAAAATAGAAAACACCAAAAAGAGAAAGTTTGCCAATAAGTGGAGAAATTCATAGGTGAGAGACAATCGGTCAAAGAAAATACCAAAAAGAGGAAGGTAGCATCTTTAAAATCCATTCCCCGGTTATCAGGCTGAAGGAATACTTTTCTGCATTGCATCTCATGCACGTTTAATTTCTGTCCAGGCGCCCACCTATCTAACAAGGGAATACTTTTCTACATTGCATTTCATGCATGTTTAATTTCTGTCCAGGCGCCCACCTATCTAACAAGGGAATACTTTTCTGCATTGCATTTCATGCATGTTTAATTTCTGTCCAGGCGCCCACATATCTAACAAGGGAATACGTTTCTGCATTGCATCTCATGCACGTTTAATTTCTGTCCAGGCGCCCACATATCTAACAAGGGAATACTTTTCTGCATTGCATCTCATGCACGTTTAATTTATGTCCAGGCGCCCACCTATCTAACAAGGGAATACTTTTATGCATTGCATCTCATGCACGTTTAATTTCTGTCCAAGCGCCCACCTATCTAACAAGGAAATACTTTTCCGCATTGCATCTCATGCACGTTTAATTTTTGTTCAGGCGCCCACCTATCTAACAAGGGAATACTTTTCGCATTGCATCTCATGCACGTTTGATTTCTGTCGGTGCGCCCACCTATCTAACAAGGGAATACTTTTCCGCATTGCATCTCATGCACGTTTAATTTATGTCCGGCGCCCACCTATCTAACAAGGGAATACTTTTCTCGCAATGCATCTCATGCACGTTTAATTTCTGTCCGTGCGCCCACCTATCTAACAAGGAATACTTTTCGCATCGCATCTCACGCACGTTTAATTTCTGTCCGTGCGCCCACCTATCTAACAAGGAATACTTTTCTGGCATTGCATCTCATGCACGATTAATTTCTGTCCGGCGCCCACCTATCTAACAAGGGAATACTTTTCCGCATTGCATCTCATGCACGTTTAATTTCTGTCCGGGCGCCCACCTATCTAACAAGGGAATACTTTTCTGCACTGCATCTCATGCACGTTTAATTTCTATCCGGGCGCCCACCTATCTAACAAGGGAATACTTTTCTGCATATTTACTTCCTGCAATTTTTGGTTTTATGTTAGCTAAAAGCCTACACCAAGGGAATACTTTTCTGCATTGCATCTCATGCACGTTTAATTTCTGTCCAGGCGCCCACCTATCTAACAAGGGAATACTTTTCTGCACTGCATCTCATGCACGTTTAATTTCTGTCCAGGTGCCCACCTATCTAACAAGGGAATATATTTCTGCATATTTACTTACTGCAATTTTTTGTTTTATGTTAGCTAAAAGCCCACACTGGGGCAGAAGAAAAAGTTTGTTGTTTTTGTTTTATTTTGAGCAGGCTTCAGCTCGAGGACAAGAAGTATCATTGAAAATCAAAAAAAAAGGGGAAAGCAAGAAAAGAAAATCAACAAAAAAGAGAGTCGGCATCACAAAAAATCAAGAAAAAGAGAAGAAGAAGAAGCAAACAAAGGCTAGATTAGGAACAATTGTAATTGTAGGATCATAGCTTAGAATAGCTTCTTTATTTTACATTTCCCCCGGTGTAATAAGGAGTAAGTAGGCAAGTCTCAACAGTGTCAATGCAACAGTGAGTCTGGTAGTTTTTAAACTGCCAGACCTTTCCGAACTACACTGACCTGATTCCTGTTTAGCCCAGGATATGTAGGCAACCTCTAAAGCAAGGTGCGGTCAAAAGGTTTTCCAAAAATGCTTTCACGGAATGTGCCAATGTGCAAAAATCTCTCATTACTGCTCACTTATCTTTGCACTGAAACTCTTCGTGTTCCCGAGCAAAGAGGGGCAGCTGTGAGCACATGATTTTTGTACCGGGCAAACAATTCCAAAATTAAAATAAATATATTTTTGAGTGCAATTACATGCCTTGTTTGAAATTAGCTACACTTTGTGTGTTTGAATAATTGGAAATTAGAAAAAACCAAAAAAAAATAGGTTAAGTACTTACTTTGTTTGAATTAATTAGTTTTAAGAAGAAAATTATCAAAAAAATAGTTTTTAATAGTGGAAATTAGGAAAAATAGTAGAAAAATTGCAAAAAACAAATATTAGATAAATAGTGTAAGTAGGAAATTAAGTTTTTATAATATTCCATAAAAGAAAAAGAAAAAAATACAAAAGAAAATACATAAAAATAATTAAAAACCAGAAAATACAAAAATACATAGGAATAACGAAACTGGGCCAATTGAAATCCAATTGTTTGGCCCAGTGAATTAGCCCAAGAGGTGGCCCGTCTGATCCCTAAGGTCATTCGATCTCAGCCGTTAATCCTGTTAAATCCAATGGTTGAGATAAATAGTGGAGTTAATTAGTAAATTAATTGAGAGGATTAATCCCAGCCATCCATTTGATTTGATCTAAGGGTCGTCGGCTTTGGCCTCTCAAACAACTAAACGACGCCGTTTTTGTAACGCGTCTGGTGACCGTTGATCTTCATCAGATCAACGGTCTGGATTACCTTAGTCAATCAGCCTATATAAGGCTTTGGTCTGAAAGTTGGGCCATTTCTCCAAATCTTCTAACCCTAGCCGCCCTCGAAGCTTCTCCTCTATCCCTCTTCGTCTTCTTCAACCACATCGAAACCCTACCCGGCCATGGAGGACACCACCTTCTACGGTGGTCTCCGGCCACACCCCACACCCCAAGACCTTCATCTTCATCTTCTTCACCTCAAACACCGCCCAAAACCCTAAAACAGACCCTTTCTCCAGAACTCCGGTCACCGGAACTCACCACCGGTGACCACCAAACAACGAACCACTTTACCAAACCAACGCCAATCGAACCGTCTTGGTGTGATCTACCCAACCATACCACTCACTGCCCTCGAATGTTCCCGGAACTCTTCGAATATCCCAAAAATGGTCGCCGGAAACCTAACTCCGGCGACTCAAAAACAAAACCCCTTCCAAGACACAACCTTTACCCTCGCCCAAACACCCCTCTGCAACCAAAAAACCTAAAAGACTTCATCTTGAAGTCTAAAACCAGAAAAAACAAAAAGAAAACGAAAAAAAAGGAATAAGGAAAAAGAGTCTGGAAGACTGGAAAAACAAAAGAAAAAAAAAGAAAATAGGAAAGCTTGGAGGACACACCCCGCAAAGCTAAGTCCCCTTCCCCTCTGTGTTTATTTTTTTCTTTGTCTGTTCTTCATGTTTTCATGTTTTGCATGTCTTTTCTGACTCTGTGCTTTACATGTTAGTTTTAGGGTTTTTCTTTGTTCCCTTTCCCGTTTATGTTCATCTACCCTATATTTCACATCTCACTCTTGTCTGTTTCTCTGATTACATGTGTTCATCTCCTATATCTTGCCATTGTTTCTTTGAGCTTGTTAGTGCTAGGGTTTCTGTTTGCTATTTTTTGTTCTATCTATCATGATTTCTTTCATCTGAGTTCAAAGATCTTGTCTGTTCTCCTTTATTTCTGATTTGGGGTTTTTGATTCATGACTGTTGATTTTTTGTTTATCTCTCGTTCTCTAATATATTTAGTAAGTAGTATAGTAGCAGTAGTATGTCACACCTAGTTTAAATAGGTAAAACCTAAAATATAAGTAAAGAAATCATGGTTTCAATTCGCCAATAACTGTTGTTTCATAGATAACTTCGTAAACCATCACTACTTAGCTAATGTCATAGATTTACACTTGAATAAGGGACAAAAACGTTAGATCGAGTAGTGACCTTTGAACAATTGAGTTAATAATTTGCTAATAAGCTGAGTTGAAATGAAGGCAGTAGTTTTAACTATGACAAGTCTTTGAGCCACTAGATGAAAGGATTTAAGTTCTGTTAATGAATGTTTAAGCTATGTTCGTGTGATTAAGTCTCTTCATTGATAAAAGGAAATAATTAGGCAGTGAAATGGCTTAAGTAGGATAGCTTTTGAGAATATCGGATAGGCTTAATTCATATTGAATCAGTGTCGTAATAGTATAGATGTAAGTAACTCATCTTAACCTTAGATAGTCATCATGCCTTTTCATTTATACACGTAGTTAAGTAACTACTTGATCTGAGTTAGAAAGTAATTCGCTTATTAGTGTAAATTTATTGTTAGAAATCAAAACAGAAACAGTCTTTTAATTCTCATGTACAGTAGATAGTTTATTCAGAGTTAACAGTGACAATGTGTATCATGAGTTTTCTCTTTGATAATGAATATAAATGCGATTTGGTTCTTTATTGATCTCAAATATGTATTCCCCTGTATTTACCTCTATTTGTTATTATTTCTGTTTAGTTTGGGCCCAATATAACGAGGGCCTGAACCATGGTGCAAGGCCGATTTGGCTGATGAGCAAAAGCTTGAAGATAGCCTGGGCCTTTAAGGCCTGGGCAGGTCTGATGCCTGTTTAAATAAGTGAATAAAGATCTAGGCCCAATAACAACAAATCTGACGGGCCTGAAATTTTAGTATTGCAAGCGGTTAAGGGAAAAACATGTATAGAAAATATAGTTAAACATTAGGATTGGACTTTTAATAAATGATTGGGACGAGCCTCGCGCGATATTAAACAACGGGGCCCCCTTTAGTAATGATATAACAACTAGACTCGGGAAGACTATTAGCGAATTCCATAGTCTTACCTAAAACAATTAAAAGCCGATAGACCATTTAGGGCACGATTTAATATGCTTTCCTACGAACGAGTGTGCACCTGGTGCGACTCAAATCTTAAATCCCTGCAAAGCTGAAATATACCAAAAGTCACAGGCATACTGGTTGCAGTGTGACTCGAGGCGTGTTTTCGCGATGTCGCAATTCTATAAAATATTAAAGTAAAAGTACATATATGTTGTTAAAATCTGTAGTGAGTCAAACAAGAGTCAAGAACGACAATTGAGCGACCGTGCTAAAACCACGAAACCCGGGAATGCCTAACACCTTCTCCCGATTTAACAGAGTTCCTTATCCAGATCTTTGTTTCGCGGACGTTAATAAAAGAGTCAATTTCCTCGGATTCGGGATTAACCGGTGACTTGGGACACCATTATCTTCTCAAGTGGCGACTCTGATAAATAAAACAAAATCCCGAACCGATTGTCCTTTAAGTGGAAAAACTCCTTCCTCTATGCTATTATATCCGTTTCGGGTATTTGAACATCGATGTATACCCTATAAGCACATTTATGCTTTCCGGTGGTAGTAAAAAGGAAGGTGTGACAATCATTATT
>JASVEL010005963.1:0-65562 GCA_032618575.1 Nicotiana noctiflora | reverse complement strand
CTTAATGAAATAATGCAAATGAAATCCACGTATTAGAAAGAAAGGCGAAATACATAAATGGCTCCTTCAAGTTGTCCTCAACGATCAGCCAGACACCTCAACTGATATTATTTTCAGTTGGACACCTCAAATTATATTTCAATGTATCACTTAAACACTTCAGAGTGACATGACAAAGTGTGTGTTCTACACTCGCCTGGCAGCAAGTGAATGTTTTTAAAATTATACATATTTCTTTTCTTTTTTTAATTTAACTTGTGGAGCCCACTTTTCCCCTCTTTCTTCTCCAAAATTTTCTTCTTTAACCTTAACCCACCATTATCAACACAACTTAACCATAATAGTGAATGGAGTTTGCCGGAATTAATGGAGCTTGCCAGAATTAATGGAGCTCGCCGGAATTAATGGAGCTAGTGCCACGATTACATCGGCTACTTCTAAAATTCAACCCAAAAGCAAAGACAACAAAATCAGAAATTTGTTGTCGGTGGTCATGGTTGTTGTCGGCGTCCATGGCTATTACCCGCGTCCATGGCTATTACCAAATATAAGGTCATGGCTGTTGCCCCTAGTGGTCATTCTTTATTTATTTCTTTTAGTGTGTTGTATTGTAGGTGTTGTGAAGATATATATTTTTGTTCATGTCTGATCTTTGCTAATTTATTGGGGGTGTACAGACACTTTCTTGAAATGAAAGAGGAGTACAATCTTAAAGATGAAGAAGGGGGCAGTTGGGAGGCTAGAGTTTATTTATTATTATTATTATTTTTTATAATAGGTGGCAAATTTTTTAATTAAAATTATACATGGCATTTTTTTATTTGTTCGTTTCACATGAATCTGAGAGTGTATTTCATGCGAGTGGGTTGATGGAGTTGGATGTTTAATTGACCTACTATATTGAAGGCTTGAAGTGTCCAACTGATTCTGAAGTCAGTTGAGGTGTCTGGCTGATCGTTGAGAGGACAACTTGAATGGGCCGTTTATATATTTAGCCTAAAAAAAAAGGAGCGCATATAGTATTTTTTTCTATTCCACTTAGAACACAATTTAGGCCCCCTTTGTCCATAATTTATTTTTTAAAATGTGTTTGTCCAAAATGAGTTTTTAAAAACCAACAAAATTTTCAGAAATTTTTCTTTCTCGCCCCACAAACTGCAACACTTTTTCAAATGAAATACATGTCCAAACATAATTTTAAATATCGAATATTATTTTTCAATTTAATTTCAAATACAATTTTTATGTCCAAATGCTTTGGTGGTATGACTTTAGAAAAGAAACTGTCAAATTTAAGGAAGAAAAAAAGGCAAGGATATGACTTTAGAATTTTCCACGTCCACAACAAACTGTCAAAGTTAAAAGCAAGTTGCAAATCACAATTTGCACGAGTACACTTGAGGATTTGAGATAAGAATTGATGACCTGTAAATATGTAAATTTCGATTCCCTTAGTTTTAAAATGGGAGAATAAATTCTCCAAGCAAATACAGTCTCGCCACGTGTACAAGAAACGTTCCATCAAATTAAAACGGCGTAAAAAATGTGTGAAAAATGTAGGCCCTCCAAGACATGACATGTACAACAGAAGTAATGTAGGGAAGAGTCAACACCAACCAAAATAGACTAGTCCCGACCATTAGCGTTGTTATCCACAAAGACAATACTATGGCCTAGAGAGGAATTCAATTCATGTCCTCTCATAATTTGCGACAATGAGAAAATTGGATAAAATTGGATGAGTTTTTGCTAAATCGTGCATTGCATTTTTTGAAGTTAATCCATTTGTATTGGCAAATATCTTTCTAGCTTTCATTTTCCAACCATGAGTTGGTGCTTTTTTGTTCTCTTTTTGTACTTTTTCCTTATAGTAAAATGATAAAAGTGGTCTTTCTCGATGCAACTTGGACAAGGAGAAAACGCGTTTATGGTAAATCCATTTGCGAGGCAAAGTTGAACTTTTTGACAAAAGTGTTCTTTTATCATACTTCGATCTTCCTCTTTTACTTTCTTTCAATATATTGTAAAACAATATGTCAAAGGTTTGATAGCACCTAGCTTTGGCTTGTATCGGCGAGGCAAGTGTGAGCAGCAACGTCTTAGCCCGCATGCCATCTCAGTCATGGCACAAACGCAAATTATACTTTTTCGGCGTCGGTTTTCTATGTTGCATACCTAATGCCAACGCATTAAACTCGCTTTGTACTACCATGTGACTAGGAGATCATATGATCAATCCATAGAAATAGCCTCTTGCAGAACTACATGGTAAGACTGCGTACAAAATAGACCCTTATAATCCGGCCCTTCCCTTGACCCTGCGTACAAAGTCTGAAGACATCTGGTAAAATTAGAACGATACGGAGAAGATAAATATGGTCCCTCCATAATCTACGTGCAAAGGAGATTTAGATATAGAACTACAGCTACAGCTTTCCAATTCTAAAGAAGTGATGTTAATTTTGAATAATGTGTCCTCTCAGATCTAGACAAAGCTTCCAACAATTCCTTCCCCCCCCCCCCCCCAAATGAATTATTTGATGCTTGATTGGCACCAAAAAGAAAAAAGAGGAGATGGCAAGGGAAATCCAAATGATTAAAAATTCACTTTTCTCCAGGTATAAATTTTGGCCTGAAATAAGGTGGATATTCAATACAACCAGACAAAAAATCCAAGTGGCAGAATCTAGTTTACAAAAAGAAAGTAAGTTACAGACAAATCTCTTTCTGAAATATTAATATACTTTTTCCAGATTGGATTAAAAAAATCATGTAAGAGAAATTCTAATACTGGTATCCATCACACACAAAAAAAAAACAGTTCAACACCTACTTCATATTCAGAATTTCATATTCAAGAAACTGTAACAATTATGACCTGACTTCATATTCCCCAGCCTTGGTTAGAGCTCGAAAACCTTTATAAGGTCGTGAAGGTAGATTCTTGAAATCAAGTTTTTCTATTTTCAAACCTGAGAGCGCAACACCCATAATTTTGAATCCCACAAGAAATGTAGGTAATACATGAAGCCGCTCTAAGCCGGTTTCCAACACTAACGTTCCAGTCATTGAAGGAGTTTTGTCTTTCGGCATCCGACCAATGGACCAAATGCAGGTCTGCACTAATAAAGTAATGTGTCAGGTTCCAACTAGACAAGATGATTAGATCATATCACATAATATAAAAATGGAGTCAGACTGAAAAAGAATGAAAGAATAGCAAAAAAAGAAGAAAAAAAACTAAGTTTGGCATCCATTTACAAATTTTTTGTCATTTTACAGTACAGTTAGAACTGACTAGTATAGAAAATATATTTACCCAGTTATTCTTAATCAACTGCAGGAAATATATTACACATTTACACTTACATTAAGAAAAGGCACCAAGAATAAGCCAACTCTGAGAATGTGATGAAGTACCAAATACCTTATTGGAAAGGATGTTTACTGTTCCATAATTTGATGTAAGGTCTGCAGATAAACCACGAGGCGGCAGTTGAAATTGCACGCTTATATCATCAATTGCCTTCCCAGGATCATTGCGTATCCCAACTAACAAGCTAATACGACATGTCCCTGAGTCTGAAGTAATTTGTGGCTTTACATATATCGGGGTACTCTTCAACTTCTTTATTCTGCATTGGACAGTTGAGGGGAAAAGACAACATTACCAAGAGAGTGAAAAAAGCAAACAAGTGAATTCTTTAATACACTTTGCCTATGGAAAATACAGAAAACAGGTGAATTTTCCTGTTTTTCATGTTTGTGCTATGCACCTCGTAGTTCAAGCCCATAACCCCACCAACAATGGACTAACTGCCACTGTTTATGGATACATCTTATAATCAATACTCTCTCTGTTTAAAAAAATGAACCTATTACTATTTGGGGAGTCAAACAAGGTTTTATTTGACCACATTTTTGCAAATACTTTTTAGATATTTTGAATTGTTAAACTATTGCGACTTATATTATTTTTTATGTAGTTTCTAAACATATAAATTTTATTTCAGAAATTTTGAAAATTCTGTCCAAATTCACAGCGAAAATTAGTCAATTTGACCCTCATACTCCGAGAAGGTTCATTCTTTTTGAAACGGAGGGGGTAGCCTTTGAAGAAAAGCCAGCCTTTTCCTTTTGTACATGGAGTTCATTTACGAATAGTTCGACTTTCAGTATGCATTTATTAACAGTTAAACTCTCATTATTTGGAGGGAGCTGCGGGGAGGGGTTTTGGATCATCCTGCCAAAGAAGGAGGGGGTTAATGTTATGAGTTTCAATATTAGAGGGGATAAACAGTAGTAACACTATATATGTGCAAGTACATACTAAGTGTAAACAGAAGATTAGAACATTCTTTAGATAAAGTCAAACTATAAAATTTTACTCATGAATGAAGGCAATGCCAATTATTAACAACACAAACCTGTAGCTCATGAGCTTAAACTGTCCATCAGGAGGAACAAACGACAGAATTTGGTTTGATTCCCACAGTCGCAACCGAACACAAGGATGGAATCTCACATCATTCAAGATGGAAGGATTTGCAAATGAAAGGGTAAGATCAGGAAGACCAGAAAGATGAGAATTCACTTGAACTTCGCCATAGATCTCACATTTAACCAGAATCCCGTCTCTGAGAAGCATAAAACAAATAGAATGAGAACCCTTGAGTAATTGACTATTCCTGTAAACCCCGGTTCAAACACATAAAGCCAAATAAGCAAAAAAGATGCTGCAGATACCCAAGTGTCAACCGTCTTCAACTAGTAGCCAAAATATAGAAAAACAATCCATGATCCGGCAGTATCATATTCATGAGTGAAGAAGGAAATGAAATCAACTTGTTGCCCAGGAAAGGAAAAGGAAAGTGCCTGCAAGTTAAGGTTTTTGCAGTTTTTGGGTGTTTGATATGGAGGATAGTTTGTCAAGAAAATAGTTAGAAACTTTCTCACATGTCCTGCAAAAATCAGAGGACATAAAAGAAATGACACTTTATATACTTTGGCAAAGTTGCAAACAGATGTGCACACGTACATATGTGCGTGAGTGTGTATACTATAATGCACTTCAAATCTCAAGTGATGCTGCCAAATTCCCTTGAAGAGCCCTTTGCAGTGGTGCACAAAAGCATCCCTATTGGATCAGAAATCCATATATTTGTATGTTCCAAAAGCAGATCTTAACCTAAGTTGCTCGGACTCGGGTGAGGGCGTGCGAAACAGGTGCGGAAGTAGGGGTTGGATCCTTCATGATCGAAATTTTACGATTCGAGGGTACGGATATGGGTGCGGGAATTCCGCAAAAATAATTTAAATATCTAAAAGTAGAGTTATATGTCTAAACTATGAGACATCATCTGGAAAACTTACAAGGTATTCCGGGGAGAAAATATTGATAAGGAGTCCTAGAAGGAGATATAAGGAATAGGGCTCACTAAGAAATTTCTATATGTAAGGTATTTTATTTTCTTCAATTTCACCATAGCTTTTGTTTTTATTAAAATAGTCATTGTATCTGTCCCGAATTTCTCTCTATATTTCGGTCAAAGTATCCAAAATCGGTTGACCATATCTTGTACAGATCTCACACCTTTTGATTCTTAAACCATATCTCTAAGATGAAGAAATCTGGTAATATCCCTTTTTATCAAGCGAAGTAGTCTCTCGGTAGGAGACACGACTAGTAAGAGTTACCCTACTTCTGGGATGAGTAATGATTATAACCTTTTGATGGACCTGAAAGGGAACAAGCCGAAACCAGGTACCTTCTAATAATCTTTTTTAATCTCCATCCTAGTTCATGTGGTACCATTTGAATGGGCATGTCTTCAAAACGTTAATTTGATCGACATATCAAATTTGCCTTAGTCGAATAAAATATTAAACTAGTATCTAAAAAATCACTTGTATAAAAAAAACATGACAGCCAAATGATACTTCTTTAAAAAAATGATTGGTTAAATGAATTTGAAATCTTGAAAACAGCACAATATAATAATGTAAAAATGTGGTACATATTGAGATATCACAAAAAGAAAAAAAACAAAGAAAAAAGATGATATAAATAGAAATAGAGGAAGTAGTTCATAGGTAACATATAATGCAGAAAATATACTTTCATGATTAACTCGTGGCAGCTTTCCCACAATATTTTGAAGATCACACTGATAAAATGAAACAGGGTTTTGAAATCTTAACCTCTAGGTTAGACACTCTACTGCTTTTAAATAGCATATTACTATGCTTACCTACACTTCTTATGATATGATGGGTCACATTATGTCAAACAAGAGGACTTCAATGATAAATTTAAGACGGTGAAGATATTAACACAAAATGGCAGCGCGTTGCACTAAGCTCCCGCTATGTGCGGGGTCTGGAGGGAGCACCAAATGGAGGTTAAGTAATAATCAGATATTACCTATTTATAGTTGCATCCATTTCTTCAACTAGATCGACATAAACTTCGTTGCTTGTATGCTTCAGGTCTGTTTTTCTCCAAGGAACACAAGATCCTGTTGCACCTGGAAGTGTGTTGCTCATGTTGGAAGTGTTACCAGTTACAACACTCAATACTTTGCTTACGATATTTGGAGGAGCTATCATCTCCCTCAGTATGTTAGGTTCTGTAGTAAGAGGGAAACCATTGTCTATCATCTCATCCAAAAGCTGAAAATAAAACAAATGTTGGAAGACCATAGTTAATTTGAAGTCCATCAAAATCTAATCATTGTGTCTAAGGAAATCTTAACAGGACACACTTGGGAAGAGAAAACTTTCAGATTCTGTGACCATACAAGTTTAGTACTCTCTCCTTTAATTAAAGTAGTTAGAGGAGCCTTAATCAATCACCTATTTATGTTCCAAATCAGATATCAACTTTAGCTTCTCTCTAGTTAGTCTTCAGTACTGCAAAATCGCCATGTTTAAAGATGAACTGATCTAGCACCTTAATAAGGATCAAGCCAGGAAACCAAATTCTACAATTGCTTTAGCAGTGTTCTCTGGCGCTGGTATAATTAACTGAATTCTTTGAAGTCTCCAGTGAATTAGATGAACTGATCTAACAACTTAATAAGGATCAAGTCAGGAAACCAAATTCTAGAATTGTTTTAGCAGTGTTCTTTGGCGCTGGTATTATTAACTGATATTCTTTGAAGTCTCAAGGGTCTAGCAGATATTTAAGCTTTAGTAAATGGAATGACTCACATCAGGTATTAGGGATTTGAAAGGAAAGATTAGCCAAAGTTTTGCACTGTTAGCAATGGTGCATTTCGCCTTAAAAGAAATGGAAGAGCATTTCGGTATCTTTACAAGCCAGAATCTGGCAGTGGTTTTGCTCCCGTACTTCTCAAAGAGGAGAACTGGCACTTTTGTGCATCTATAGATGTCTTGGTAAAAGCCTCTACCGTCACTGATGGTTGGCCTGCTGGTAACCTTGGCCAGGATTTACATCTCATCACAGTGTGGTTTTTTGACCAAAATCCAACAATTTTTGTGCCGGTTAATAGTAACACAAAATTGTGCAGGACCGTTTCAACAGTTTAAGCTAACAGACAATATTTCATTGCGATCTGGAAATTGTGGATAAGCACTTAGTGCGAAAAAATAAAAATAAAAATGAAAGAAAGAGCTACGGAGTTCAAATAAGAAGCCACATACTTTTTTAATTGTTAATCAGAAAGTACACTGTTGTGCAACTTTAAAGACAACTTTCTAACAACTTCTTAGTTTAACAGTTTGAAGAATATTCAACTAAACCCGGTTAACATCATAGTAAACTTCTTAAAATAATTGTTTTTCCTTAACAAAAGATACTTTGCAGAAAATATTCCAAGGGCTTGAAGATGTCAAATACCTCATATACAATTACAAAATTATCCTTTATCAGATCCTCGTTCAACCCTCCAAGATATTCCATCAGGACATCAGCCACTCTGCACAGGAACTAGAAAGTAAATAGTCAAATGATCAATAAAAGTCAGTATTTGCAGAGACAATGTAGTTAATAAGCAGAATATAGCCTCCCTACTTTCACTGAATACAATAACTGGAACTAGAGCTTCGCCATATCAATTGAATGTATCAGTTAAAACTTAAATTCCAGGTAAGGACTTCCGATATAGCTTTTTTTTAGTCTTACATTTCTAATCATTTTACCTAAAAACAGTAGCCACAAAATATGGCAAAGGCAAGGAAGAAAAAACTTATCAAAAGAAGAATTCAGAGAAAATAAGATACTCTCTGATGCCAAACTTTTGTCAAACACATAGGGCATGGCAAATTTAGCGACAGCAAACATTAAGGTTGCAGTAAACTCTGATGCAAAAGCACGTGTATATTGGTTAAAAACAAGGGAGAGTATGGGCCTGCCCCGCAATTCTACTTTCACATAAATACCAAGCTCCAGTCAATGGTAGGGTTCAAGATCGTGATGTGCACTCTATCTAGACATCCAGTGTTGCATCCTTACCATTGGACCAAGTCCCCTTTTTAAGCTAAAATCCCTTCAATATTCTCAGGACAGACTCATCAAACAGAAATTTCAGATACAAATCGACAGTAGTGCAAGTTTCCTGGATATGCTAGGATATTCAAGTTTCTAACTGATAAGCCATCATGCTATCAGGCACTACACCTACGAATCGGACATATTGTTCTAAATGTATTCCAATCAATTGTGTGACAGTTTGAAAACATTTCTATTAAACCAATCTTGTCTCATAATCTTACTCAAGAAGAGATGCAATCTAGCAGTAACAACATAATAACCAAGCAAGAGCTGAAATCAACAAGTTGTTTTACCTCGATAGCCATTAAAGGCGGCATTTCCACTTGGGTGCAAGCCAAAAATGTAACCCCTTCACGATTAACTTGGAAAAGGTAATGGGTTGGTGAAGCAATTACTGGTAAATGCTGTAACAAGCCAAAAGACATAATAAAACCTTCAAACTTGAACAAGCAAATATACAATGTAATGAAAACTCAAAAAGATCAAGCATCTTGATTTTCTCAATACCATGAGTTATATAGCAATTTAACTTTAACATTCGGAATAATTAGTCTAATGTGCCTACCTTGAAAGAATCACCTTGAGCAATTAACTGATCCCAAAACCAGGAACAAATTGACCTGTCAACCCGGTGGCCGGTCAGCTGTTTTTCTAGCATCACCTCCCTACAGTCACAGTGAATTGAGCAGATCAAACTTCCAGTGATTCAATATCCCAACAAATACAAATTTACTCTTTTTCAAGTCCGACGAATATGAGTTTAATTCAACGAAATTCATAACAAGAAGACGACCGAAAGAAGGGAAGGAAGGGATACCCAGAATCGGAGAGCAGAAAAATGCATTGCAACATAACTTTCTGAAATGGATTTGGAAGCAATTTGTCCAAGCTGCACACCCCTCTCACTCACACTTTCTCTTCTCAATTCTTTTTCCCCTGATTGAGTCTCTCTCTCTCTCTGTCTTATACATCATTACATTGTTTATTTGTTGTTCTTGGTAGGAATAAGGAAAAAAGAAAAATCGCACCTACGGCTTTCTGAATTTACACATACCTCCCCAATTGGAAGTTAAATCATTGTTCTTTCTCATTTGACATAGACTTTCGTGGTTCAATTTGGGTCGGTTTTTCTTTAAAAATTAATCAAATAAGTAAGTTAATTTTTTAAATATTTGAACCAAATCACATCAATTGAGTCGATTTTTATCGATTTGGTTTATGTTGGTTTTTAGGATTTTTCGGTTATTTATCGGGCTTTTTCTTAAATATGAGACATACACTACTAAACGCATATTCCGGCGACTAACTTTTCAACATAACACTATCAAATCAATTGCTCTTGAGAAATCTGTCATTGTCAAGATATATTGATAATAATTGAATCAAATAGTGATGAAGAATTTAAACACTCAATTAAAAATCGATTATTTTTAATATGAAATAAATTTTTCTACTTAGTAAAAGAAACTACAGTAATGATTCGACTGGCCATTATGAGAATTTACACTTTTACTTGGTTGTCTGAGGGCATGAGTAGCTCTGTATGATGTATTATGACTTATGTGAATCGTCGATTTTGGTTTTCAGGTTATTCGGAAATTTAAGTTTGAAAGTTTGACTCGGGAATTTACTTTTTGATACCGGGATCAAAATTCGATTCCAAAAATTGAAATAGCTCCATTATGTCATTTATGCCAAGTGTGCAAAATTTGGGTAAATCGGACGTGATTTGATAGGTTTCGACATCGGTTATAGAAGTTTGTGGTTCAAGTTCAGTATGCTTGAATTGGTGAGTGATTCTTGTTTTTGTTGTTGTTTGATGTAATTTGAGGGCTTGACTCGGTTTATATGGTGTTTTAGGACTTGATGGTACGTTCAGTTGAGGTCATAGGGGCCTCGGGTGTGTTTCGGAGTGAGTTATGAGCGAGTTTGGGCATTTCGGCACTCTGATATTGTTCTGACACGTTTGAGGGTGGACCGCACATTTTGGGGTGCTGAGGCGAAGGATAGGTGTGGACCGCACATAAAAGTGTGGACAGCAGTAGAAACATACGGATCTTAGAAGAAGAGTGCGAACCACACAATTTTATCATCAGCCACACTCAAGGGAGTTCTGCAGACTCGATGGTCCGACTTTAGAAGCTTTTATCTTTTGTTCAACAAAAAATTTTGAGATGATTCAAAAACAATAGTGTTAGGCATGTTTCCAAAAATCTAAGTAAGTCACTATTTGGACATTCGTAGAGAAAGTTATGGTCAAAATACTGAAGCCTGGTATGGAGGAAACTGTGGTATGCGGCCGCATGATTTTTATACGACCACGGGATTTGGGCAGTGTGCGGCCGCACTTGGATTTGTGCGGGCCGCATAATGAAGTTCAGAGGAAGTACTATATAAGCGAGGCTTAGGGTTTTATTTCGCATTTTGGACCCTGGGAGCTCGGTTTGTGGCAATGTTTTGTGGGGTTTTCAAGAAATTCATCGGGGTAAGTGATTATAACTCAGATTTGGTTAATATACATGACTATATCATTAATTTCATCATCCAATTAATATTTTGAGATGGAAATTTGGGGAAATTGTAGGAAATTTCATATGAATTTTGAGGTTTAAACACCGATTTGGAGTCAGATTTGAGTGAAACTAGTATGGTTGAACTCATAATTGAATGGGTTGTCTGATTTTGTGTGCTTTGTAAGGTTCCAAGGTGAAGGTCCAATATGTGATTTTTACCAGATTTAGTATTTAACTTAGGATTCAATCCTTATCATTTTTAATTGATTACTTGGGCTTTATCTGATGTATTTGACTTGCTTTTGGCTAGTGTTGAGCAGTTCAGAGGTCGCTACATGCATGATGGTATTCTTGGAGTATCACTTGGTTTGAAACACTTAGTTAGTGTTGTGGTTATAAAACCCGAACTTATGTGTTATGTGATTGGTGTTGAGGTGACACATATGTTAGGTGACAGGGCGTGTGTGCGTGCACCATATGAATTGTGACTCTGTTGTCTTCAGGGCACTGTATGGTGGCCCTACTTTGTTGATATATGTGTTTTCACTGTGTGATAAAGTAAATTGAGTTGTAAATCATGCTAGATATCCTATTTAGGCTTTACGCTGATATTATTGGGACCCATAGTGGTCGTTTCTTGCTGCCATCTCGCTGATTTCATTGATATTTTATACTCATTCACATTCAGGTATTCATATCATATCTCAGTCTCAGTTTTTGCTTATTGATACATCATATCATTATTTCGGGTCAATTTTTATGACATTGTGAGCACTGGGTGAAACTTGATAGATTGATGAGTGAGTGAGGTCGAGAGCCTGATTATGAGTGACAATTATGGGATCGGGAAGCACGTCATGACATGTTTTATTGATTTATGACATAGTGAGGCCGATGGACTGATTGATTTATGACATTTTATAGTGCTTGGGCCGAAGGAGCCTCTTCAGAGTTTACACACCCCCAGTGGGTGTATTCAGGGATGAACCTTCCCTTTGTATGGAGATAGATCATCTCCGTTAGGATGGATTGTACTGTTTTTTCTCGGTACTGGAGGCTGATGGTCAGTAATGTATATATTCCAGGATGGATCTTCCCTGGGCCGCATGGTCCATATATAGTGGTTGAGTATGATGAGTGGAAAGTGTGATACAGTAATGTTGAGTACTCTAAGAGTGTGGGTACATGATTCATCTCTGAGATACATGGCATTGGCATGCATATATGACATACATGCATATAGACACATTTTTCTCATGCTATACGGTATCACGACATTCATGACATTTTACATACATTGATATGTGGTCATAGAGAAGTATCTCACACTTACTATCTGGAAAGAAAATGAAACATCTTATTTATTGTGAAAAGTATTTTTGAAAAAGAAATACAAATTTTCAAACTATCTCACATTTCACGACGCTTTCGGTAAAGAATTTGGGTTTTACTAATATTCTTGAAAAGCGAAACTATATTCAAAAAAACTATGAGAAAGCTGAGCATTTTATCTCTGAGTTACTTCCTTGATTATATTCTCTCTGTGGTTATGAATTGTTGGTGGCTTCTGGTGTTGGACCCGATCATGTTCTAGCTCGTCACTACTTTTAACTCAAATTTAGGTTTGTTACTTATTGAGTACATGGGGTCGGTTGTACTCATTCTGCACTTCCTACAGATTCCGGATGACAATATTGATGTGTTCGATGGTTACTGGATTTGAAGGCTGTCTGCGTTCCTGCTGTAGCTGCCTCTTGTTCACGGCATCCTTAGATTATAAAAGCTCTATTTATGTACTTTTCAAACATAATATGTGTTTACTTTATATCAGCTTTGTAAACTCTATTCTTAGAAGCTCATAATTTGTACTACCAGTCCTTGGGAAATGTAATAGATCTAGATAATTTGTTATGTTTAATTGGCTTGTTAAAGTTATTGAAATTGGATAGTTATTAGCTGTCTTACCTAGCGTGTTGGGTTAGGTGCCATCACAACTAGTGAATTTGGGTTGTAACATATTGGTATGTGAGTTCTAGGTTCATAGGCTATATAAGTCATGAGCAAGTGTCTAGTAGAGTCTTGCGGATCGGTATGATGGCGTCCATACCTATCTTCGAGCGGCTACCGGGAATTTACTCATGAGTCTAACCCGAAATCCCATTCACTCATGAGTCTAACCATACAAGGCTTATCAAAATCTGACCTCATTTGGTCACTCAAATCCCCAAAATTTACTCTCCAAATTCTCATGCCCTAACCTCCCAAATTTTACCTCAGATACTTACCGACTAGGTGTAAAATCAGTGGGGAAATACCATATTTGAAGATAAATAGGCACAAGGAAGTTTCCTTAGTGTTTTCTTCGAAATACCTCTAAAAATCCCAAAATAAGAGCTAAAAATGATGAAAATGGGAGAAAATCTCGAAGTCCTCTATTTATACTTTCTGTCCAGCAAAACCGCACATACGATCCCTTGCTTCTATGACGCCGCACCTGCGGAAATTCCATCACAGGTGCGGATCCCATTTAAACTCTCAGACTCCACACAAACGGTCCAATACATGCACTTATGGGCCCTTCCCGCTTCTGCGATTCTCGCCTTCTCAAGCCTTTTCCCCATTTGCGCATCCCCTACCGCATATGTGCTTCTGCAGATGTGTATTAATCGCCGTACCTACGCTTCTAGTCCAGGCCAGCCATGCCCGTATATACGACCACCTCTTCTCTTCTGCGGGACCGCACCAGCAGGATCCCCACCGAAGGTGCAAAAATACCGGAACCAGTAGCACTTCAGATGTATTCTTCAACTCAATTCAAGCCGATAACTACCAGAAATCACCCCGAGACCCTCGAAACCACAACCAAACATACCAACAGATCCTATAACATTATACGAACTTATTCAAATCACTCAAAACAACATCAATACACCAAATTACCCCCGGATTCAAGCCTACGAACTTCTAAACTTCCAAATTCCGCAATTGACGCCTAAACCTATCAAACCACCATCGAATGAGCTAAAATTTTGAACACAAGTTAGAAATGACGCCAAAACCTACTCCAACTCTCGTAAATCCAATACGTCCCCAATATCAAAATTTTCACTTCGAGCCAAAATTGCCAAAATTCTAACTTCTGCCAGTTCAAGCCTAATTCTGCGATGACCTCCAAATCTCATTCTGAGCGCGCTCCTAAGTCCATAATCGCCTAATGCAGCTAATAGAACTATAAAAATTTAAATCTAAGGTCGTTTACATATAAGTCAACATCAGGTCAACTTTTCCAACTTAAGCTTTCAATAAAGAAACTAGGTGTCTCAATTTACTCCGAAACTACTCCAAAGCCAAACTAACTAGCCCGGTATATCATAATATATCTGTAGAACCCAAAAGAGACAGGAAATGGGGAATGAGGCCATAACTTTCGAAACGATCGACCAGGTCGTTACAACATGTGAAGAAGCATAATTACTTCAATAAGTCGAAGGACCATATTCAAAAGTCGAAAGGACCTTGCTATGTTTGAGGCAAACTTGGTCACAAGGCTTTCTAGTGCAACTAGAGACAAAGCTCAAAGAATGAAGAAAAAAGCTCTAGCCCAAGCCAACCTTATTAAGGATGGCAATGTCATTGTTGTTGTGTTCGTTAAGGCAAACGTGGTGGCTAACAAGACTGACTGGATATTGGACACATGAACTTCAACGCACCTTTGCTCCAACAAGGAGTTGTTTCATGACCTTGAGGAATCTACTGTTGGTGAGTGCGTCTACACGGGTAACTCCACTACAACTGATGTTATGTGTAAAGGAAAAATTCTCCTTAAGTTAACTTCTGGAAGAACCTTAGCCTGGAACAATATTCTGTACGTACCCTACATTCGTAGAAACTTAGTTTTTGGTGCGCTTCTCAACAAAGCAAGCCGTACACTTATGTTTGAATCCATTAAAGTTGTTATTTCTCGTAGTGGAGACTTTGTTGGGAAAGATTATCTTAGTGGAGATTTATTTGTACTAAACATCGTTCAAGAGTTACTAATAATGCTAGTACTTCCAATTCTGCTTATATTACTGAGTCCATTAATTTGTGGCATGGTAGACTAGGTCATATTAATATTACATCTATTAAAAGGCTTAGAGAAATAGAATTAATTCCTACAGTTAATGTTGACGATGTTTCTAAGTGTCATATTTATGTAGAGGCAAAACATACCCAAAAGCCTTTTAAGAATGACGTATAAAGACAAAATTGCTTGGACTAGTGCATTCAAACTTAGCAGATTTTAAGAGCACTGTAAGTAAGGGTGGAAATAAATACTACATCACTTTTGTAGATGAATTTTCTAGATACACTAAGGTATATCTTCTTAAGTTAAAAGATGAGGCTGAAAATATGCTTTTGAAATATAAGGTAGAAGTAGAAAATCAATGAGCCAGATAAATCAAGAGACTTAGGTTTGACAGGGGTGGTGAATATAGAACTAATACTCTAAAAGTATTTTGTGAGAAAAATAATACTCTTATACATGAGGTTAGTGCTCCTTATGCCCAACAAAATAGTATAGTCGAATGGAAAAGTAGAACCCTTAAGGAAATGATGAATTCTATACTATTGAGTTCGATTTTATCTGATAATATGTGAGGTTGAGTTGTTTTATCTGAATGCTACGTTCTTAATAAATTCCCTCATAAGAAGTTAGATAAAACCCCGTATGAGTTATGGAAAGAGTTTGCCCCTAACTTGAAAAATCTAAAAGTATTGGGGTATTTGGCTAAGGTTGGTCTAGCCGATTTTAAAAAAGTAATTGTTGTACCCAAGACTTTTGATGCTATTTTCATTGGTTATGCTCAAATCTTTGAATGATAATTTTATTTGTGAATCTAGAGATGTATAATTTTTGAGCATGTTTTTCCATTAAAAATAAAGTGGCTAGTGATGTGCCTAATAATGCTTCTATATCTATGTATGTTAATTCGTATATTGTGCCTTCTTCTAATGTTACTACTAATGAGCATGAAAATGAACTTAGAAGGAGAAAGATACATAGAATTGAAGCTAGCTTTGTTCCTGACTTTATCAATACTTTCTTGACTAAAAATATTAATCTTGATGTTTTGAGTGACGAATTAGAGTCAATCTATTTAATAGAAGAAGACCCTACTTTTAATTAAGAAATGGGGTCAATATATGCTAGTTTCTTTCCCTAAAGATATTAGTAAAAAGTGAATTAGACTCTATAGTTTCTAATCATACTTGGGACTTGTCTGATTTGCATAAATATTGTAAACCCATAGGTAGCAAGTGGATATTTGAGAAGAAATTGAGACCAGATGGTACAATTGAGAAATATAAGGCTAGACTTGTTATTTGGGATTTTAATCAAAGAAAGGCATTGATTACTTTGACACTTATTCTCCTATGACTAAGATAACAACTATTAGAACTCTTGTTGCTTTAGTCGATATTTATAATTTAGTGATACAACAAATGGATGTTAGAACGACTTTTCTAAATGGTGAGTTAGAGGAAGAGATATATAGGTCTCTACTTGAGGGATTTGTGATCCAAGAATAGGAAAATAAAGTATGCAAATTGAGAAAGTCTCTGTATGGTCTAAACTAGACACCTAAGCAGTAGTATGAAAAGTTTAATAGCACATTAGTGGTAATGATTTGGTTGTTAATGCATTTGGTACTTGTGTTTACTCCAAGACGATATGATCAGATTGTGTGATTATATGCATGTATGTGGATGACATTATTAATTTTTGGCCCTAATGTGAATGTTGTTATAAGAATTTTTTATCTTCTAAATTAGAAATAAAAGATTTTGGAGAAGCAGATGTGATTTTAGGGATTAAAATCAAAAGAACTTCTAATATTTTTTCGTTGTCTTAGTATCATGATATTGAGAAAATGTTTCATTGTTTTGATGTAGCTCCTGTAAGAACTATGTATGATCTTATCATACACTTGAGAAAGATTAAGGAATCCAGTATTTCCCAAATTGAATATGCTAGGATTTTGTAGTATAATATTTCTCATAAATTATACACGACCTGATATTGCTTATGTTGTTAGTAGATTGAGTAGATATACCACAACCCCAGTAGTGAACACTGGAATGCTCTTTATTGTTCGCTAAGGTATTTGACCGGTACTATGCATTGGTGTTTGCATTTTAATAATTTTTTTGCTATTTTAGAATGATTTTGTGATGCAAATTGGGTTACTAACAATGATGAAGTTAGCTCCACTAGTGGCCATGTGTTTACTTTGGGGTGCATGTTCTATTTCATGAAAGTCTTCAAAACAGACTTATATAGCACGATCTACTATGGAATCTGAATTCATTGATCTTAAGTTGGCAAGGCAAGAAGCCGAGTTATCACGGCCCAGACTGATGGGCCGCGACAGGCACCTGATTCCTTACTCAATCAAGTACCAATGTAACATATTTTTCTTGTAGTACCATCATGGGTAAGTGAGCCATAAGGACTATCAGGAGATACCCAGAATTAAATATAAGAGAATACGGGATATGGGATGACCCAACATGATATAAAAACTTATACACATGACATACGGCCCTATAAGGCCGACACAATCATTTACATGCTCAAAACACAGGCCGAAAAGGACATACACGTATCTATATACATGACATTTATCTACAAGCCTCTAAGAATACATAAATATCATAAAGGTTAGGATAGGGCCCCACCATGACAATCAATTCATATCCTAATCATACTGACCAAATAAGCAACTTTGGAGCAAATGGAGCGCACCAACACCTTCCGCTGAGTCGATAACCTACTTGGAAGACTCTTAACCTGTCTATCAGCATGCGGACATGAAACGCAGCGTCCCTAGGCAAAAGTAACGTTAGTACATATAATGTACCGAGTATGTAAGGAATGAAAATCAGTAAACAATACAAATGAGAGAAACATGGATTAAAACACTCAATATGTAAGTCAAAATATCTCTGTGAATCATTAATATTTATAATGCCATTGTCACGACCAAAAATCCGGTCGTGATGGCGCCCAACAATTAAGCTAGGCCAGCCAGACCAACAATTACTTATCACAATGAATAGCAGCCCCAAAAGGACATTCCAAGAAGAATATATGAGTCAAAGAACTCCAATAATAATAATAATGAATAAAGTACTGAGAAGTACGAAAACAAATGACACTCCCATAGATCCGGAGTCACAAGTCTAGAGCCTCTAACAAGAACCCAACAACAATAGAGAATAATGTATGGAATTACTCAAGTCTGAATATAAAATAACAACTGAATAGAGGAGGAGAAGCTAGGTTCTGCGAACGTCGGCAGCTACCTCAGCAACTCGGTATGACCCTGCAAACGCTGGAAATGCCTGTCTACTGCTCCTGAGTACCTGAGTCTGCACACAAAAGGTGCAAGGAGTAGGAGTGAGTACTAAGTACTCAGTGAGTAATAAATATTGTTGACATCCAATTTTGTCCCTTCTTTCTTCCAAACTATTTGTTTGAACTTTATATCACTAATAATGTAAGAATAATTATTTTACCATTTTTAGCACAAACTAGATATTGTTATTATTATTATAATTATTATTTACTCAATATCACTAATACAAGTTTTACTAATATTACTACTACTACTACTACTATTATTATTATTATTATTATTATTATTATTATTATTATTATTATTATTATTTTATTACTATTATTATTGTTATTATTAATATTATTTTAAGTATTGTTGAATTGTTGATATTATTATTACTTCTACTGTCACGCCACAACTACTATCCCCGTCACTTTTTATTGTATAATCCTTAATATTGCTACTACTATTTTATTATACTTGCAATTATATAACTATTAACATCTATTTTGTATATTAAAATAGACTAAATAATTTAGTTAGAAGCTCAAAGGAATTAATCATATGAATGAAAGATCCAATGGCCTTAGGCCTAATTATATAAGCCCAAAATGCAAAGGCAGAACAATCGGTCCCCCCCAATTCATTTCCAGCAGCCCAAATATAACTTTCTAAACCTAATTTCCTTACAAAAAGTTACCCCCACCTCTCTCCTCACTGGAACAAAATTCACTCTCCAAAATATTGCAACTTTTATTTTTCTCTCTATCTGTAACGAGAATTGGTCAGCACAAGAGGCCAAAGTACTTTTAGATTTTGATTTTCTTTGGCAGAGATTTAATTGTCAAACGGCTCTTTTGAAGACAAAAATCACAACCGTGACTTCTCTGATTTTGGATTTGAATTTCAAATCAAAACCCTAGTTGTTTCACCTATAAATACTAGATTTTGGAGAAGATTTTGGACACTTTTTCACTGGCCGCTTTTACACTTTTGCACTTGTTATTCTTCTCTCATTTTACTCCTAATAACCATAATTTGAAGGCTCGTTTTCTTTCATCCTCTGTTCGTTTGATTAATCATAACAGAGGCATTGCTAAATTTATTTCGAAGTTTAACGCTCGTTCAAAGTTGCAAAGTAAAGGCCGGCGACAGTAGACCTCTTGACGACGCCCCGTTCACTGCCCATAAAAAGGTCAGTGAATCTCAAATTTGGATTATTCTAATGTGCCTTTACTATTAATGAGCCATCGACTATTCTGTATAGTTAAAAGCCATGAGCTAAAATTCATGTTTTTGAAGAACCATGCTATTAGGAGAATGTTAGCTGTCGTATGTGTATGTTGATTGATTTGCTGAATGCTCCTTTGATTCTGTCTCACCCTTTTTACGTGTTAGTATATTGGTATTTGACTATTGCCTCCATGTGTTAAATAATATGTCCATAGGCAAGTTAAAACTCGTGACTACAAGTTTGTGAGATTGATTTGATGTCTAGTTATATTGAGGACTTAGATTAAAAGGGTGTTCATGTAATCTAGAAACACTGTTACAACTTGCTTTGCTTCGTACATGGTGGACGCCACCCTGATATGCATATCTGTCATACTACAACTGATTTTTAATTGATACCCATAAGCTTGGCAGCGCAGTAGAAACTATATCCATGTGAAATTGATTTGACTATTCTTGAAATGTAAAAACGCAGTTATGAATTTAAATAATTTTCCGGGGATTTTCTATGTACAAGTCTGGTAGAGAAATTTGTAGTGCTTAACTAGATTAGATCAAGTACATGTGTGATAGAATTTTTACCAAACTTTCGGAACTAGATAATAACAGTATCTGATTCGAGAAGGCACAAGGCTTAGATAGTTATTAGTGTTTACCTAGCTGGACATCATAAGATGTAGGATATATGTATGTTGTTTATGAATGATGATTGTGGAATTTGTTGGCTTGGTCAAGTATATTTGATTTTGGAGATGTCCTGCAAATTGACGTCTTCTTTCTGTTTTGAAATGGTTTAAGAATTTCCTATTGTTTCTTGCATATCTTAAGAGAGAAACTCATTTAACTATTAAGAATAAGGATCCATATTCTGTAGTTTTTCTCTTCATGTCTTATAGACCATGACTATAGCATTTGACATTGCTCATAAAAAAAAACCCCAGCTAGAAGCATGTGCTGCTATAAAACATTGATGTATGATTACATATCCTCTTTTAGGCATTGGCATTTATCTGGAAATAACCGTAAATGGGAATAAAAATACATATCTATAAGACTTAAAATTTCTTGTATTTGTTCCCTAACTTGCCTAAACGTAGTAACTACAGCCATAGGTTTAATTTATGAAACACTTGTGGTTTGTTTTCATCGTGAGAATACCTGGGAAATGTCTTGGAGTAAGAAGAAATGGGGTGTTAAGATTATAGCTTATTTAAATAATTTGAATACCAACATGATTGATGATTACTTTATTTCAGCTTATTTCTAGTTCTCACCTTCTCTACGGCACTTCTAAAAATAGATTTTTTTTTTCGTTCTAATTCTTATTTTGTTCTCTTTTCTTTGCATGTACACTTTGGAGCCAAAATGGAGTCTTAATGCAAGACTCACCACTATACCCCGAGCAGGGAGTCATCACATCCTACACCGTCTTCCTTAGAATGCCCCAAATAGCAAGAAAACAAGCGAAACGCTTGGGGGCGTCTATGGCGTTTTTCTTTGAATTCTTTTGCCATTCATTTTATCCAACTTTTGTGATTGCTAATTTGCTGGTATATTTGGATTTTATCTCAAGTTTGGATTTAATTATTTAGGTTCTTTGCTATATGTATATCACAAAAGATATGGTAATTAGAATAAAGTTTAAAATCAGTGATAACTTTCCACCTAGTTGCCACTAGCGTGTCTATTTTTCTACGTAAGCTACTATACTCCTAACACTCTTTCAAGTAAGGTCAATTGTTAAAGTGATATTTCTGAGAGCTTGTCGTCAAATTTGTTTCCAATATTGTTAAGTTGGAGTTTTCTTCATAAATGGTGCAGCGCCTCTTAAGTATAACTAACTGGTTTTTTTGAAAGACGGGGTATTTCAATCAGAAGTTGCATTTCAGCTCACTTTTTAAAATTAAGTTACTTTAAGGATGTGCTCTTTTTATAGTTTTATATGGAAAAGCTTTTCCTAGAGTATAAGAGTTAAAGTTCAATCCATTTATTCGTTTGAGTTTGAAATGCTTGAAAGAAATTTTCTTTCTCAATTATAAATTTATCCAATTCTAATGTCACTCAACTCTCTTCTTGACATTACGGTACATGTATTTTCTAATCAATTAATAAATATGTTTTAAATGCACACACATGTTACTATTTTAATGAATTAATCTAAGTTTGGCCGGTTAATCGTAATTAACGGATCGTATAGGGTGCTTTCACAACCTTCCCTATAGGATTAATTAGAACCCTTACCTAGAATTTTTTAAGGTTAAGAAAACCATAAAACAGAGTTAATTTTAAGAACTATTTAGCTAAAATTGGTGTCCTAATTCACCGTTAAAATAATTAGGTGGCGGCTCTTTTAACTAATTAAACCTTCAGAGTTACCAATATGTTATACTCTAGTTTGACCCGTGTTAAAATGGGGTACAACAAATATATAAAAGCAGCTGAAAGTATGAAATCCACAGAATACCACAATATGAAGCTACACTACAGTCCGAATCTCATATGAACTAGCATCAACAGTACAATACAGCTACCACAGAATAATTCAACAAATAAAGATGCAATGCAATGCACATAACCGCTACGGCGTGTAGCCCGATCCATTTAATGTCGACGGCGCTCACTGGGGGTGTGTACAGACTCCGGAGGGGCTCCTACAGCCCAAGCGCAATACTGCTGCGGCGTGCAGCCCGATCCTCATATCAACCGCTGCGGCATGCAGCCAGATCCTCATATAAACCGCTGCGGCGTGCAGCCCGATCCATCCTCAGTCCACATTAATCAGATAAGACACAAAACAATTCATTTTCTTAATTCCGGTTTACAGTTCATAATTTATGAGGAAATACTTTAACTTATTTAATTTGCAAAAACCAGTGACTTAGCATTTCAATACTGTGATTTCAATTTCTAGGACTGAGATCAGTGATTAAGAAAATATAGCTATCACATAAATACTATCCCCAAGGGATACTACAGGTCGGCACAAGGCCCCAAACAAGGCTTACAACCCACAAATATGTCACACAAAGTGTATTTCTATCACTAATAGCATTTTTATCCATATCCGGGATGGACCAAGTCTCAATCCACAGTCACAATAAATCCCCGCACCTGCCACGGGATGCGAGCCACACCCTACTAGTGTCACAATGTGCTAAGCCGGGGTTTCAAACCCTCAGGCTACCATATATACAAACTACTCACCTCTAGCCGGTCGTAGACTCGTCCGCAATGCCCTTTCCTTTGGAATTCGCTGCCTCACATGTAGAATCTATTCAAACCACAATAATTGTGTCATTTACGGGTCAAATACACATAACCCATTTCAATTTACATGAAAAACTCATAATTACGCTAAGTTGGTAAAAACCTGACCCCGGGCCCGCTGTCCGAAAGATTCAGAAAATTATACCAATGCGATCCTCGTCTCGCCACGATTCCGTGTATATAAAATTTGTCGAAATCGGAGTTCGAATGGCCTTTCAAAACCCAAAATCCCATTTTTAATGTCTAGGCCACAATTCTTCACAATTTCTACCCAAATTCATGAATATTGATGTTAATTCTACCATAAAGTTATGTTTTTGAGTCAAGAATCTTACCTCCGATGAATACCCGATGATATCTCAGTATTTTGCTCGTGTTTTCTTCTCTATAGGGTTCAAGATTGTGTTTTCGGGGTATAAACCCGCGAGCCCTCTGTTCTGTAATTTTTATTTCACTGACAGCGATTTTATTCTACGCGTTCGCGTGAGCCCTCACGCGTTCGCGATGCTCAGCTTCCAGTTACTCTTCGCGAACGCGACGCCAACCACGCGTCCGCGATGCTCAAACTCCCAGCCGCCCAGATTTTCCTTCTACGCGTTCGCGATCCCCCTCTCGCGAACGCGATGCACACTCTCACGTACCTACGCGAACGCGACCCCAGTCACACGATCGCGATGCTTTGACCCGCCAGGCCTTCGCGAACGCGGCCCATGCCACGCGAACGCGAAGGCTTAAATGCCTGCACAGTAACCTGCAATTTTCTGCAGATTTTGCCAAGTCCAAAATGTCCGGTTGATGGTCCGAATTCATCCCGAGGCCCCCGGGACCCCAACTAAAACCACCAACACACTCCAAAACATGATACAGACTCGTTCCAATCTCAAAAACAACATCCTAAACATCAAAATCACCATTTCTACGCGGATTCAAGCCTAAGTTTCTTCCAAACTTCTGAAACTAACATTCAATCCAAAACCCGATCAAACGACGTCCGAATGACCTGAAAATTTGCAGACATATCCAAAATCATATAACGAAGCTACAGAAATTGTCAGAATTCCATTCCGACTCCCGGATCAAAATCTCACCTACCATCCATTTTTCGCCAAAATTCAACCTTCGCCAATTCAAGCCTAAAACTACACCGGACCTCCGAATTCAATTCCGATTGCTCTCCTAAGTCATAAATGATCCCCCGAAACTAGTCGAATCATTGGAATCCGGTTCCGAGCACTCTAACCCAATAGTCAACTCCAGGTTGACTTCCCATGTTCAAGCTTCCTTCAAACATGCTATTTGCTTCATTTTTAACTCGAATCACTCCTAACTCACCCGATATACTCTAATACTGATATAAAAGCATAAGATATGAAAATGCAAGGTAACAGGGTGGTAATTCCCGTAACGACGGGCCGGGTCGTTACATTCTCCCCAACTTAAACAAACGCTCATCCGCGAGCGGGTTAAGAAACATACCCGGAGCGTCAAACAAGTGTGGATATCTGCTCCGCATTTCCTGCTCGGTCTCCCAAGTTGCTTCCTCCACGGGACGACCTCTCCACTGCACTTTCGTTGAAGCTATGTCCTTGGATCTCAGCTTACGAACCTGTCGACCCAAAATGGCTACTGGCTCCACGTCATAAGTCAAGTCCTCATCTAGCTATATCGTGCTGAAGTCTAACACATGAGACGGGTCTCCGACATACTTCCAGAGCATGGATACATGGAACACCGGGTGAACGCCCGACAAACTAGGTGGCAAAGCAAGCATGTAGGCCACCTCCCCAACTTTCCTAAGCACCTCAAAAGGTCCAATAAAACTAGGGCTCAACTTTCCTTTCTTCCCAAACCTCATAACGTCCTTCATAGGCGAAACCTTCAGCAACACCTTCTCACCCACTGAACAAGACACATCTCGAACCTTCCGGTCCGCATAACTCTTCTGGTGCGACTAAGCTGTGTGAAGTCTCTCATGAATCACCTTCACCTTGTCTAAGGAATCCTGAACTAACTCTGTCCCCAACAATCTAGCCTCGTCGGGCTCAAACTAACCAACTGGAGACCTACACCGCCTCCCATATAAAGCTTCATACGGTGCCATCTGAATGCTGGACTGATATCTATTATTATAAGCAAACTCCACAAGAGGCAAGTAATCAGCCCATGAACCACTGAAATCAATGGAACAAGCACGCAACATGTCCTCCAATATCTGAATAGTACGCTCAGACTGCCCATCCGTCTGTGGATGAAATGCTGTGCTCAGCTCTACCTGTGACCCCAACTCTCGCTGAAATGTCCTCCAGAACTGAGAAGTGAACTGGGTACCTCTGTCCGATATAATAGAAATGGGAACTCCATGCAATCTCACTATCTCACGGATGAATATCTCTGCCAACCGCTCTGAGGAGTATGTAGTACACACTGGGATGAAGTGAGCTGACTTGGTCAGCCTATCCACTACCACCCAAACTGAATTGAACTTCCTCGCTGTCCGAGGGAGTCCACTAACAAAGTCCATAGTAATCCTTTCCCACTTCCACTCAGGAATATCAATACGCTAAAATACACCACCAGGTCTCCGATGCTCATACTTGACCTGCTGACAGTTTAGACACCGAGCCACATGGCTCAGAATATCTTTCTTCATCTTTCTCCACCAGTAATGCTGTTACAAATCCTGGTACATCTTCGCGGCTCCTGGATGAATAAAATACCGCGAGCTGTGGGCCTCTTCCAATATCAACTCACGGAGGCCGTCAACATTGGGCACGCATATCCGGCCCTGCATCCGCAATACACCATCACTATCAATAGTGACATCTCTGGCATCATCATGCTGAACTCTGTCCTTAAGGACAAGTAAGTGTGGATCATCATACTGGCGCTCTCGGATACGATCATATAAAGAAGAACGAGCTATTACACAAGCCATCACTTGACTGGGCTCAGAAATATCCAGCCTCACCATCGTAAAAACCCGACCCCGACTGCAAGGGGTCTCTCCCCAACTGGAATATACGCCAAACTGCCCATACTAATAGCCTTCCGGCTCAATGCATCAACCACTACATTGGCTTTCCCGAGATGATACAAGATAGTAATATCATAGTCTTTAAGCAATTCAAGCCATCTCCGTTGCCTCAAATTTAGATCTTTCTGCTTAAACAAATGTTGAAGGCTGCGGTGGTCTGTATATACATCACAAGATACACCATATAGGTAATGCCTCCAAATCTTCAAGGCATGAACAATAGCTGCTAACTCCAAATCATGAACGGGGTAGTTCTTCTCGTGGGGCTTTAGCCGACGAGAAGCATATGCAATAACTCTACCCTCCTGCATCAACACACAACCGAGCCCAACTCTAGAAGCATCACAATACACCGTGTATGAACCTGAGGCTGATGGCAACACAAGTACTGTAGTTGTGGTCAAAGCCTCCTTAAGCTTCTGGAAGCAATCCTCACATTCGTCAGACCACACAAATGGAGCATTCTTCTGTGTCAACTTAGTCAACGGGGAAGCAATAGATGAGAAACCCTGCACAAACCGACGATAATAGCCTGCCAGGCCGAGAAAACTCCGAATCTCGGTAGCCAAGGAAGGCCTGGGCCAATTCTGCACTGCCTTGACATTCTGTGGATCAACCCGAATACCATCATTGGACACTACATGTCCCAGGATAGTCACAATATCAAGCCATAACTCACACTTAGTGAATTTTGCATAAAGTTTTTCTTCTCTCAACCTCTGCAATACCACTCTCAAGTATTGTGCATGCTCCTCCTGGCTGCGTGAATACACCAGAATATCATCAATAAACACAATCACAAAAGAATCAAGGTACGACCGAAATACACTATTCATCAAGTGCATGAATGCAGCTGGGGCATTAGTCAACCCGAAAGACATCACCAGGAACTCGTAGTGCCCATATCGCGTCCTGAACGCTGTCTTCATAATATCCGAGTCCCTGATCTTCAACTAATGATAGCCCGATCGAAGATCAATCTTAGAAAATACACTAGCTCCTTGGAGCTAATCAAATAGGTCCTCAATACGAGGCAATGAGTACTTATTCTTCACTGTTACCTTGTTCAGCTGCCTGTAGTCAATGTACATTCTCATTGTGCCATCTTTCTTCTTCACGAACAACACCGGTGCACCCCAAAGTGACACACTCGGGCGAATGAAACCCTTATCTATGAGTTCCTGAAGCTGCTCTTTCAATTCATTTAGCTCTGCTGGTGCCATGCGATAGGGAGGAATAGAAATGGGTTGAGTGCCCGGCACCAATTCAATACCAAAGTCAATATCCCTGTCGGGCGGCATGCCCGGTAGGTCTGCTGGAAATACATCCGAAAACTCCCTCACAATGGGGATCGAATCAAGACTGGGTGTCTCAGCCTCAACATCTCTAATGAAGGCCAAATAAGATAAGCAACCCTTCCCAATCATTCGTTGGGCCTTTATGTAAGAAATCATCCTGTCAGACACATAATCAGTCAAGCCACGCCACTCGATCCTCAGATTACCTGGAATAGCTAGTGTGACTGTCTTGGCATGACAGTCCAGAATCGCATGGTAAGGAGATAGCCAATCCATGCCTAGAATCACATCGAAATCTACCATGCCCAGTAGTAATAAATCAACTTGGGTCTTCAGACCCCCAATAGTAATAAGACAGGATCGATATACGTGATCCACAACAACCGTATCCCCCACCGTGACACATGTACAGGAAAAGCAAGAATACCACGGGTCATACCCAAGCGATGTGCAAAATAAGTAGAAACATAGGAATAGGTGGATTCGGGATCAAATAAGACAAAAGCATCCCTGTGGCAGACTGAGATAATACCTGAAATGACCGCATCTGAAGCACTAGCATCCTTCCTATCCGGAAGAGCATAAAAATGAGCCCGACCTCCACCGATACGATCCTCGCCCCTGGGGCGACCTCTGGATACCTGGCCACCAGTCCTAGCTGACTGTGCTGGCGCTGAAGAAACAGGAGTAGAAGACGAAGGGCTGATCCCTCTGCTGAGACCGCTTACGGAGCCACTGAGGACACTCTCTCCTGATATGGCCCAAATTTCCGCACTCAAAACAACGACCCGAAGATGGATGAAGGGGCTGCTGAGGACCCCTCGCTGCAGATGAATCCTGTGCTGAGGAAATAGGAGCAGAGCTTTAAGCTGGAAGAGCACTCAATGCAGGCTGACTCTGCTAATGGCCCTGCTGACCCTGATAACCCTGATGGCCCTAACGACCACGATCTAATGAAACCCCACGGACTCTGCACGTCCAGACTTATGAGACCTGAAAGAACGACCCATGCTATGCTGAGGTTGGCCCCTAGAGAGAGCACCACTGTAGCTGCCAGTACCACGAGGCCTCTTAGCCTCTATCTCCTCCCGCTCTCTGCGGCGATCTGTCTCAATATGACGGGTAGCATCAACCACCTTCTCAAAGGTAACTGCCGAAGCTCTCTCCCTGGTCATCAATATGTGGATGGGATAAATAAGGCCATCAATAAATATCCGGATCCTCTCTCTGTCGGTAGGAACCATCCACATGGCATGACGGGCCAGCTGTGTGAATCTCATCTCGTATTGAGTAACCGTCATATCTCCCAGCTTCAGCCACTCAAATTGATGACGCAACTCCTCTCTCTAAGACTGAGGCACATAATTCTCCAAAAATACTGTGGATAACTGCTGCCAAGTGAGGGGCGCTGCCCCATCGGGCCTACGCCTCTCAAAATCCTCCCACCACTGAAATGCTGCACATGTGAACCGAAAAGTGGTGAATGAAACACCGCTGGACTCTAGAATACCTGCGGTGCGAAGCATGCGCTGACACTTGTCAAGAAAACCCTGGGCGTCCTCGCCCTCAGCACCACCGAATGCCGGAGGCTGTAGCCTCTCAAACCTCTCCAAACGACGTTGCTCATCGTCGGGCATAACTGGAACCACATGAGCAGGAGCTGGTGCAACAGGCGCAACTAGCTAAACTGGAGCTGCCCCAGGTACCTGAATACCCTGTACCACCGGCTCGGGTGTGCGAGCCACGGGGGTCTGATTCCCTCCCCCTGCCTGTGAAGAAGACGCTGCAGTAGAGGCTGCAACGACCTGAGCCAAGCCTGTGCATACTGATAAGATCTGGGCCAAGGTCTCCTGAAGACCCGGTATCACAATGGGCACTGTCGTGGTGCCTGAACCTGAGCTGCCGGAGCGTCCGTGGCTGGAACATGGTCCTGAACCTGGGCCACTGGTGCAGGAATCTGACCCTGTGTCTGGTCAGCTGGTGGGTCAGCAGGTGCTGGTGCTGCTGCCCTATCTCTACCACGACCACGGCCTCTGGGCGCCAATGGTGGTCGTCCGCCACGTCCGCTAGCACGTGTTCTCACCATCTGCGAGAGAATAGAATAGGGAAAAGTTTAGTTTCACAATAACATAACCCGCACGATATGAATCCAAGAAAAGTGAGGTTTTATCTAAAGTTTTGTAGCCCTCCGAGGATAGATACAGATGTCTACGTACCGATCCGCGAAAGCCTACTAAACCGGCTCATGACTCGCGAGTCCTAGTAACCTAGGCTCTGATACCAACTTGTCACGACCCAAAATCCGGTCGTGATGGCGCCCAACAATTAACCTAGGCTAGCCAGACCAACAATTACTTACCACAATGAATATCAGCCCCAAAAGGACATTCCAAGTAGAATATATGAGTCAAAGAACTCTAATAATCCGACCTCATTTGGTCCGACCTCATTTGGTCACTCAAATCCCCAAAATTTACTCTCCAAATTCTCAAGCCTTAACCTACCAAATTTTACCTCAGATACTTACCGACTAGGTGTAAAATCAGTGAGGAAATACCATATTTGAAGATAAATAGGCACAAGGAAGTTTCCTTAGTGTTTTCTTCGAAATACCTCTAAATATCCCAAAATAAGAGCTAAAAATGATGAAAATGGGCGAAAATCTCGAAGTCCTCTATTTATACTTTCTGTCCAGCAAAACCGCACACACGATCCCTTGCTTCTATGACGCCGCACCTACGAAAATTCCATCACATGTGCGGATCCCATTTAAACTCAGACTCCACACAAGCGGTCCAATACATGCACTTGTGGGACCTTCCCGCTTCTGCGATTCTCGCCTTCTCAAGCCATTTCCCCATTTGCGCATCCCCTACCGCATCTGTGCTTCTACAGATGTGTACTAATCCTCGTACCTACGCTTATAGTCTAGACCAGCCATGCCTGTATCTACGACCACCTCTTCGCTTCTACGGGACCGCACCAGCAGGCTCCCCACCGAAAGTGGAAAAATACCGGAACTAGTAGCACTACAGATGTATTCTTCAACTCAATTCAAGCCGATAACTACCAGAAATCACCCCGAGACCCTCAAAACCACAACCAAAAATACCAACAGATCCTATAACATTATACGAACTTAGTAAAATCTTCAAATCACTCAAAACAACATCAATACACCAAATTACCCCCGGATTCAAGCCTACGAACTTCTAAACTTCCAAATTCCGCAATTGACGCCTAAACCTATCAAACCACCACCGAATGACCTAAAATTTTGCATACAAGTTAGAAATGACACCAAAACCTACTCCAACTCTCGTAAATCCAATATAGCCCCAATATCAAAATTTTCACTTCGGGCCAAAATTGCCAAAATTCTAACTTCTGCCAGTTCAAGCCTAATTCTGCGATGACCTCCAAATCTCATTCTGAACGCGCTTCTAAGTCCAAAATCGCCTAATGCAGCTAATAGAACTATAAAAATTTAAATCTAAGGTCGTTTACATATAAGTCAATAACAGGTCAACTTTTCTAACTTAAGCTTTCAATAAAGAAACTAGGTGTCTCAATTTACTCCGAAACTACTCCAAAGCCAAACTAACTAGCCCGGTATATCATAATATATCTTTAGAACCCAAAAGAGACAGGAAATGGGGAATGAGGCCATAACTTTCGAAACGATCGACCAGATCGTTACAACATGTGAAGAAGCATAATTACTTCAATAAGTCGAAGGACCATATTCAAAAGTCGAAAGGACCTTGCTATGTTTGAGGCAAACTTGGTCACAAGGCTTTCTAGTGCAACCAGAGACAAAGCTCAAAGAATGAAGAAAAAAGCTCCAGCCCAATCCAACCTTATTGAGGATGGCAATGTCATTGCTGTTGTGTTCGTTAAGGCAAACGTGGTGACTAACAAGACTGACTGGATATTGGACACATGCACTTCAAGGCACCTTTGCTCCAACAAGGAGTTGTTTCATGACTTTGAGGAATCTACTGTTGGCGAGTGCGTCTACACGGGTAACTCCACTACAACTGGTGTTATGTGTAAAGGAAAAATTCTCCTTAAGTTAACTTCTGGAAGAACCTTAGCCTGGAACAATATTCTGTACGTACCCTACATTCGTAGAAACTTAATTTTTGGTGTGCTTCTCAACAAAGCAAGCCGTAAACTTATGTTTGAATCCAATAAAGTTGTTATTTCTCGTAGTGGAGACTTTGTTGGGAAAGATTATCTTAGTGGAGATTTATTTGTACTAAACATCGTTCAAGAGTTACTAATAATGCTAGTACTTCCAATTCTGCTTATATTACTGAGTCCATTAATTTGTGGCATGGTAGACTAGGTCATATTAATATTACATCTATTAAAAGGCTTAGAGAAATATAATTAATTCCTACAATTAATGTTGATGATGTTTCTAAGTGTCATATTTATGTAGAGGAAAAACATACCCAAAAGCCTTTTAAGAATGACGTATAAAGACAAAATTTCTTGGACTAGTGCATTTAGACTTAGCAGATTTCAAGAGCCCTGTAAGTAAGGGTGGAAATAAATACTACATCACTTTTGTAGATGAATTTTCTAGATACACTAAGGTATATCTTCTTAAGTCAAAAGATGAGGCTGAAAATATGCTTTTGAAATATATGGCAGAAGTAGAAAATCAATGAGCCAGATAAATCAAGAGACTTAGGTTTGACAGGGGTGGTGAATATAGAACTAATACTCTAAAAGTATTTTGTGAGAAAAATAATACTCTTATACATGAGGTTAGTGCTCCTTATTCCCAACAAAATAGTATAGTCGAATGGAAAAGTTGAACCCTTAAGGAAATGATGAATTCTATACTATTGAGTTCGAGTTTATCTGATAATATGTGAGGTTGAGTTGTTTTATCTGAATGCTACATTCTTAATAAATTCCCTCATAAGAAGTTAGATAAAACCCCGTATGAGTTATGGAAAGAGTTTGCCCCTAACTTGAAAAATCTAAAAGTATTGGGGTATTTGGCTAAGGTTGGTCTAGCCGATTTTAAAAAAGTAACTGTTGTACCCAAGACTTTTGATGCTATTTTCATTGGTTATGCTCAAATATTTGAATGATAATTTTATTTGTGAATCTAGAGATATTTAATTTTTTGAGCATGTTTTTCCATTAAAAATAAAGTGGCTAGTGATGTGCCTAATAATGCTTCTATATCTATGTATGTTAATTCGTCTATTGTGCATTCTTCTAATGTTACTACTAATGAGCATGAAAATGAACTTAGAAGGAGAAAGATACATAGAATTGAAGCTAGCTTTGGTCTTGACTTTATCACTACTTTCTTGACTAAAAATCCCTACTTATAATTAAGAAATGGGGTCAATATATGCTAGTTTCTTTCCCTAAAGATATTTGTAAAAGTGAATTAGGCTCTATAGTTTCTAATCATACTTGGGACTTGTCTAATTTGCATAAATATTATAAACCCATAGGTAGCAAGTGGATATTTGAGAAGAAATTGAGACCAGATGGTACAATTGAGAAATATAAGGCTAGACTTGTTATTTGGGATTTTAATCAAAGAAAGGCATTGATTACTTTGACACTTATTCTCTTATGACTAAGATAACAACTATTAGAACTCTTGTTGCTTTAGTCGATATTTATAATTTAGTGATACAACAAATGGATGTTAGAACGACTTTCCTAAATGGTGATTTAGAGGAAGAGATATATAGGTCTCTACTTGAGGGATTTGTGATCCAAGAATAGGAAAATAAAGTATGCAAATTGAGAAAGTCTCTGTATGGTCTAAACTAGACACCTAAGCACTAGTATGAAAAGTTTAATAGTACATTAGTGGTAGTGATTTGGTTGTTAATGCATTTGATACTTGTGTTTACTCCAAGACGATATGATCAGATTGTGTGATTATATGCATGTATGTGGATGACATTATTAATTTTTGGCCCTAATGTGAATGTTGTTATAAGAATTTTTTATCTTCTAAATTAGAAATAAAAGATTTTGGAGAAGCAAATGTGATTTTAGGGATTAAAATCAAAAGAACTTCTAATATTTTTTCGTTGTCTTAGTATCATGATATTGAGAAAATGTTTCATTGTTTTGATGTAGCTCCTGTAAGAACTCCGTATGATCTTATCATACACTTGAGAAAGAATAAGGAATCCAGTATTTTCCAAATTGAATATGCTAGGATTTCGTAGTATAATATTTCTCATGAATTATACACGACCTGATATTGCTTATGTTGTTAGTAGATTGAGTAGATATTCTCACAACCCCAGTAGTGAACACTGGAATGCTCTTTATTGTTCGCTAAGGTATTTGAGAGGTACTATGGATTGTGTTTTGAATTTTAATAATTTTTTTGATATTTTAGAATGATTTTGTGATGCAAACTGGGTTACTAACAATGATGAAGTTAGCTCCACTAGTGGCCATGTGTTTACTTTGGGGTGCATGTTCTATTTCATGAAAGTCTTCAAAACAGGATTATATAGCACGATCTACTATGGAATCTGAATTCATTGATCTTAAGTTGGCAAGGCAAGAAGCCGAGTTATCACGACCCAGACTGATGGGACGCGACGGGCACCCGATTCCTTACTCAATCAAGTACCAATGTAACATATTTTTCTTGTAGTACCATCATGGGTAAGTGAGCCAGAAGGACTATCAGGAGATACCTAGAATTAAACATAAGAGAATACGGGATATGGGACGACCCAACATGATATAAAAACTTATAGACATGACATACGGCCCTATAAGGCCGACACGATCATTTACATGCTCAAAACATAGGCCGAAAAGGACATACAAGTATCCATATACATGACATTTATCTACAAGCCTCTAAGAATACATAAATATCATAAAGGTCGGGATAGGGCCCCACCATGACAATCAATTCATGTCCTAATACTGAACAAATAAGCAATTTTGGAGCAAATGGAGCGCACCAACACCTTCCGCTGAGCCGATAACCTACTTGGAAGACTCTCGACCTGTCTATCAGCATGAAGACATGAAACGCAGCGTCCCTAGGCAAAAGTAACGTCAGTACAAATAATGTACCGGGTATGTAAGGAATGAAAATCAGTAAACAATACAAATGAGAGAAACATGGATTAAAACACTCAATATGTAAGTCAGAATATCTCTGTGAATCATTAATATTTATAATGCCATGCATATGCGATATCATACCATGCGTAACTATATCTGTACATAACATCATCAAGCCTCTGAGGGCATCCCATCATATCATCTCGGCCACTATGGGCAAAATCATCAACATATACCAGCTAATCAGGTGGTGATGCGTATATAATATTGTAACTTTTTTCCATACACACATATTTATACGCGTATATAACGTTGTCTGGTCATGGGTCAGTATGCATGTATAATTGGATGCAATGCATAAGAAGCGAGTTAATAAGATTTCTCGGTATGTCATAAGGTCATTATACCTTTGAACATATGATAGAATAATATGACACATGGTGAATCAAGAGCATAGACACCACTTGTACTTCTATGAACAGAATCATTTATGAATGTTACACATTTGCTTGTTTTATTTGTATCATATGGACCAATGCCAAAAGAAAAGAAGGGATATGCATAACATACCTGAGCCGATTCTCTTGACAATTCCTCTAACACATGCCAATAGCGTCAAAACACATAATGACTAGATCGAAATAGGGAAAAATTCATATGATATTCTTGAGAAAGATTTTACTGGGCTCCCTTAAAATTTGCAATATGCTGCTATAACATTGTAACAGATTCATATGAAGTTTTCTTTAAGAATCCCACCCATTACTTAGCAAGTCAATCTATCTCACTTCATAAGGTAGGAAAGGCTTTAAAGATTATGGTTTGTGGGCCCCACTTTGTTGTGGTGACTAAGCCACTCAACTCTATCCACTCATTTTCTTAATTAACTTGTTAATTTCTCACTAATTCAATAATTAACCAATTACCCACATAATTAAGAAGTATCTAAATTATTTAAAGTACTACTCACTTTTATCACTCTCTATACATATTACTATCGTGGTCATGTGGTACCTTATATGACACTAGTCCATAAATATGGGGTATTATAGCTTGAGCCGTATTTTATCTCAAAATGTCAAACTTCAGCAAAACTCATTTTCTTTGATTTGCTTACCCTCTCACCTTCACGAATTTACTTATCTCTTGTTTGAAATGGCATAATACTTATAACCTAAAAATAATCTCATTTCGAGCTTACGTCAATTAACTTACTACGAAACTTTAACGTACGAAAATTTAGGATGTAACATCTCATTTTTGAGCTTTCATCAATTTACTTATGGCACACTTTCACGTATGAAAATATGGGGTGTGACATGAGTGATTGAGAAGCTTATTGGCAGACTTGCCTTTGTGGGGAATACTAGCTTCACCAGTTTTTCTACATTGTGACTCACAAGCACCAATTAGAATTGCCAAAAATAGTGTGTACAATAAAAAATAGATACACATCCACATTAGACATGGTGCAGTAAAATAATGATTGAAATATGGTATTATTTTCTTAAAATATGTAAGATCAAAAATAAATTTGGTGGATCCCTTAACCAAGGGTTTGGCAAGGAGAGTGGTCCTTGAAACGTCGAGGGGGTTGGGATTAAAACCCATGGATTGAGAAAGTATGTTGGATACCCGTTTGTGGTCAAACAAAACCATATGAGACCTATATATGCAATACATTTCCTATCCCTATGGCGTGCGGTAGTGATTTATAAGGTTGAGCTTATTTTGATCTTAATATTTCCCTAGCCTTAAGATGGTCTATGTGTAGATAAAATTGATAGAATCACCTACGTGAATGTAAATGTGCAGTTGCCTATTATGAAAGATTTGGGATGTCTTTCTAGAGTACTCATGATACTCAAGGTATGTGCATGACCATAAAAGCACTTTGTTAGTATCATGAAATTTGCATAAAATTAAGGATATAGTAAGTGTTGTGGGGCTCTCAACTAATGTTCATTTAGTTCTAAGAGTACTTCACTTTTTGGATGTTAGTTGTTGCCTCATTTTACTCCAAATCGATACATATTGGCACTTAAGTACATGTTCCTACTTTTGCCCAAAATTGTTCTTATTCGAATTTTATCTTTGTATTAGTGGATGATTGTTGGTACTTGAAGTATTATTTATACTTGGTAATGCTAAGTCAAAGATTTCTTTGCAGTCCGTTTTCCTTCTTTACTTCTTTGTCTTTTGTGAAAGACAAGTGTCCGTTATTGGTTGTGGAATTTTTTTTCTTCTCTTTGTATTGAATTTCTCTTTGTTGGGATTGTAAAGAACTAGTAAAAGAGAGTGGCCTTGCGCACATAAGAAATTGGTCAACATGTCGATTTGTTCCTCGTGCGCACGAGATATACGTGAAGCGTATTCTAAATCTGATTTTGGTAAAATTATTTCTTTATTTTTTTTAGCTTACTAGAATATGTCCAAACTCCTTCTCTTTGAATTGGATTTTGTAACGTTCCATTTATTTCTTTGTAACTACCATGCTTTAATTTCTCTAACAGTCGTGGATAATTTTTGTAGCAGTTCCATCTTTAATTTCTGGAATAGCTACAATTAGTTTCTTTATCTGTAGCTGTCCAACAACTTTGCCTATAAAAGGTATTCCATCCGGACCAAAATAAGTGATTTTTAAATGTTTTCACAAAAATTAAGAAATCCAACTTTTAGCATTAATTAACAATGAAATTGATCATATTAACTAAACACTCCTAACATATATCCCAACACTATTTACTCCAAGGATAATGTAGGAAGAAAATAATTAATTCATTCTTAAATCTGGAAAAATCAATTATTTTGAACCACAAGAAAAAGCAAAAAAATCACTTATTTTAGACCGGAGGGAGTAGTGTCTTTGTGAATTATCCGACATAAAAAATACCTCCGTCTGTTATTTTGTCTGGCCAATTAATTATTTTATACAAATTTCAAACTTTTAGCTACAAGTATACGTATTTGAAGGTGCTGTAAAACCTTGGGTAGCGGTCGCTCTTAATAATTTATACTGAATCGTACGGAAATAACTTTTTCAAGATAATGACTTATCACAACATATTATTTTTTATAAGTTATTCTTGTTTCCTTTTTCTTGATCAATATTATCTACTCATTTTTCTAACATGTTCGAACTTAATGGCGCTGCATCTAGTCTAGATCAACTGCAAGGACAAAGAATACACACCGGAACTGAGTAGAAATATATACATAACTCAAAACCTTAGTTTTATACATAGTATACAGTTTGAAAGCAAGGGGTGCATTTCGGCCGCGTGTCGATGGATAATAGTAGAAATCCACGTAGCGTGGTACGACACCAAAATGGCACAGCAGTCTGAGACGTGGCTGTCTACAATCCCAATTGCTAACTCTCAACGTTATCAGTTTCATGTCTTTTGGTCGGTGATACTATCTGGCGTATAACAATAGCCCACTTTTCATGCAACAATAATATACACATGCATGTATATATGTTGCTATAACTCCAAGTAAAAATTCTCATATTCAAAATACTTCGAAATTAGGCGTCTTCTTAAATATTCTTCTGCCAATTGGTAAACATAAATAAATAAAAAATATGGTTCCTGAACTTGTGAGTGGTACCAAAAAACGGAGCTGTGCTTATGTGACTTTCTTGGCTGGTAATGGTGACTACGTGAAAGGGGTGGTGGGTTTGGCAAAGGGGTTGATAAAAGCTAAATGTATGTATCCGTTGGTGGTGGCGATTTTGCCCGATGTACCGGAGGAACACCGGCTGCTACTAAGGAGCCATGGTTGCATAGTGAGGGAGATTGAGCCACTTTCTCCTTCATTAAAATCATTGGATAATAAGTATGTTAGATCTTATTACGTTCTCAACTACTCCAAACTTCGTATTTGGCAGGTAAACTCTCTAAAACAACATGCACGAGTTGAAAATATCCCTGCTACGTTACGTTGTTGCTTTCTTTTCCTTTTTCTTTCAAATCATGAAGATTTTTTTATATATTTTTGTAAGTAGTAAAAAAGAATGTTTCTTTAACTGTTATGTAACTCGTTTTGGATGTCCCAGAACTTGCTCAAGTTCAAGTTCAAAAAATGCTTTCATCAGCAAGGGTAAGTTAACTAAGAATATATTACTTCCTCTGCCTCAAATTAACTGTCTAATATTATGTAGTACTAATATTTTATTTAGGTAATTAGTTAACTATAAAATAGAGTCATATACATTTTAACGAACTTGACTATATGTTAAAATTTCTTGTTTCATGAATTCTTGATCCTTTGCTATTACAGTTTATGGAGTTCAGTAAGATGGTATACTTGGACGGAGACATGCAAGTTTTTGAGAACATAGACCATCTTTTCAACTTGCCTGACAACCATTTCTATGCCGTGGCGGACTGCATATGTGAGATGTATGGGCAGTCATGCCCCGAGGTTCTACCTTGGCCTAAAGAGTTGGGATCAAGGCCACCTATCTACTTCAACGCAGGCATGTTTGTCTTTCAGCCCAATCTCTCCATCTATGCTGATCTCTTGAACACTCTCAAACTTACCCCTCCCACCCAATTTGCCGAGCAGGTATAATTGAACACCAATATATACCTATATATATATAGAAGGTAGTATAGTATATACCATATTTAACTTATACTTTGTCGCTATAATAACTATCAATTTATTTTAACATGTGTAGGTCACTTGCCTTATTGCTAATCTCGATGTCTCACTATGGACGGCTTACATCACTTAAAGTTAACTGAAGTTATCTTATCTTTAGGTGATCTGATAGCTACACTGACATAATTAAGCTTATTGATTTATATAATAGAAAAAGGTTTTGTCTTCTCACGTCCTATATTAATGTGCTGTAGACATCTATGGGATCACTATCCTTTGTAGGAGGATGATTTGCTATTATAATTTTGGTCGTCTAATTAAGTCGAATGTGGTACGATATTAATTTTACCTTCCTAACGGCTCCTAGCAAAAATTAGGTTCTTTTCTCATGGTTTGTACATCTACTTCAGCTTATTCAGTTCTAATATAATGGCTTACTATGTTTTTATTTTGGGTAGGATTTTCTGAACATGTTCTTCAAAGACAAGTATAAGCCAATTTCTTATGTATACAATTTGTTGCTGGCAATGCTATGGCGCCATCCGGAGAAAATCGAGCTCAACAAAGCGAAAGCAGTTCATTACTGTTCTCCAGGGGCTAAGCCGTGGAAACACACTGGAAAGGAAGAAAATATGGATCGGGAAGATATCAGAATGCTAGTGAAGAAATGGTGGGATATTTATAATGACCAGACATTGGATCATAAGCAGGGTTCTATTCATATTGCTGGAGTTGAGGGTGAAGTTGAAGCAAACAGATTAGTGGCAGCTGCTTTTTCTGATGCAAAAAGATGTACCTTATATGTAACTAGCCCATCTGCTGCTTAGCAATGGCAGTGTTCTGGAGATGAAACTTCAAGTGATCAATTAGATCTTTGTGCATGTTACGTTGGACAGTCTACAAGAATACTGCCACTTGTCTATTTCTTGGCAGGTTTTGTTTTGGTGCCCAATAAACTAAGGCTTTTTGTACGCTTGCAACTTATCTACCTGGCCTTAAATGTTTGTAGTAATTACGAAGTCTATCGATAGAAATTATAACCTGCAAACAATAAAACTATCTATAGAATAATTCAATTCAATAACCTAAAAGAGAATCAGAGATAATTTGGTATATATATGCTGTAAATAATCTTTGATATAGATGGTTGAAGATATAGTAAATGTAGATTTGTTCTTTCCTCGGTAACGCATCAACCCTTTCTTTCTCAGTGCCTTCGCCAAATACTGGTAGACACACAGTGAAATAGGTGAAAGGCGAAACGCAAAAAGAAGATCAGTTTTGGCTTTATATCTGAGTCGACGTTGCAATTGGGTTAACACTTAACAGTATTCTGAGGTAGAGATTGGATAATACCGTGCCTATCTTCCCGACAAGGTGGAATGATGAGATATTGGTTTTGTAGCAAGAAAACATCTAACGCTAATCCATTTTTGCTATCTCATTTCCATGGCCCCAAGTTATTATAAACATTTCATTCTTTTTGGGCTTTTGGAAATGAGACCATGGCAAATATGCAGCACCAAGTTACTACAAGCTGAAACAACGCCTCTTGATATTGATAACAATGGGGGCAGGATTGAAGGTTAAAAAAAAAAGTTAATGGTGTTCATACGAGAACCATAAGAGCAGATAAAATAGTTCAGGCATTTGCTCAAAGTGGCGAACCTGTACCAGAGCTAGAAAGTATTCAGTGATTTACCTTACCTGTCTTCTTAAGTCCCTTATAATGGATGATTTTCTCCTCAAATTTCTCTGTAATGGCACGCAAACCCGATCCCAAGACATTTAAATGTTAGGAAGATGCCTGCAGTTACTATGGAATTCTTCTAATCTTCCAGTTTACCTGAGGTTCCGCCAGCACTAACATGAAGAAATAGATGGCTGAATGAGAACTAAGAAACAGAGAAGCTAACACCTTGAAAAGTTTTAATGAATTATCAGTTGATTTTCCCCCTAAAAAAATGATCAGTGCTTTTCTATGGAGATAGTCGTTTAATGTTAATATGGTCAATGTCTCCAATTTTTAAGGTAACACCTGCTGCTTGCCATATCTGTCCCATTACCATTTCTTGAGAGATCAGGCAGAGCATGTAACTCAACGACACTAAAGAGCATCAGCAATGACAACCTTGCATAACAAATCCTATCTGGGGTTGCTGTTGTTAAAATGTATTTTACAAGGCCATTATCCCGAAACAACAAAGAAACACACATTGCATATGTCCTAATGCAACCTGTCCAGCAGAATTTACCAGATAATAGACCAACCAACAATTTGCAGTATATGAGTTTGAGAAGCTCATCTCCCCAGTAAGGCAACACGATCTTTCTGAACTGCCTGTGACAAATTTATGTCAAAGAGCTCACACCGTATTGGCATTTCCATTTCATAGAAAGGATTCTTCAAGACGTAATCAGTGTATAATTCGTAGATATACTTCAACAGAGATTCCATATGCTGACTTCCAGGTTCACAGACCACAAAAAATTTTGTTCCTGCAATTAAATCAGTCTAATTCTTTAATGGGTTGGAGTATCACATAAATCGACAGTCATTGGAGGGAGGGAAAAAAAGATACTATCAAGATTGAATATCATCAAGTTAAATGTTCCAGGAACACTTAACTCAGGCACTAGTTTGGTTGAAGCACAGAAATATCGGAACTAGTCTATTAAATACTTACTAAAGTGGCTTTCCGATCATTATTGATTAGTATTTCACCATTTTCGTTGCAGTATCATTTTCTGTCTCTTTATAGTCCGCTACCATCTCATGACTGAACTATACAAATAAACATCTCCCATCGTTGTTCTCTTTGATAGGTGCAAACAGCTTCTATCCTTCCCAAATATGTTTTCCTGTTTTCAAATATTTCACTTCATTTCAACTTACTATTATCTAAAAGACAAACTTATTTCTGTGAAGTTTCACAATCCAGGAAGAGAATGTCATCTACCCAAGGTTAGACAGTAGTTATCTTGAAGAACCACAACCTCTTCCAGTTCTTTCTAAGTATAGTGTGTTTTTGGGATATTTTCTTATGGTTCACGTTTTGGTAGATTTAGGCAACACAGAGATGAGGAGTTCATGCATATATAATCTCATTCTTTTTCTTGATCTGTCCGAAAAGGGTGTTGGTGTATTTATGCTGCAAAGAATGAAGAGTCTACTATAATGCACTTCAAATAAATCAACAGCCAACCACCAGTAGAACGTTATAGTTATATTTCTAAGACTATCAGTCACTAGCCTTGAACTTATACACCTCAAGCTATAAGAACAATAGACACCTATCTTTCAAACACTAAAGTATTCATCAAGTGTTAGGTAGACCCAGTAGTCATCTTTATTAGCCTGTTAGATCTTATACGTAAGTTTTCTTAGCCTGTTAGCCTTAAAGCAAACAACTACAACAAAGATATGGAAAGTGAAACTACAACATGTGCAAGTCAAAACATCATAAAACAGATCAAGCAGCTCGATCGAGCCTAATTAGCCAACACATTGTTTTTTCTTTAATTATAGAAAGAATACTAGTCCGTATTAGCCTATAACAAATAAAAAAAGAAGAATATTATTAGCCTGTATTCAAACAGATTCAACATATCTCTTGACAAGCAGTACCAATATAGAAACAAGGAGTTACCGTTCTTCAAAAAAGCCCCAAAGATAATAGAAATGATTAGCCAAGTTAAATTCTTAAATACCTATAAGCGTATATAGATTTCAAGAATAATATAGTACAAACACTGGTTACATATGAATTGGCAGTCATATTGATACAATTCAGTTCATCATTAACTCAAACTAGAATGCAAGTCCTTCATGACCAAGTTAACATGCTAAATATTCGGGGATCACCATATTAGTAGCCTTTTGAGTTTCTTTTGTCCAAAACAAATGAGAAAATCTGCACGTCCAGCGACTTATATGATGTTTCCTGTAGAAGTGTAGATACCTGGGTTGCTTTTTTGTGCAACAAGATCCTGCGCCTATATGTGCTTCACTAAGTCCTTATGATGCTTTACCTAGTTTAGTTTGGTCTATCATTTAATCTTAAATGTATTGAATTGCCACACTGGTGCATAAAATCTCAAGAAGCTGTTACGAGATGCTGATTGATTGCACTAGGACTGTTGGCGCACGTATTTTCTTGGCTTCAGAGGTAAACAAACTAAGATTACACATCAGTGCCGAGAAGATCTAACCCCTCCATACCCTGTCTGACAGAGGTTTAGGTTCTAATTGCTTTTCATCCTCTAGTCCCTTAGACAAAACTTCTAGCTTTCCTGAATTGCGGAGTTGGAAAATCTTTTGGTTCCATGAGTTAAATTGGAGGGAAATTAAATGGATAAAACGAATGAAATGGAGAAGAGATGCACGAGCGACTTAAAGATTCTGCCCCATATTTACCTACATAGAAGTCAACTATACATTTCAGCAGGAAATCGTTTTTCATTAAGTTACCTTTTCTCCCTTTCCAGCATATGGATTAAATTCATAAAAATGTTGGGTCCATGATTATGATTTCGGTTTGTTAACTTTCTTGCTACTAAATAAGCTTTACTTCCTTTCTAGCTTATAGCTGCACAGTATAACTACACATTTCCTTCACAAAAAGGATAAATTGTACAACCTATAACCCGAAAAGATCCCAAAAACTAAAGCTGATAAAAATCACAAAAGTAAAAAATGCTTCTGAAAATAAATCAAATAAAGCCAAAAATGGTGGAGATGTAAATTACCAGTAAGAGATTGGAAGCAATGGAGATCAAAATTATCAGCTTGAAGGAGTTCGATCCCGGCGCAACCATTAACTGGGGACAACTGCTGAGAGATAGCGTGCATAGAATGCCAAAGACTAGCCAATCTCAAACTATCATTTGTGTCCATTCTTCCAGCCGAACCATAATCCTAACATTTTTTAGGCACTCATTAAAACCACAACTTAGGATAAACAAAATCAAGCTAAGCTGAAAAGTGCGAGAACTGAATTTCACCTTGTAGAAAATAAGCCCTCCTGACTTATTGATGATGTAAAGGCTGTAAATAGCTGCCATTTAGATTAAACCCCTTTTCTTTCTTGGCCTCCCGTGGCGAGTTGATCTGAATGGATTGAGTTAATAAGCTTAGTTAATTGAAGATTTCAAGCTATTTCTTCCAGAGAACAGTCGAGCTTGCAGTTGACACAAATTTCCCAAAAGAGCCAAAGAAAAAAAAAATACTGATCTTATTGGATTTAGTTTACAAATTTAGCAAGTGAAGAATTGCAGGCATTTATTTCTGGAAACAATACTGCATTTGATTCAAATAGCGCCCCCCCAAAAAAAAAACCAACAATAACACACACAAAAAAAGAAAAGAAAAAAGAACTGATCCTGATCTCTAATTATAAAGAGTTCACTAAGCGAGATTGAGTTCACTAGGTAGAACTGGGTTTGAGTGATTGGGAGGGTAAAACACAATGGTGGGATTGAGTTGAACCCTAGTTGGGGGGGGGGGGGAGGGATGAGACACGCGTAGAAAGATTGTACCTGAAAAGATGGCTTCAGTGATCGATGTGAGAGCTCCTCCTGATCAGCGACGAATCGAGTTGAAAATGGAGAAGTCCCAAAAGAAGACAGAAAAATATTTTTGTAGAGAAGTTGTAAAAATCTGAGACAGTAGGTATTTGAAGCAAAAAATGAAAAGAATGCGGTGAACGTGGATCGAACACGTGACCTTCAGATCTTCAGTCTGACGCTCTCCCAACTGAGCTATCCCCGCTTGTTGAATAGTCTAGCTCTTCAAATTATTTTCACCTTTTGTAAATCCGTGTATAGTTGTGCATACAATTTATCGATTCGATTTTGACTCTTATCGATAATTAGTTATCAACTATCGATTTATACATATACTTATCGTTATCGTTTCAATAATGTTCCGATTTTTTCGATTTCGATTTATTAATTTTTGGGGTTTATCGATTACACCATTAAGAAAATTTGCGAGATTCCACAGAAAGTATATCGCTATAAACACACCTAACTAATATGGACAAAAAGAAGCTAAAATAAGAAGAACATTATTTATAACATAAAAATTGTGTCAATAGACATATGCAACGAAACTAAAGTAAGGGATCAAATATATGACACCAACACTCCAACGGTATTAAAAAAAAATAAAAATACATCATCACTGCTAATTCTATTTTCCATTTATTTGAACTTTATTCCCTTCAGCTTTAAATATGAACATTTCTTAAATGTGGTAGATGAAATAATTAGGGGTGTGCATTCGATTTATTGATTCGATTTTGACCCTTATCGATAATTGCTTAACGATTATCGATTTGTACAACTGCTTATCGTTATCGTTTCAATAAGGTTTCGATTTTTTTGATTTCATTTATCGATGAACCGATACAAATAATCGATTCGATTTATCGATAAAATCGATTCGAATGCACACCTCTAATCTTGACGGCATGATGTCTTGAATGCGAGGCCCTAAAACGAGCTAAACTGAAAATGTTGGGGGAAAACGTAGAGGACAAGAGGAAGGGAATTAAAGAGGAAAAATTAAAGGATATTTATCTAGTGTATGTGCAAACTAGAGGATTGGGGGATAAAAAAAAAGATTGTCTTTCAGTTCGCGCTATTACTCGATATACTTCAGTTATATAATTATTTCCTTTTTTTTATTTTAAAAAAATGTTCATTTCTAATTTTTAAAATAATTTAATTTAAAGTTCTTATAGTAACATATTTAATACTATAAGGTTATAATTTTTTTTGTAATCATTTAAATATTTTGTCATATAAGATAACAAAATGTAAAAAAAAATCATTTCTCATTTAAATTACTAAAAATGCCTAAAAATATCGCTCAACTTTCTAAAATGGTCTATCCATGCCATCCGTTAAAAAAATGCTCATTTTTATATCATTGTCGTTACATATTTGGCTTATTCGTGCCACTATTGACTAACGACTCAATTTTTATTTGGCTTATCCATGTCGCTACTCAATAATAACATGACTGGGTCAAATGTGTAATAACAACGACATGAAACGAACATTTTTTTAACGAACAGATAAATCATTTCTAAAAATGTATTCATTTTTAGGGGTTTTCGATATAAATTATGCAATCAGTGAACAAGTTCATACAAAAACTAATACTCCTACTATTTCAATTTATGTGAATATATTTACTTTTTAATTTGTGCCAAAAAGAATGATCTCTTTCGTTATTTAGAAATAATTTATCTTTGTGCAATGATTTATACCATAAAGTATTTTCTCTTCTTAAATTTGGTGTCCAAAGTCTATTATGTTGAAACAAGTACAAAGACAGAAGTCAAAGTCTACTTTTGAAATAGTAGGAGGATCAAATCGCTAGTATAATTCTTTTCTCGATTAATTTAACTTTGACGTCGGCGGTTGGAAAAGTAGTTGAAGAAGCAATGTATGGGAAGGAAGTGAAGAACGTGGCCATGGCTGAATCTTGAGTATCCTCACATAGTCACATTCCTTCTGTCTTTTTCTATTATAAAACTAAACTCACAAAAGCACAATCAGTACTCTGCTTCTCTATTGCTTTTCACCAAACACTTGATAGGCATGGCTGTAAAGGAAGACAGGAAGCCATCAGTGGAGATCAACAAGCTCAAATTCACCTACCCTGGTATCGATGGCCACCCGCCCCCTGGATCTACACCCTTAATCGAAGATTTCTCACTTACCCTCTATCCTGGTGACCGCTGCCTTCTTGTTGGATCCAATGGCGCAGGTTCAATTCTCTTGCTCTTCTTGACATTGAATTACAATTGTCCTCTTTAGTATAATTAAAGATCAAAAGGGTTGCTTTATAGTTTTTATTTTTTTGCTGCTTTAAATGTCCAATTTCAAAATTTAGGGTGCATTTGATATAGATGAAAATGTTCTGTTTTTTTTTTTTTTTGGTGGAAAATGTTTTAGACGGAAATCATTTCTGGATCATGTTTCAGCCGATTGAGATATAAAATTTGGTGACACAACACACAGGGTAATTTTACAATGTACAAGATAAGCTATGAGGATAGTGTTTTGACATTTTTTTTAGTATTAAAGGTTTACAGCAATGTTCAAATGTTTATTGAAGTAAGCATATGGATTAAGATGTGTGATATTTGTAAAGGAAGATGACTTCCTCCTTTTAGTGGAAAATATAGAACGTAGCTAACCAAACGCAGAATAGGCATTTTTCGCCCTACCTGTAGACCTGAGAGACATCTCATGTTGGGTAAATGGATGTACTTTTTGTAGGAAAGACTACAATTCTGAAGATATTGGGAGGAAAGCACATGGTAGAACCAGACATGGTGAGAGTGCTTGGAAGATCTGCATTTCATGATACTGCTTTAACTGCTTCTGGAGACCTCAGCTATCTTGGTGGAGAGGTATCTTTTCTCTCTCTGTTCGTCGACCATCTTTTTATGGTTTATTATGTTTTTAGGACTGTTTGCTTCTTTATTTTGTCAAATGCATGTATTTGATGATAGTTCTCATCTTATGTCCAATTCAATAAATTCAAGCATAACCAAGTATTCTTCTGTTATGTTTACCAAGAGTATGTCGTCAACTAAGTTGAACCTCTATCTGGAATTAGTTTTAAAATTCTCTTTAACATGGTTTATCTCATTTATTTGTGGGTAGTTTCAACGTGTAATAATATGGTACATTACAAGAAGACTTTTGTTTAAAGATGATATGTTATAACAATGTAAACATCTTGTTTAGGCTAGATACATCTGTCTCGTTACAAAATAAATGTGCCACCTCTTTTAGTGAACTTGTGAATTCAGAAATTGATCATTAAAGTAGAAAAATAAGTTCTTTTGTGCTTTCTGTTTACAGTGGAGGAGAGAAGTTGCATTTGCTGGATTTGAGGTGCCTATTCAAATGGATATTTCTGCGGAGAAAATGATTTTTGGGGTTCCAGGAACTGACCCACAAAGACGAGATGAATTAATTAAGGTATGGATGGAAAATGAACGAAAGTTCTCTGTGCGGAAAATTTTGAAAGTCCCATGTAGCTTTTGATCTGCTTGATTTTTTATTGTTATCACTACACCCTATTACACAAATGCAAAGCAAAAGGAATTTATATTATCTATTACTTGCTCAGTTAATATATTAACAAAGGCAATTCATAAATATAATACGTTGACATGTCCTTGAAGATGATAAAAGCAATCCATGTCATTCTTTCTTTTCTCGGACATTTACATTTATTTCTATGAAATGCCACTAGTATTGTATTGGTAGACATATAACAGTTGAATGGAATGGAGGAGCTTTTGATGGCATAAGTAACTCTTGTTTGGATCTCTGGAAGCAACTATTTCAAAGGCAGCTACAATTAGTTAAAATGAGCAATTTATCCATTATCCTTGAAACCGAGCAATTAAATAATGTGAGTTTTTAAAAAATTGAACCATAGCGACAAAGCCAATTTGACAGGTATCCATGGCAAAAATTGTTGATGTTGTTAGTGCCTCTACTTATAAAACAGATGTACAATAATTATATTTTGCCAAACACAGCCACCCTTCGCTTGAAATCACTATTTGTATTTCATTATTCTCTAGACTACATGTTCTCATTTGAGTAGTGTGGCAGGCTGAGAAATTTCTATTGGTGTATATAAAACTGTGCTTCTAATCCCTTTATGTGATTCTACCCTATATCTCTAAAGTATAACAACACTAGACCTATAATATTTCTGTTAGTCCTTTGAGGGTAAAACCGGTAATGGTGGACCATATATCGTAAACGCTCTCTCTTTTTGTTGTTCCCTTTTTCCTCTTTTTACTAATTTCACAGGCTTGGTCAGAATATGTTTCTGCATGACAAGTTGGACTGTTCTAACTCTCTACCATAGTAAAAATTGCAAATGCCAAATAGGATACATCATACAAAAACACACATAGAAAACTAGGGGAAGAAAATTAGACCTTTTAACTTTTGCAATGGATGTTAACCATACTTATCTTTTAATAACTCTGATTGCGTGAACATATCCAATGTGCAAATAACTAGATAGATATGTCAGTAATTTAAATATTATGTTGATTCAGGTTCTTGGTATTGATCTATCCTGGAGAATGCATAAAGCATCTGACGGGCAAAGAAGAAGAGTGCAGATCTGTATGGGTCTCCTGAAACCATTCAAGGTACACATGCCTTCCATCGAGTATAAGCAGTTCCCATTTAACTGTCACAAATTGCTTGAAGACAATGTTGACATAAGATATCCCCTGCTTGTGTAGGTTCTTCTTCTTGACGAGATTACAGTTGACCTAGATGTTCTTGCGAGGGCTGATCTTTTGAAATTTCTGTGCAAAGAATGTGAAGAGCGAGGTGCTACTATAATTTATGCAACACATATTTTTGATGGTCTTGAGAATTGGCCTTCTCATATGGTAAGAGCTGAATCCTACGTCTTACTTTATTTGGATCTTTTGAAGAAAGTAGCGATGGTTAAAATAATTGTATTATTTGAAGCTATATGTGGCTCATGGGAAGTTGCAATTAGCAATGCCAATGGACAAGGTGAAGGAGATCAGCAATATGTCATTAATGGTAAGTTCTGATGTCATTACAAAATATAAAATCCAAAGTAGAATCTCATTCAGTTTTTATTTGGAAAGTTCAAACATGCTTCCCATCCTACTGCGTAGCTGGGAGGTTCATTGATGAACTGTTTAATTTCACCAAGCTCCTGGACACTTGGCTGAAACATGACAAGGTGTTATCATATATTTCTAAAATGGAATTTACATGATATACTTTGTTCGTATGTTTGTCTCATATGGATTTTGCATGGTTGTTCTAAATGTATACGCAGAGGACAGTAGAGAGTTGGCTAAGGAAAGAAAGAGACGAGGAGAGGAAAAGAAGGAAAGAGAGAAAGGCAAAGGGCCTTCCAGAGTATGGAAAACAAATTGAGGGCAGTCGAGTGGTTGGGGATCCAGCTCGAGCTGCTGCTCGTCCGTTAAACAACGGTTGGGCAGGTGGAAGGCTAAATTCTACTATTGCTGGTGAAGAAAATTTTGTCTTAAGCTCGAACCGTGTTCTAAGATAAAAGAGAAACTAATGAACACGTCTTCGAACTGGTGTCTCAACTTATTTTATCATTTCATTTTTACCGGTCAGATGATCATGAAACTAGTGCTATTAAAGTTTGTTAAATTGTAGAATAAAAATATCTATAATATTTGATCTGCATACGTATCTCCTATTCTTTATGTATTCTTGTGGACAAGAAAAATAGTGCGGTGTTATAATTTGATTAAAACTAGAGCAATTTTTCCAGGTTAAGATTCGAGTCTCAAGCTTCTAAAGAAACACCATAGAATATGCTATTTGCATACAATATTATGTTAATTATGAGGGTAATGAGAGTGGATTGAAAGTTTGAATTATGCAAAAAGCATGTAAGACCAAATATGTGAAACAAACCAAATTCTCAACACAAACACAGATTAATAGTATATTATAAATTCACTAAATTGAATTACACAAAATGAGAAATATTGACGGAAAGAAGAGCAACAATCAGCTGGAAATTAAAGGGATAAAGGAGGGATAACTAGGACGGGATGAGAAGTATCACAAGAACATAGATGAGAAAATAGAGCTAACACGACAATTTCAGCATAAAAGAACACTTTACGCCCTTTGCTATATTTATAACTGTCTTTTTCTGCGCTGCCCTTTAACGAACTTAGCACCTGCCTGCACTCAACCTGGATCCCAGTCATAATTATTTAGATTTCCAAATATACCCTCCACCGAGTCAGTGACAGAGTTCACAACAGTATGTCGCGCTCCTCGAAAAGAACCTTCTCCTCAAGGTTCGAGCATAGCAGAATGCAATATCAGCTTGATATTGTCAGCAGAAAGCAAGCAATATAGAGCAACATCTTCGCAACTATTTTGAGTCGTAAGAACATAGCGATGAGAATGACCAGTTGCCATCAATAAGAGCGATGTAGATATAAGTGAATCTGCACCAGTGTTGGTGTCCTGAAATGAAATTTATGACGATATGGAACCCCACCCTGGCAAGTCCTTTAAGTGGCTTCATGTAAGCCCAACATCCAGCAAGTCCAAGTTCTTGAATTCTACAACTTCAGCCATATACTTTCCAGCATGAACAAATTGGCCTGATCGACCAAGCATATCTACATTGATGACATATTGTGCATTGTTCTACAAACTTAGACTCTTCCATTAAGTTGAGAAACTCCAGTCCTTTCTCAAGTTTTAAAAAAATTGCTTGAACTTTGCTCTTCCATCCTTCTTTATAGTATATAAAGCCAAGACAATACTAGGTTTGTCACGGCCCATTTTTTGAATAAGTCGTGACCGGTACCTGGTCGTTAAATTTGATCGAGTGGACCATCTGTGCTAATCAAAACTATTATAACCTCAAGCTTTATATGTAAAAAAGATTAATTTGAATATCTAAAAAAAACTAACTCCAAAAATTTATTCATAGTCACTACTAAAATACTACAAAGTTATTATAAAAAATACTTGAATCTTAACCCACCGACTGTGTCTATGAAGCCTCTACTAATAAACTGACGCAAAGATCAGGATATGAGATTATCTGGAAAGTTCTTCAAGTAAATAAAGAAATAGCTAAAGGAATACTCCACGAGCAAAGTGGATCTCACATATAGCACTAGAAGTAACGGAAGTCCTAACCTGTAGCCAGCTCGCTTGCAAAATCGGTTCCTATATTGTACTGCAGACCAACACAAGTTCTCAAAAGAGTGTCAACCATCCATTATACTCAGTGAGTCTCAACGACGGGACGAAACTTTAGTAAAATATACATTACAGGCAAAGATGTTATATGCATGTAAAACATAAAGCTTTTCTAAGAACAATTCTAAAATAATTGTGTAACAACAGTTTATGAGTATTCTAAAATAAATTATTTTCTTTTTCTTTCTTATCAAAAAAAATTCACTTTATGCTTCGGAAGTTCCAACTATCCTGACTTATTTCCGTCTTAGTCACCGTGTGATCGGCACGGGTTCGATCCCAACCTGATCCAATAGGCCTAATCCATGAGGTGTCACTCGCTTCATGATTTTCAGTACTCATATATCATACCTTAACCTGGCTAAGTAAATTCTCAGCATCGAGACTTCGGCTTGTGTGTTCCTTACATCGGCACAAGTAGTTTCAGGAGGACCCTCGGCCTGGACGATGAACCTTCTTAAAATAGAGGATACTCTGAATAATCTTTTCTTCACTTGTGACTTTTCAAGTCTAAATTTTTTTTGAAAAGTGATCTGTCAATATTCTTTAGTGCATACATAGCATAAGCATGAAATAAAATTACTTAAAGTATTTTTAGAAGTTCTATATAACTCTTGACACTTCAACATGTAAGATTGTGTAATAAAGCATAAAAATATGAAAATAGACGCTTATACTTCTCGAGTAAAATACATAAGCTTTAACTAGAATATACTCATTTAACATCTAATCACTCATTCCAATGAAGCACGTGTTGACTCTTTAAAGCATTTTATCAAACACTTTGTAGGCATTTTTTTGAGTAGAACCACTTTAGTAAAGGGTTATATCCACTCACCTCAAAACTCCTCGAGCCAATACGTAGGCTTCAGTCCAATTTATACCCGTCAAACAATCGATTCTTCAACAACCAGTACATTTTAATTAATTTTAAATTTTTACACCTAAACATAGAATTTACTATTGATACATAGAGAAAAGGGCATTAACATAAAATTCTTACCGACTACTACTGTAGGATATTTGACAATAGAAAATCTGACATACCTAAGAGTGAGAGAATTCTTTCTATCTTGAGTTCCTAATTGTGCTTAAATTTTATTGAGCGTGGAACTACTCTCATTTGTACTGTGAGGGTACTTGATTCATAAAGGAATGGTAATGCTTGACCTCTACGTTAGAGTAAGTGAGCGGGTTGTGAAAAATGTGTGGTGCTTGTGAATCAAATCTTGAGATGATGATATTACACTGTCGTGCTTAGTCTATTTTTAATATTTTTGGTGTAATGAGTTAGGAGGATTGTTTAAAAAGGTTGTGCCTATATAAAGTGTAGTTTGATTTCTCGAGTACGAGCAGTGATTTAAGTGTGCATTATTTATGGTAGGCTTTAATTATGTATTTTAGTCGCTTACCGCACTCTAATTTACTGCACTTTTATTGTGTTTGAGCTTTAGTCGCTAGTGTTTTTTACTTATTGTATGGTTTATGCCTTACAAGAGTGATTCCGAGTTATGTAGTTGTTGTGGAACTAATTCGAGCTATTTGGAGCTTTGAAGTCTGAGTAAAAGTCCAAGAGATTAAGCCGAGATTGTGTTTGGAGGTCAAGGATTAATTCTGGACATCAAAATTCAAGGAAGAATCAATTGCTGAAGAAATGCACTAGCGCGAGGCACTTTGCGACGCATTAGTGCAAATTTTATTCAGAAATTTTCAAAGTTCAGAGTCTGGGTTTTTGTGGTCTGATAGAAAAAAGCATTAGTGCGACAAATAGTGCGACGCATGGAAAGCATTAAATTTGCAAGTTTCTCTATTTTTGTTAGGAAAGGGAAATTACGTATATGCCCGACCCTACTTGGTATAAATACATGGAAAAATATTATTTTCTGGACTTTTGACATACTTTAGACCTAAGGCGAACACACCACACTTGGAGGAGGCTTCTAACTATTTTTATTCTCTTATCTTCTCTTAATTTCATACTTTATTAGTTCTAGAGGTGTACGGTGCTTCATGAATATTCTAGTTTGAAACTTGAATTGTTCTTATTATCTTGTCATATTGGTTTTGTCACGACCCGGATTTTCCCCCAACATCGGGATCGTGATGGCGCCTACTCGTGGTAGCTAGGCAAGCCACTATATTCATACTATCCTGTTTTTAACACAATTGTAATTAAATAATTGCGGAATACTTTATCGAAATAGAAATAACTAGATACAAAGTGAAAATCATACTGAAATCCTCTACCCAAGACGTGGAGTCACCAACTCACGAACTACTATGGAATACTACACATAAAAGTCTGAAAGAAATATAACACAATTCTGTTTGTCTCGGAACAAAAAGAGACTCCAGCTAATAACATAAATAAAGAGAGAGACGCCGGGCCTGCGGACGTCTGCAAGCTTCCTCGGTCTCAAATACGATCAACTACCACACAATCTATTTACTGCTGCTGGTGCTCCTGATCGTAACCTGGACCTGTGCAAAAACGCACAGAAGTGTAGCATCAGCACAACCGACCCCATGTGCTGGTAAGTGCCTGGCCTATCCCGACGAAGTAGTGACAAGCCTAGGACCAGACACTCACATAAACCTGTGCAATTCAATATATATACGTGTACCACAAAATAACAAGAAATAATCAAGTATTAACACAATAAGGAATATCTTAAAGAATTCAACAATTAACCACAGTTAATAATTTCACAAGGAAAAACAAAGTGTAATGTAAACACAAGTAATATTGATTCAAGAAATAGCAAACAGTTGCACGACATCACCCTTCGTGCTTTTACTCTCATCCTCACCAACATCGGGATCGTGATGGCGCCTACTCGTGGTAGCTAGGCAAGCCACTGTATTCATACTATCTTGTTTTTAACACAATTTTAATTAAATAAATGCGGAATACTTTATCGAAATAGAAATAACTAATTACAAAGTGAAAATCATACTGAAATCCTCTGCCCAAGACGTGGAGTCACCAACTCACGAACTAGTATGGAATACTACACATAAAAGTCTGAAGGAAATATAACATAATTCTGTTTGTCTCGGAACAAAGAGACTACGGCTAATAACATAAATAAAGAAAGAGACGCCGGGCCTGCGGCGGCTGCAAGCTACCTCGGTCTCAAATATGATCAACTCCCGCGCAATCTATTTACTGCTACTGCTGCTGCTCCTGATCGTAACCTGGACTGTGCAAAAACGCACGGAAGTGTAGCATCGGCACGACGGACCCAGTGTCTTTGGTAAGTGCACGGCCTATCCGGCGAAGTAGTGACAAGCCTAGGACCGGACACCCACGTAAACCTTGTGCAATTCAATATATATATGTGTACCACAAAATAACAAGAAATAATCAAGTATTAACACGATAAGGAATATCTTAAAGAATTCAACAATTAACCAGAGTTAATAATTTCACAAGGAAAAACAAAGTGTAATGTAAACACAAGTAATATTGATTCAAGAAATAGCAAACAGTTGCACGGCATCACCCTTCGTGCTTTTACTCTCATCCTCACCAAATAAGCAAATAAAGTACACGGCATCACCCTTCGTGCTTTTACTCTCATCCTCACATCCATGGTACGGCATGATCCTTCGTACATGGTTCAATAATAGTGCACGGCATAATCCTTCGTGCATAAATAAATAAATAAACATGGCACGGCATCACCCTCCGTGCATTATCACTCTTCCTCGCCCAAATAACAATCGAGATAAGTTCACAAGGAAAACAAGGTATAATGGAAACACAAGTAATATCAGGTCAAGGAATAGCGACGCTTCGAAGAAATATAATGGAAAAACAAGTAATATCAAGTCAGGAAATGGCACGACATCACCCGTGCTTTTACTCTCATCCTCGCTCAAATAAACAAATAAAGTACACGGCATCACCGCCTCGTGCTTTTACTCTCGTCCTCGCGTCCATAGTACGGCATGATCGCTTCGTACGTGGTTCGATAACGGGGCACGGCATGATCCTTCGTGCATAATCGATAAATAAACATGGCACGGCATTAACCTTCGTGCATAAATAAATAAACATGGCACGACATCACCCTCCGTGCATTATCACTCTTCCTCGCCCAAATAACAATCACGAGTTAAGGGCGAAGAGAAACGATAATTCATAATCGTCCATCGAGGCAATCGATAATTATCGTCGCGACAAGTCCCGACGAGGAGAACAATAACAATTCATACGCAATATATCTCAAAATAATTATTTTCCAACGACTCGCGGTCATACTAGACGCCGGTGTATGGATGCTCGTCACCACGGCCCATACACGCACTCGATCACATAACACGTAACACGTAATCCTATTCCCCGAAGCTAGGATAGAACAAACCACTTACCTCGAATGCTTATGAACAATTCAATCCGTGGATATGTCTTTTCTTTCAATTTGGCTCCAATTCAACCGTATCTATACACGATTGATTTAATATCATCAATTTTACTCAACAAACTAATTCTTAAGACCAAATACAACTTTTACAACATTCGGCCATGAATAGTGAATTTCAACCACGGGCCCACATGGTCGGAATTCGGGGTTAGGACCAAAATCCGGTTACCCATCCCCCACGAGTTCATATATATAATTTGTTTCAAAATCGGACCTCAATTCGAGGTCCAATTCCCTAATTTATGAAAAACCCTATTTTCTAACAAAAACAAGAATTTTACCATGAAAACATTTGATTTCTAATGAAAAACATGTTTAATGATGTTAGGAATTGAAAGAATTAAGTAAAAAGTGACTTACGATCGATTTGATGAAGAAGAAATCCTTGAAGAATCGCAAATGGGTGTTTTGGTTTTGTAAAAATGTGAAGAAATGGCTGAAATCCGTGTTTTTCAGGTCTCTGTGTTCGCATTTGCGAACATGGGTTCGCAATTGCGAACCCCGACCAATTTCCGGAGTTTGAAAAATAAGCTAAGGGTGGGAAGTTCGCATTTGCGAACATTTGTTCGCATTTGCGAACATCTCGCATTTGCGAACTAATGTTCGCATTTGCGAACACATGCTGTATAAGGAAGTGTTCGCATTTGCGAACAATGGTTCGCATTTGCGAACCAAGGCAGTCACTGGGACGTTCGCATTTGCGAACAATGGTTCGCATTTGCGAACCAAGGCAGCACTGGGGACCTTCGCAAATGCGAACAATTGTTCGCATTTGCGAACAAGGCTGGCTTCGCATTTGCGATCAAGGTTCGCATTTGCGAGCCTTGCCTTACACTGTCCCCTTCGCAATTGCGAGAAATTCTTCGCAATTGCGAAGCCAACAGCTGGGTGAAAAAAAACAGCAGTTCAAAATTCAGAATTTCATCCAACGGCCTATCAAATCTTTACCCGAGCCCTCCGGGCTCCAAACCAAACATGTACACAACCTCAAAAACACATTATGGACTTGTTCGTGCGATCGTATCGCCAATATCACTTCGTTTTAATCAAATCGAGCCTCAAACTCATGATTTTCATACTTTTGATTTTCAAAACTTCTTAACTTGGAACTCGAGGTCCAAAACATCTCAAACGACATCCAAATGTCACCAAACTTTACAGAAATCACATATATAATATTTAAGACTTGTACCGGGCGTCGGAACCAAAATACGAGCCCGATACCAAGGTCCATTAATTTATTTCCTTTAATAATTGCATCAAAAACAATTTCACATAAAAAATTCATAACTTGGGCTCTAGGCCTCAGAATTCGACTCCGGACACATGTCCAAGTCCCATATTTTCCTACGGACCTCTCGGGACCATCCAATCTCGGGTCCGGATCCGTTTACCAAAAATGTTGACCGAAGTCAACCATATCGATATTAATATCATTTTTATCCAAATTTCTCATAGAATTCATATTTTCTATCACAAAATCTTTCCGGCTACATGCTCGGATCGTGCGCGTAAATCGAGGCAACATAGAATGAGGTTTTCAAGGCCTCGGAAGCTCGAAATTATTAATAAAATAAGTGATGACCCTTTGGGTCGTCACAATCTCCACCTCTAAAACAACGGTTCGTCCTCGAACGGACAAAAGAAAGAAGTACCGAGTCAGGGAAACAAGTGTGGGTAACGACTCCGCATATCGGACTCGGACTCCCGAGGTCGATGCCTCGGGAGGCGGACCTCTCCACTGAACACGCACGAGAAGGATAACTCTTCGACCTCGATTGTCGAACCTGCCGGTCTAGAATAGCCGCCGGCTCCTCCTCGTAGGATAGATCATTGTCCAATTGGACGATACGAAGTCTAACACATGTGTGGGATCGCGGTGGTATCTCGAAGCATAGATACATGAAAAAGCGGATGAACGCTCGATAAGCTGGGCGGCAAAGCTAATGCGTAAGCCGCCTCCCGCTCTGTCTAGAATCTCGAATGGGCCGATATACCTAGGGGTGAGCTTGCCCTTCTTCCCGAACCTCGTCACGCCCCTTCGTAGGCGACACTCGGAGCAATACTCGTTCGCCGACCATGAAATCTACATCTCGAACCTTACGATCCGCGTAAGTCTTTTGCCTGGGCGGAGCTGAACGCAATCTCTCTGAATAGTCTTGACCTTGTCTAAGGCCTCGCGAACTAAGTACGTGCCAACAACCAAGAGCCTCTCGGTTCGAACCATCCGGCGGTGATCGACGTCGCCTACCGTACAACGCCTCGTACGGAGCCATGCGGATGCTTCAGATTGATGCTTGTTATTGTGGGCGAACTGCGCTAATGGTGAGCCGGTCCCGCGAGCCTCAGAAATCAATAACACGGGCTCGAAGCATGTCCTCGAGAATGCGAATAGTCTCTCGGAGTGGCCGTCCGTGCGAGGATGAAATGCGTACTCGGCGGAACACGGGTGCCTAACTGCTGCTGGACCGCTCTCCCGAACCGCGAGGTAAGCTGCGTACCCCGATCGGAGATAATAGATACTGGCACCCCGTGGAGACGAACAATCTCCCTAATGTAAACCTCCGCTAACCTCTTCGACGAGTAGGAGACAGATACCGGAATAAAGTGTGCTGATTTGGTCGGTCTATCAACAATGACCCAAATAGCATCAAATTTCCTCGAGTCAAAGGAAGTCCAGTAACGAAGTCCATAGTGATCCGCTCCCGTTTCCACTCGGGAATTTCAATCCTCTGGAATACACCACCAGGTCTCTGGTGCTCATATTTCACCTGCCGACAATTTAGACACCGAGCGACATACGCAACGATATCTTTCTTCATTACGCGCCACCAATAGTGTTGTCGCAAGTCCTGATACATCTTCGCGGCGCACAGGTGAATAGAATACCGCGAGCGTGGGCCTCTGCTAAGATCGACTCTCGAATCCTCTCGACATTGGGCACGCGAACTCGACCCTGCAATTTCAATACCCCGTCGTCATCTAGGTTTACTGTGTGGCACCTCCCCGCTATCTTGTATCTCTCGACTCACGCAAATGAGGATCATCGAATTGCCTCTCACGGATACGCTCCTAATAATGAAGAACGAGCGACCGGGCAGGCTAACACCCTGCTAGGCTCGGAAATGTCTAATCTCGCGAGCCGCGGTTGGCTAAGGCACGGACATCTAGAGCTAATGGTCTGCGATTGACCGGAATATATGCAAGACTACCCGTGCGGCATACTTTCTACTCGATGCATCGGCCGCCACATTGGCCTTACGGGTGATATAATATAGTAACATCGTAGTCTTTTAGCAACTCTAACCATCTCCGTTGTCGTAGATTCAACTCCTTCTGTTTGAACAAGTACTTTAGGCTTTTGTGATCAGTGTACACCTCACATGTCACACCATATAGATAATGCCTCCGGATCTTTAAGGCATGAACCACTGCTGCTAATTCAAGATCATGAACTGGATAATTCTTCTCATGTATCTTTAACCGCCTCGAAGCATAAGCGATAACCTTACCGTCCTGCGTCAATACCGCTCCAAGCCTGTACGAGATGCGTCGCGATAAGCTGTATAAGGCCACATGCACTGTGGGTAGTACCAACGACTGGTGCGGTGGTCGAGGGCGTGCTTGAGCACGAAGCTCGCCTCGCAGCTCCTCGACCAGCTGAGCGGACACCGCCACGGGTCGACTCTGGTCGTCGAGGGCGCGATAGAAGAAAACCCTGCACAAAACGACGGTGGTAACACTGCTAATCCCCGAAAACTCGCGTATCTCGGTCACCGAAGGCTGGTCGAGGCCAGTGCACGAGCCGCCTCGATCTTCTTTGGGTCTACCGAATACCCTCGCGGATACTGATGTGACCCGGAAATGCTCTACGAACTCGACGCGAACTCACGTTTTGAAAATTTGGCATATAGGCGGATTATCCTTCGAGTACGAAGAACCAGCTGCGAGGTCTTTGCTCGTGCTCTTCACGGGCTGCGGGAGTATACCGAGGATGTCATCCATGAAGACTATCACGAACGGATCTAAGTAAGGCACGAATACCGGGTTCGTCGACTCCGTCGAATGCTGTCTGGGGCATTGGTCGACCGAAGGACATGACCGAGAACTCGTCAATGCCCGTATACTAGAGCGAAAGGCTGTCTTGGGAATGTCGGCCGCCCTGATCTTCATGATGGTAGCCCGACCTCAAGTCTATCTTAGAGAATACCCTCGCTCACTGGAGCTGTTGGTCAAACAAATCATCAATCCTCGGCGGTGGATATTTATTTTTGATAGTCGAAAAAGTATTAGCTACGGGTAATCAATACACGTCCGCGTCGAGCCATCCTGCTTCTTTACAAATAATACGGGTGCTCCCCGGGGGAAACATTGGGCCTGATAAAACCCTTCTCGAAGGTCCACGCAGCGATCTTTCGACTCCTTTAACTCCGGCGGGGCCGTACGATAGGGTGGAATAGAGATGGGTGAGTGCCCGGTGCCAATCAATACAGAAGTCAATATCACTGTCGGGTGGCATGCCCGGCAGGTCTGAAGGAAAAACCTCCGGAAACTCCCGTGCGATAGGGACTGAATCAATGGAAGGTACCTCTGTGCGGAATCACGAACATAAGCCAAATAAGCTAGACACCCCTTCTCGACCATACGTCGAGCCTTAACATAAGAAATAACGGTGCGAACGGAGTGGCTTGAGGTACCCTTCCACTCTAATCGGGGTGATTCTGGCAAGGCTAAGGTGACAGTCTTAGCATGACAATTAAGAATAGCATGGTATGGGGACAACCAGTCCATCCCCAATATGACATCAAAATCTACCATATCCAAAAGCAACAGATCGACACGGGTCTCGAGACCCCCAAATATAACTACGCACGAACGGTGCACCCGATCGACTACAATGGAGTCACCCACTGGTGTAGCCACATAAACTGGAATATCCAGAGCATGGCTGGGCACGGCCAAATACGGTGCGAAGTAGGAAGACACGTAGGAATATGTAGATCCGGGGTCGAAATAATGCGAAGCACCTGCGCACGCACGAGAATAGTGCACTGTAATCACGACGTACGATGCCTGCTGCCTGCGGCACGGTGCGGTAAAGCATAGAAACGGGGATGTGCACCTCCCTCACGGCTGCGTCTCTGGGACGACCATCAACTGGCTGACCTCTGCCTCGGGCTGGACGGTCTCTGCCTACGGTCTCGACCTCCGCCTCTGAAATCTCTACCCGCCTGCGGGTGGGCTGGGCGGTCGAGGGTCGGTGGGGCACTGGATCGTAGGACGAGGACCTCGGCTGCCGAGAGTTGCCCGTGCTTATGGGGCAATTACGATAAAATGACACGGGTCGCCATGAGCGTAGCGACTGCTTGGGTGATAGGGCTGGCGGCACGACGACACGAATGGCCTCCGCGAACACTGCGAAGAGGCTGAGCATTAATAGGATGCTGGTCTGAATAATGCCCCGAGAACCACGATCACCGATCCACCCTGTGAAGCACGAAGGGCGGAATGAAAAGGCACGGAGGGCCGGCCTCTGTCAAGGATTCTCGCTGCCGGAGGAAGAACCGCCGAATCTGCACGCATGACGAGGCCTGCTTGTACGAAGAATAACCGCCTCCACTAGCGAGAGCCGTCTCGACTCTGCGTCTTTGCGTTGGGCCGCCTCGCGAAATGATATGTCACTCCCCGCGCCCGCAGCCATACGGGTCTAATCGGGCGGGTTAAGCCCGTCATAAATGCGCGGACCCTCTCCGGCTCGGTGGGAAGTATCGCCGTTGCGTGACGAGCCGAGTCGATAAATCTCGTCTCGTGCGTGTGGCTTGTCGTGGTGCCACGATGGAGGCGCTCAAGCGCCTCCGAAGTAAATCCGGCGAGTAGCGAGGAGAAACTTCTCCGTAAATAGTTCCGCAAACTGGTCCCGTGAGGGCGGGGACCTGCTTGGTCGAGTCGGGCAATAATCTCTCCGCGAGTCTTGGCGGATCCTGCAAGTATGAAAGTACAGAAATCGACTCCGTTTGTCTCCGCGATCCCCGTAGTGCTTGAGAATCTCGCGACAGGCGAATAAAAAGTCACGAGGATCCTGCGATGCGGCTCCGGCTGAATGTAGTGGTAAATAGCTTGGAGAACCGGTCAAGCCTCCGTAACGAATCGGAAGTCATGGCCGGCTCCGTCGTCGGCGTGAGTGCGTGGTACCCGGCGAGTGGCCACGGTGGGTCGGATGCGGTGCACGAGGGTGAGAGGCTGCGGCTCGGAGTATGAGCGATAGGAGTACGGGCCCCTCGCTCGGCTGAGAGTGGGCGGGGCAGGCGATAATAAGCCCGGCTGCGGCGATGCTGTCCGTGAATCCCGCTATTCTGACCAAAGCATCCCGGAGATGCGGGGTAATCAAAGCCTCTCCTGGGACCTGAGCTGGGCCCACTGGAGCTGTTGGAGCCGGAACCTCCTCGTCGATCTCAATATGAGGCTCCGCCTGCGGGGTAGGCACGCGGGGGCGAGCTACTGCCACACCGCGGCCTGCGATACGGCCTCGACCCCTGCCCCTCACAGGAGCTGTCTGGGGCTCAGGCTGCTGGTCAGCGGACGAAGAAGTGCGTGTCCTTACCATCTCGAAAGGACAGAATAGAAATTCAATCGGTAATTGAGGATCAAGTAGCACGACAAGAAAGAACAAATGAGAGACTTTTTCCTAACTCAATAGACTCTGAAGGACAAGTACAGACGTCTCCGTACCTACCTCTCAAACTCTACTAAGCTTGTTCGTGAGTGGTGAGACCTATGTAACCTAGAGCTTTGATACCAACTTGTCACGACCCGGATTTTCCCCAACATCGGGATCGTGATGGCGCCTACTCGTGGTAGCTAGGCAAGCCACTGTATTCATACTATCCTGTTTTTAACACAATTTTAACTAAATAAATGCGGAATACTTTATCGAAATAGAAATAACTAATTACGAAGTGAAAATCATACTGAAATCCTCTACCCAAGACGTGGAGTCACCAACTCACGAACTACTATGGAATACTACACATAAAAGTCTGAAGGAAATATAACATAATTCTGTTTGTCTCGGAACAGAGACACTACAGCTATTAACATAAATAAATAAAGAGACGCCGGGCCTGCGGACGTCTGCAAGCTACCTCGGTCTCAAATATGATCAACTCCCGCGCAATCTATTTACTGCTGCTGCTGCTCCTGATCGTAACCTGGACCTGTGCAAAAACGCACAGAAGTGTAGCATCAGCACAACCGACCCCATGTGTTGGTAAGTGCCTGGCCTATCCCGGCGAAGTAGTGACAAGCCTAGGACCAGACACCCACATAAACCTGTGCAATTCAATATATATATGTGTACCACAAAAATAACAAGAAATAATCAAGTATTAACACAATAAGGAATATCTTAAAGAATTCAACAATTAACCACAATTAATAATTTCACAAGGAAAAACAAAGTGTAATGTAAACACAAGTAATATCGATTCAAGAAATAGCAAACAGTTGCACGGCATCACCCTTCGTGCTTTTACTCTCATCCTCACCAAATAAGCAAATAAAGTACACGGCATCACCCCCGTGCTTTTACTCTCGTCACTCGCATCCGTGAGTACGGCATGATCCTTCGTACGTGGTTCAATAATAGTGCACGGCATGATCCTTCGTGCATAAATAAATAAATAAACATGGCACGGCATCGCCCTTCGTGCATTATCACTCTTCCTCACCCAAATAACAATCAGATAAGTTCACGAGGAAAACAAGGTATAATGGAAACACAAGTAATATTGATTCAAGAAATAGCAAACAAAGTGCACGGCATCCCACTTCGTGCTTTTACTCTCGTCCTCACTCAAATAAACAAATAAAGTACACGGCATCGCCCCTCGTGCTTTTACTCTCGTCCTCGCATCCATAGTACGGCATGATCCTTCGTACGTGGTTCGATAACAAGGGCACGGCATGATCCTCCGTGCATAATCGATAAATAAACATGGCACGGCATTAACACTTCGTGCGTAAATAAATAAACATGGCACGGCGTCACCCCCCGTGCATTATCACTCTTCCATACCCCAAATAACGATCACGGTTAAGGGCAAAGAAAGAAACGACAATTCATAAATCGTCCCGTCAGGGCAATCAATAATTATCTTCGCAACAAGTCCCGACAAGGGAGAACAATAACAATTCATAGTAATATATCTCAAAATAATTATTTTCCAACGACTCGCGGTCATACTAGACGCCGATGTATGGATGCTCGTCACCACAGCCCATACACCGCACTCGATCACATAACACATAACACGTAATCCTATTCCCTCGAGCTAGGATAGAACAAACACTTACCTCGAATGCTTATGAACAATTCAATCCGTGGAAATGTCTTTTCTTTCAAATTTGGCTCCAATCCAATCGTATCTATACACAATTGATTTAATATCATCAATTCTACTCAACAAACTAATTCTTAAGACCAAATACAACTTTTACAACATTCTGCCATGAATAGTGAATTTCAACCCGGGCCCACATGGTCGGAATTCGGGGTTAGGACCAAAATCCGGTTACCCATTCCCCCACGAGTTCATATATATAATTTGTTTCAAAATCGGACCTCAATTCGAGGTCCAATTCCCTAATTTATGAAAAACCCTATTTTCTAACAAAAACAAGAATTTTACCATGAAAACATTTGATTTCTAATGAAAAACATGTTTAATGATGTTAGGAATTGAAAGAATTAAGTAAAAAGTGACTTACGATCGATTTGATGAAGAAGAAATCCTTGAAGAATCGCAAATGGGTGTTTTGGTTTTGTAAAAATGTGAAGAAATAACTGAAATCCGTGTTTTTCAGGTCTCTGTGTTCGCATTTGCGAACATGGGTTCGCAATTGCGAACCCCGACCAATTTCCGGAGTTTGAAAAATAAGCTAAGGGTGGGAAGTTCGCATTTGCGAACTTTTCTTCGCATTTGCGAACAGTTCGCATTTGCGAACTAATGTTCGCATTTGCGAACACATGCTGTATAAGGCGGTGTTCGCATTTGCGAACAATGGTTCGCATTTGCGAACCAAGGCGATCATTGGGACGTTCGCATTTGCGAACAATGGTTCGCATTTGCGAACAAGGCTGGCACACTGGGGACCTTCGCAAATGCGAACAATTGTTCGCGTTTGCGAACAAGGCTGGCTTCGCGTTTGCGATCAAGGTTCGCGTTTGCGAGCCTTGCCTTACACTGTCCCCCTTCGCGATTGCGAGAAATGCTTCGCAATTGCGAAGCCAACGACTGGGTGAAAAACTAGAGCGGTTCAAAATTCGAGAATTTCATCCAACGCCTATCAAATCTTTACCGAGCCTCAAGACCCGACGAAAA
>JASVEL010005962.1:0-30904 GCA_032618575.1 Nicotiana noctiflora | reverse complement strand
TTACATCATTCATTTACTCTTCCACTAGATTTCCTATGTTTGGAATTACTGGAGGAATTGGGTATATTCCAAATTCATTTGCATGTTTGGAGCCTGAGGTTGCTGTGTTGGTTGTGGAGCCTCCCACCACATTAAGATTTGGTTCATGGCTGTTAAGGTATCTGGTAGGAAGAATGTAAGATCTAGACCTAGGTTTTGGGGGTAATACAGCTACTGAATTGAAGTGAGAGGATATGTTCCAATAATATCTCATTTCCTGTACTAGATTTGGGTTTAGAGATGGAGCTAGGGGTTGAAGGATGTTATTTACCCAAACATGGTTCATATAGTTGTTCATGGCAAGATAAAGACCTTCATATACCAGTTGAGTTAGGTAACATGGATTTTGAATTAGAATTACACTATCTTGACCATTGATTGTTGCATTGAACATGAGACCCTTCCCCATAAGCCCTAGCTCTATCCAGGATAAATGGTGGTGATCCTGTGATATTATTTGTTAGACATAGATAATGGGGTTGTTTGGTAGTTGTTGTGGTAGAGGTGGAAGGTTTTACATAGTCATAGGGCGTTGGTTGTAGAGGATTTGGATAAGTCGATACCTTATCCGATTGGCTCGGGTGATTCTTAGCATTTTTGTGGAGGGTAGTATCACTTAAATTGGTAGGAGTTAGAGAGTATGGAATAATTGCGTCTACATGCATGCAATTTGGGGGGTTTAGCATGTAGGATTTATTAGAAGATTTTGCATGAGATGTTTTGGCGACAAGTCCCATGCATGCTTTCATTTGTTCATTATCCAACATATCGATGGACAAGTGTGGGTCGTATTTTTTATTTTTTTGTCTTTTGTGTAGATATTATGGGAACTAAAAGTATCATCTTGATTAGGATGATATTTTGAGTTAAAATTATCAGAAAATGAAGGGTTAATTGGTAGGGCTTCTGATAAGTTTTTTGTTATCATTAGATTAGGCGTGTGAATGGTAGGGCCATTAGGGTTAATAGAAGTCTAGTTTTGTCGTTTCTAGGTTTTCTAGATAATTATGCTTGTTGATCTATTTTTTTTTTAATAATGAGTTTTTCTGAAGAGAGTTATTTTCTAAAATAGTGTGCTCCTCACTCATTGTAGAGAAGTATTTTTTTTAATCAAAACTAGTTAACTTATTCTCCTTTGTTGTATTGGTGGTTTTTGGCAATCGAGAATTATTCTGCATAGAAGATGTGGAGGAATTATCCTTATAGACAAATTCGAGCTTTTGACCATAAATATACTTACCTGTCGTAGAATCAAATATTTTGACATCTATACCTGCATCTACATTGGTCTTTTGTCTTTCTTTGAGATTTCCTTCTGTACTCTTCTTGGTTTTTAAAAGGATATTGTGTACCAGCCTTCCTTATTCCTTGCTTTTCCCTAGTGTTCTTCTACCACCTCCTTATTATTGTTCTTTATTTGGATTGTTGGTATTTCAGTTGTAGGGCAGTAGTTTATGGTGTACTCTAATAATCCACATAGCTTGCATATAATTTGATCCCCTTCGTATTCGATTACTTACTTGTACTCTTCAATTTATATAGATTTAACTACTGGTTTGTCCATAGGTAATTTCACACAAAGTCGAGCATAATGACCTCTTAAAGTTGAGGAAGTGCAAGCATCTATTTTAAGGAGTCTATCAATTGAGTTTCCAATTTTCTGAAGAACAATTCCATCATAAAATTCAGTAGGTAAATTTGGTAGACGAATCCAAACATCCGTGTGAATTTCTTTGGCATCAGATGCTACAAATTTGGCTCCCATATTTGACACGAAAGAAAATGGCCAAAAATAAACCACAGATCATTTTGAAGAACTGTGATCATGCTTTCTTGATTTTGAAATTTTGCAATGAAGTAATCTGATCCAAAATCAATTAGAGGGAAGTTTTAAGACACCTTCCACGGATCTTGGATTTTTTTCCTATGAATTTGGTGGAGAATTCTTTTCCCTTATAACTTTATTATGATGGAGTGTCTCCAAGGCATGTACATCTGATTTTTTTTCTTGTGGAAGAAATATTTTCTTTTCTTCAGTTGTTGATTCATCGGGTATCAATGGGCAAGAGATATCTAAAATGTTGACTATGGGTGTGGTGAGACCAGTAATGATATATCCCTTCTCCTCAATTAATTTATCCATAAATGAGACTTGATTACTTGGCAATTGAGCAGTGCATTCACTGGTAATATCTGACGGTTTGGGTGAAATTAGTGCCATTTCTGCATTTGTATCCATGCTAGGTGAGGGATATTCGGAGGTGAATGTGATTTGAAAGTATAGAGATTTTTTAGAAAGATGGTGGATTCTCTCTCTCTCTCTCTGGCCTTATTGCGCCTCCATCTTTATTTTATTTTCCGTAATTATATTGTAACAACATATTTGATGTATCTTGTGACTTGAATATTCTGTACTGAAGTAAAGATTTATAGTTATCAATTCTCATCCTCTCCTTAACCATTTCTCTAAGTTCTAATTCCGTTTCTTTGTCAAATAATTGGGCAAATATGCAAAATCTTTTCGCCTTCTTCTACAATAGTTATACGAAAAAATAAGTATGCGAAAGCCATAAACTTGGAAAAAAATTCGATCAAGAAATTTTATCATTTTATTAGCACTAGTATTAAAGGCATAAAAACTTTGTCCAATTTACTCTAAGAAAGACGGAGAATTTATGCCTTACTGATTTAGACTTCATATTTTCTGATTCATAGCAATATTTTCTTTTCTTTCCCCGAATTACAATACATTATTATTAGGTGCATAGTGGAATAGATATCTAGAGATTAAGTATATTTAGTTATTACAATAAATAATTTGGTTACAATGGATACACAACAAACGATAAAAATATATGGGAAGTGCAACTGAATCAAGCATCATGGATCATGAGAAAGATTATGAAAGCTAAAGAGAGTTTTGAGGTTGCATGGTACAACTATGAAGATATAAGAAGAATGAGTAAATGCTCTATTAAGCATATCTATCATAAACTAGGGGTGTACATAGGTCGGGTTGGTCCGGATTTTACAATTACCAAACCAAATCACATGTATCGGGTTATTAAATCTAAAGACCAAACCAAACCGATAAACTCGGGTTTTTCGCTCTCGGTTTTTCTCGGGTTTTTTCGGGTTTTCGGGTTTTTTCGGGTTTTTTCTGGTAAAATCTCCCTAGAACAAAACATATAAATTGTGCTCAAAATATTTCTTTAATCCTAGTAAGATACAACAATACAAAGTATTTTTCAAGAAATAATACAAAATATGAGAAGTATCATGACATTATCCTAAAATATTCAACGATAAAGACAATAACATTATGTAATATAAATATTGCTAATTAAAAAGCTATAATAAAAATAAATATAATTTAAAAGTAATAAGTCATGATAAAATAAGTAGACTAATAAGGGAGTGTCAATCACATGACTAAACGCTAATAAAGAAAAAGTAAAAATATGTTATGCATTTTTATCTAAATTATTGTAAAATAAAATATAAATATTCAATACATTCTCGTTCATAGTATTGAATTGAATGTCTTTTGTTAGCATTAATATTGATTTGATATAAGTTTAGGCTTTTGTTAGCATTATTTAGTTTACTAATGTTAATAGCTATAAAACTTATTGGAACATTCAAAAGTTCTAAATCCAATCTTAAAAGATAAAATTATAAATTTTTATAAGAAATATTTATAAATTACATCACAATAAGTATATTTATATATTAAATATATCTAATATTTCTATATATATAATGTCGGGTTGGTTTGGTTTCGGTTTGATTTTCTTTAGTCAAAACCAAACCAAACCAATTATGGTTGGGTTTTTTTTCCCTACACCAAACCAAATCAAACCAAACCATAGTCAGATTTGTTTCTCGGTTTGATTTGGATTATCGGGTTGGTGCGGTTTGTTGGTTTCCTTTGTACACCCCTACCATAAACTGCGAGGAACTTTTAGTGAAGTGAGTTGGAGGAGCGTGGTATATAACAATGCAGGGTGTCCTAGGTGGAACTTCATCCTAACTATGGTAGCACATGGGAGACTATACACTAAGGATATAATGCAAAAGTGGATCATACAAACTGATCAAGAATATGTGTTGTGTAAGCAGGCAAATGAATCTATCCAACATCTATTCTTCGAGTGTTAATATTCAACAAAAATATGGAAGCGTTTGCTAGAATGACAAGGTATAAAAAGAGCCATATATGGGGGAACATAGGAACTAAAATAGATAGAAGATTGAACACGGAGAAGGAATGCAAAAACAGAACTATATAAGATGGTACTAGCGGGATGTGTTTATTATGTGTGACAAGAAAGAAATGGCAAATCTTCCAAGACAAAGTGAGAAGATGGGAGATAATTGCCAAGCTGATCATACACGCAATGGCGGATCTAGGATATTAGGTTCCTGGGTGCTCAAATGTTTTTGATATAAAGTTACTACAGTACACAACTATTTCAATACGGCAGTCAAAAAAGTTAACGAGAAAACTTATACAAAAAAAAAAAGGAGAAGGAAGAAAGTAACCTTGAATATAAAAAAGAAACAGGTTGAAAAAAATGTTGTTGTTGAGAATCAAACTCCAACCCTCAAATTTTACTAAGCTTCCAGGACCCTTTCTTCACCAAAGCACTCACCCAGCAGTTTTGTTACGTGAGTGCTTTATGATAATTTATAACCATTTCGTTAAGTTTTTTATGGAATTATACCTATCCCAAGTTAAGGTTAATGGGTACATAGATCCGCTACTGCATACACGAAGTACGTTGTCGGAGCAATAAGGATGTAGAAAAAGCTTTACGTAATCTTGATTATTACCCAATGTAATAGGTAGAAGCTAGTGAGTGTAACAGTATGATGTAAAAGGGGGAGGAAGTATAAGAAGCATAACATGTATGTAAGGTTTCCTTTGAGTTACTTGTATATATTTTTTCTAGTATATGAAAGTTCAATTACCAAAAAAAAAAATATATTACCGTAAATTATCATGTACTTACTACAAAATAAATGAGAGCTAACTATGGTTAAGCACTAACTGTTGTAGTTAACTAAGTGACAAGTGTCATTTTTGTTGGCTTGGTGCAAGTTTTCACCTATTGTAACATTGACAATCACAGTTATCAGATAAATAGATTGATATTTTAGATAAATTAGAATGAGGTTAATCAATAATTTAGAATCTAATCATTCAAAATTTATTTAGATAAAAATAATACAGCCAAATTCGCCAGCTCAACTTCAAAACAATAGAAAATTTCCTTCTCAAAAAGGGTTTTGGGTTTAGCTGTATTCTTCGTTTCACGGTGCGGCAGAGCAATAATCCCATGTGGTCGGTTGTAAGATCTCGAAGCTTCTCTTCTTCCCCTGCAACACAGCAGCAATGGAAGCTAGGGTTTTCAATGCTCAATCGCTCTCTATCGTCTACCACCGTCAGCGATGGCGACGGTGAAGGAATCCGCGGCGAAGAGTTACTGAAATTGGAAGAAGTGGAGACAATCCTTAAAGACGTTAAAGCTGATAACGTCAAAGTTATTCCTATACCTAAACACGTTGATTTTGCGGATTTCATGGTCGTTGCTACTGGTCGATCGGCTTGGCACGTTCGGAACATTGCTCAAGCCCTAATTTACAAGGCAGGTTCGTTTTCCTGTGCTTGCTATGAATAATGAGAATTTAGCTACTAGAAATGTGGAGATCTGTTTCAGTTTCTTTTTCATTTATTCAGCGATTAGTATCTCTCTGTGTGTGTATGTGTATAGATAAAATTGGTGTCCGGCTAACTTGCGCGTACCAGATAATCGACTAGGTATCTCAGCTTTCACTAGCATTGTCTATCAAGGTTTAGACAGATGGAAAAAATTCACCTAGTTTTTGTACTTTTATGGGTATCCTGGTTTTTCATGGTCCATTACAGCCACAAAGACCGCTTGGCAACACCTTCAGGTGCTGTGTAGGAAGAAGCAACATGAAATGCCTAATACCTACTATATCACAACCAATTGACAGGATTGTCTCAGGGCAATGGAAGGATCATGTATTTTAGTATATAGGTGTGTGTGTGTATTTTCTTTTTTGTGCGTGTGTTTTGGGGGGGGGGGGGGTTTATATATGTATGTTGCAATTGAATAATGGAAACTCTAATAGCTTCAAAGTAGCAAAGACTCATGTGTTGGGGGTGGGGTATATATGTTATGTTGCGATTGAGAGGATGATTACTTTTATCGCTTATAAAGTAGCATACCTAGCACATGGAGTTGGTTGGTTTTGGGGGGGGGGGGGTGTGGTGGACCGATGTTACACAAATATCCCAGTTTTGTTTCCAGAAATAGAAAGTTCCCTGTTCTTATTTTATTTGGGTATTTTGAGGAGAAATCTGCTGAGTATTTGTTATTTTATTCGTCTAACTTTACCTACTGTTGTCTGTCAAAGGAAATGGAAAACTGAAAATGCATTAAACTGTCATGCCCTATCAGAAAACCGATATTCTTGTCATTTTAAAATTTTAGCTTGGGTGAGGGGAGGTATAGCCACTGCAAAGGAAAAGGCTAGCAAAGCTGAAGTTCATGACATAGCTCTATTGGTCATTCTTCTGCATTGCATGTCTCATCTCAGTGCCTGCATGCAAGGCTGAATGCTAGCACAGGCCTATGCGTCTGAGTGAAAGAATAAGATAGGACCTTTACTTGCTTCACTTCCATCTTAAAGGACATTACCTTCATACGATTCACCATATTATGGCAATTTACTGCATATTTCAGGGGAGGAGTTTGTCTGTAAAAGAGAAAACAGAGCTAGAAAAGGGGAAATATTAATATCTATACCATATTGTAGACCGGGAAAATGCATGCAACAGCAAAACTGAAAAACAGAGATGCAATCCTTGTAACCTTCGGTTGGAGAGGCTACAATTTCGCTGGTGGAACCTGGAATTGTCTCACTGTAATATACACTGTTTTATTGAGCAGAAGGATGTGCGACGGATAAAGATGAAGGAAGATAAACTTTCTGCTGTCCTTGTTAGGTCAGTTGAGGAACCTGTTAGGTGACTGATATTGGGTATTGAAGCCAGCCTAGGTATCAATGTATTCCCAAAGAAAAGTATATAGTGCCTATGATTAATTATAACTGTGATCTTAGTATTGAGCTTGCAATCTACCAAGAAGGAGGTGGGATCTCGTGAAAGTACAGGAATGAGAAGCAAATAACAGTCAACATATCAGATTCACTCGACCATACATAGGATTTTTGGTAAAATGAATTGTCAACTATGGGCTCTTGAAAGAATATACATTAGGAGTATCTACCTGTCGTTGACTCCTTGAAACTTGTTACTTACTAGAAAAGGAGAATCTACTTGTGGTTGACTCCTTGAAACTTGTTATTTATCACAGAAGGAAGATTTACTTGTGTTGACTCCAGTGTTATCAACGGCGAAAAGCACAAGAAAGCTCTATGGTCTTGGGGTTTTAAGTGCAAATAAAGTGTGGGCTTTAATGAAGAAAGGCACATGATGGAAAAGCCACATGATGAATGTCCAGGCAGCAGATAAGTTATTTATCACAAAAGGAAGATTTACTTGTGCTGACTCCAGTGTTATCAACGGCGAAAAGCGCAAGAAAGCTCTACGGTCTATTGTGGTTTTAAGCGCAAATAAAGTGTGGGCTTTAATAAATAAAGGTATATGATGGAAAAGCCACATGGTGAATGCCCAGGCAGCAGATAAGTTAAAGTGGAGCAGTGCTGATGGTAAATACTCAGTGAAAGCAGGCTATGCAAACTCATATGCTCCTAATGACATGATTGATGACTGGCCATGGAAGTTGATATGGAAGACTAATCTCCCAACAAAGATCAAATGTTTCAACTGGACAGCCCTCTGTGAAGCATGCCTCACACAAGACAATCTTAAGAAAAGAGGCTTCCGGATGGTCAATAGATGTTACATGTGCCAACAAAAACTTGAATCTAACAACCATCTATTTTTACACTGAACAGTTGCTGCTGACTTATGGAATATGTTTTTGTGTATTTTTGGTATTAACTGGGTAACGCCGCATAACACTAAAGAGGCCTTTGAGTGCTGGTGTAACATGAGAGTTGGTAAGGCCATCAGGCCAATCTGGAAGATGATTCCTGCGAGTATTTTTTGGTGTATATGGTCAGAAAGGAACAACGGATGTTTTGAAGGTTTATCAACTCCAAATCATTCCCTCAAGGCTAGATGTTTTTTGTATCTTTATAGTTGGCATTACCTTTCCTTCTTAGATTCTCCTGACAACTTTTGAACTTCGTTAGCTCCCTGGTGCGAGTAGTCTTTTTGTAACAATGTCTTTTTTGGTTCCATGACTTTTGTATTATTATGCATCTTTTTGATGCCAACAATGAAATCCATAAAAAAAAAAAGAGAGGTACAAATGGAGAAAAAAATACAAATATGTGTGTAGTCCAAGACCAATAATATTAGCACGAATAACAAAAATACAACAACAACAACCCAATAAAATTGCACAAGTGGGGTCTGGGGAGGGTAGAATGTACGCAGACCTAACCCCTACCCCGGAGGGGTAGAGAGGCTGTTTTTGAATGACGGGGACACGATTAAAAAAGAAAGTGAAATATCAATTGGTTAGTGTTGCTTCTTCAGCATTGTGTTTATTGACAAGGAAAAGTATGCCAGGCGAACCTTGATGACGACACCGAAGTGCCCCCTAGGCGAGGCGAAACGCTCAACATGTTTTCCACATCGCTTCAAGGCTTAAGCGCGAAGCACGCCTTTGGCAACACTGGTTGACTCCTAAAAACTTGCTACACATGCCTCTTTGCCAAGCATCTCATATAGCTTTGATGTGTTATCTTATCCAAAGAAAAATGAATCTGGAAATAAGTTCTGTGCATCTTTGTCTCTCAAGGTTAGGAGAACTTTTAAGAACGGTTTATTAGGAGATAATTCTGAAATGAACATCAATGCATGTTTAGTGTTGAACTATTGTGAATAAATATTTTACTAACAATTTTACTTGAAGAATCATCTTCCTTTTCTATAACTTCACTTATTTTGTTTGGTGAACAGGTTAAACAAAAGCAGAAAGGATCAAAGAGAATGTTGTTACCCAGCGTGGAAGGGCAAGAAGGGGGGAAGTGGATTGTAATCGACTCTGGTATTAAATTCTTCTTTTTTGAAACACTATCTAGGTAATTTAAAGAATTTTGTGGATCTGGATTCTTAAAATGTGATAAAGCATTGTGCATTACTTGGTTATTTATTTCCAAGGATTCATTCAGGTAAAATTCTGAAGATGGTTCACTTTTTACGACAAAGATCTACTGTAGAATTTTTTGAAGAGCTTTTGCAACATAAATACATGCTTGAGGCTTAAAATGTATAACTTTGGCCATACAAGCAACTTATGCATTGTAAGTGTTCTTTGTCAGAGGGAAAAGTAGTTTCCCAAGTTGCTTCAATTGGTGTGGTCCATCAAGGGTTCTGCACTTATAAGAGTTCTTGATTTGATCATATAACTTTTAAATTCTATCAATTTTTCATGCTTTATGACACTTCATTAGCTTCTAATCGCTGCCATTATGACAGTTGTGATATTTGGATTTGTAAAAGAATTGATTTCCATGCTTTGTCTATCTAGTTTAATATGGATATCCTCTAACATTAATTTCGGTGCTATATGAACGATGAGTGTAATCTACAATCATTTTCTACCATCTCTCATGCTGTTACTCAGCAGTAAGGTGCTCTGTGTCTGGATAATGACTTCCATTATATAAGTCAAGGGGATACTGACTTGTGCTTATATTTAGTCTGATGTACATGTAAGAAGTTCGCCGAAAGTACAATTTTCGGCCAATTGAGAGTGCTACCTTCTGTAATCTGATAGTGATGAATTGCATAGATCCATGTGACAGGGAGTGCTGGAAGTGATTTTACTAGTCGTCAGTTATGAAACTTGTTAGTTTTCAGATTCTGCTGAACTCTTTAGTATTCTGCTATAAGTTGTTGATTTTATTTGACTGCAATAGGCAAATTAGTAATCCATGCACTTGATGAGAAAGTGAGAGCATACTACAACTTAGAGAGGCTTTGGAGCGCAGATGCATCAAACCAGGACCATGGTCTTGTCCAGGGTCAGGTAATTTTATTTAGTTCCTTTACGATTATTAGGCTGAATAAAACGTCATTTCCAATATCCTTATAGGAAATTTACATTATGTTAGGATTTGGACAAGGCATTTTTGAAGGTTCGCCCCAAGAATAACTCAAAAAAACGTCCATCAACAAGTGCCTGAGCTACAAGTTACAGCATGGAAAATCAGATCCTTCATGTTGTTTGTCAGATGCAGCCTTACTATGGAAGTAGCTTGTTTCAGGAATAGCGGAGGATTAAGTTGGAGATTGTTATTATACCAGAGTGTACAAGTTAGATTTCCATTGCGAGTTTGGAGTATGACTTTTATAATTGTACCCGTGTAACTTTTATAATCGTACCTGTGTAACCTTTGAGGTGTACATTTTCATTGTATGTTACTGCAGCAGCGAAGCATTTGACGTGTAATAGTCGTTCTGGTTAGAATGCCTGTCAGATCGTGATGTTTTCTTGTTGATGAAAACATCGGCTTGGTACAAGCGGAACTAAGGTCCATGGCAATGTTCAACCTTCAAACTTTTTTCTGAAGTTCTTTTTTTTGGCTTAATATAATACTACTAACCTGCTATAAATCATTTGCAGATAAGACATGTAACCTGCTATAAATGTTTGAACTGTTAGTATTTCATTTATTAGACACCTGGCAAAAAACTCCTCAACTGGCAAATCAAAGACGTCAGAGCACAAAATGCTATGTTAAATAGGAATAATTCCAAGATGGACAAAGTATGGTGAAGTGTTGCCTGGTCGTTTTGCTTAAATACAAGTTAATATGGTGGGATTATTTATGTTGTGATTAGTTGTTCTAGAATTATGATAGTATTAAATATACAACTATTATTTCTTATTGATTGTTTAGTGTAGTATATTAAAAATTTTGATATCGTTAATTTTACTGTTTTATTTTGGGATTACGATTTCACTATCTGGTAAATATAAGTTATATCGCTACCATTTTTACTTTACTTTTATACCGCAACTATTTTTATTCTATTTAAGAAAATTCTTCCTAACTTCATAGAATAGTATAGGTAGAAATTAGGGATAGTGTAAAATTGAAATTTAGACCTCAAATTAAGGTTGGATATAAAATCAAATCACATATTTGGACTTGGGGGTGAATGTGTAATCGGAATTTTATCTTATGTATTTCGACTACGTGGTTCAGAGTTTACTTTTTAAAATATGTTAAAGATTGAACCTTTTCATACGAGGGTAGTTTCTAAAGTTTATTTTGAATTTTTTGAGTATTTGACTAGATTTGGATGGTTTAGAGGCTTGTTCTAAAGGGGAAGTTGTATTTGGAGGCTTGTTCTAAATGGAAAGCCGTGTTTGGAGGCTTGTTCTAAATGGAAAGTTGTGTTTGGAAGCTTGTTCGGGAAAGAGGTAAGTATTGTGGTTAACCTTGATTTAAGAGAATTAGAATGTGATTGGTCTATTTGCTACGTGATCGATATGTGGTGACGACGTATATACAAGGTGATAAGTGTATATATGTCATCATGGATTGAAGCATGCTATGTATACCACTTTATTGTATATCTTTAATTATACCATGTCTTTACTTATTTCGTGTTTTTACTTATTATGTGATCTTACTTGATACATGTTATTACTTGATATATGTGTCTTCATTTGTTCAATGTCCTTATTTGCTATATGTTCTAGCTTATTAAATGCCTTTATTTATCGTACGTCTTTACTTGTTACATGTTCCTGCATGTTATTAGATAGATGTTTTTACCTGTCCTATGTCTTACTACCTTGCTTGTTTCTTGTTTTACTCAACTTTGTTATGTCGAATTGTATGATCTTAAGATTATTCTCGTGTTTACGACTTGTTGAAACCTTTATTGACATATGTTGTGAGGCCAGTTCATGAATATTGGATTGTTAGATTTTCTTTGTTTGTGTTCGTATTTCCTTGGTGAATTATGCATTTTAGTTCTCTTTGATGTTATGTTATGAAAATCTCCGTATTTGATTATTATTGGGAATTTTCAAATAAATTGGTATTGGGATCGGGTTGCACGCCACACTGGTATTGTTATTGATATTGAGATTGGATTGTGCACCACAATGATGATGTTATTGATGTGAGGATCGGGTTGCGCGCCGCATTTGTACGAACACTTGTTGGTATTGATATTTGGATCGGGTTACGCACCAACATAAAGGATGTCTTGTACTTGTTCTTTGTTGCTATGCTCCCCTACCGTGTTTTATTTTGAAGTTATGATGTAGTGTTATTTTGGGGCCCTCTATCATTTAATTTCTTATACCATTCATTATATAGTTTCCTATTTCTCTATCTTGTTATTGTTATTCCGCTTATTGCTCGTCGTACATGTTTAAAGTGAGTGTCTTGCCATAGCTTCGTTACTACCTCATCGAGGTTAGGTGATAATAGCTAAATTGTATAGTTTGGCTTACATTCGGACTCATAACTTAAGGATGCTTTACTCTTTTAAGTGTGTAAATAATGCAAAAATTGGCTCTAATGGTGACTTTTGTGTTCCACAGGAGTACAATACTCAGATAAAGACTTATGATGGTGATCGGGGCAAAAATTGGAACTAGTGGACGAATTAAGGGAATGAAGCTCGGCATGGCAGAGGAAAACCTCACTAGCGCGGGATTAGCGCGGCCTTAGCACGCCCGCGCTAGCCCAGTCATCAAAAGCAGAATATAACCCTACTAGCGCGGCCTTAGCGCGCCCGCGCTAGTCCAGATGGGGGAAAAGTTATTTGAAGGGGAAAATTCGGAAGTCCAAAGCAAAAATCACACAAACTATAAATGGTTTAATGCGTCCAACAGAAGGGGGAATCAGTTTTGAGGGTTGAGAACAAGACAAGAAAGTGCAAGAGGTAAGGAGGCAACTTGGGCAACAATTCTTATCTCCCTATTTTGTTCTTTTATCAATTACTATGAGTTCTTTTGTAGTTTCATCATTGTTATGAGTAGCTAACTCTTTTAATCTAAGGTTTTGGCCAGTTGGGGATGAACTGGTTGTTATATTAATATAGTTTTGAGTTGGTTGTTCATCTCTATTTGTTCAATTACGTTTTGATTTTGGTTAATTGAAAGGATCCTCAACTAGCCGTTCCTATTTATTATGTATATGCTTGAGAGAGAGTGCATATTTAGGTAGTCGTTTCAACAACATCACTCCCAGAGTATAGGCGAGAGTCATAACCGAGGGTTAGAGGTTGGATGAGAGATAACGATACCTCGGGTGCAATCTAAGTGAACTGTAATGTGAATCTAGCTAGCATAGATTGAGAGAGTGCATCTAGTAAATTATCATGATTACTTGATAGAGACTTATGATAGCTGGAGAGTTCATGATTGATAGAGGCAACTAAGTCAAAGCTATAAGAAACATACAACTAATGAAATCAACAACGGGGGAAACCATTACCTTAGACCTTTATTCCAATTGTTTACAACTGTGTGTTAGTTAATCTTCGTTTTATTGATTCTGTTAGCTGTAGTAGTAACCATAACACCACTTATTATTCACAAAGTTTGAGGAGGTTGACTAATAAGAACTTAGTACTTTAAAGACTTCTCTTGATACGTTAATTTCCTGTGGGATTCAACTTGGGGCATAATACCCCAGATTATATTTTCAACGTCCGCTTAGTCCTTTAATAGACACAGTTGAGCATGATCAAATTTTGGAATCGTTGTCGGGGAATTAACGGTATTATCAATTACGGTTGAAAGAAGTACAAAAATTCTTAGTGTAGTCAGTTTTCTTTATACCTACTCTTTATATTGAAATTTTAGCGTTTGTTGACTTGGTTGTATAGGTGCATGCCTAGAAACTCAACGAGAACTGGTGAATTACTCGAAGCTCTATCAGATCCAGAAAACGTTTTTAAGGCCTTGAACCAGGCCAACCGAAAAAAAACAAACAAAAAATAACAATTGCACAATTCGAAACAGTCATGGGAGATCACGAGGAAAACCCAGTTGTACCAATAGTGCCAAAGGCTACCCTCTATCACTGGGCATAACCCACATCTAAAAATCTGCACGGCGATTGTAGTCTCGCGATACAGGCTGAGTCATTCCAAATCATGAATAACATGCTACATTTGTTGTAGAACAAGGGACTATTTCCGGGGTCACAAGTCGAAGATCCTCAGCTACTTGAAGAATTTCCTGTCTATTTGCAAAATCCAAAGGCAGCCCAATGTAACTCCGGAAGCAATCAAACTGTTATTGTTTCTATTCTTAATGACAAGAGCTGCCCAGACCTGGCTAAACTCACTTCCCATAAATTCTATAAAAACTTGGGATGAGTTAGTCAAGAAATTTTATAACAAGTTCCACCCACCCAACAAAGCTGCTCAACAAATTGATGAAATTTTGAGCTTTAAACAGAAACCAATGGAGACACTGCATGAGACATGAGAGCGTTTTAAAGGAATGATGGTTATATATCCGTACCATTGTATTCCAGATCTGATGTTGGGGCAGCAATTTTACATGGGTTGTCAGATAGTGTGAAGAACATTGTTGATGTTTCAGTTGGTGGAGCATTTCTGAGCAAAACACGGAGAGACGGCCAGAGTTTGCTTGACTAGATGGCACAAAATTCGGGATAGACATCCAGGAATGCGCCTATCACTCCAGTGGTGCACTCAGTACCTTTCGATCCATCTAACTATATGGCTGAAAATATGGCCACCTTATTGACATAGATGAGTATACTCACCAAAAAGGTAGAAGAGTCAGGGCAGAAGCAACAGGTACACATCATGGATACTACCAATGGGAGTTTGTGCACATCTTGCATCAATTAGCCAATTGGTAACCAGTGGAATACAGAACCTGATCATCATCACTATCCTGAAGACATGATCTATGTGTCTAATTATGGAGGCTAGAGACAGGGTGGCCAGAATTGGGGCTAGTAGAATTAGCAGTACAGGCCAGCCCGGCCATATTTCAATACTAGGAACATATGAGGTATGAGACCCCCAACAATATGGCTCCTTACCCAAGGCCACAAGGATTTAATAATCAGAGTCAGCAGCAGGGGTATCATCCTCCTCAGCAGCAGCATGGTGAAAGGTAGGAAGATGTGTTTGCTAGACTTGAAGCAATCATGCAACACGTTATTGGGTCTAATCCAAAGATTAATGAGAGAGTAAATGCACATGATGCATCGATCAAGAATATTGAAGTGCAGGTGGGCCAAATTTTGATGTCTCTTAACAATCGTCCTCATGGTACACTACATGTAGACACACAAATAAATCCAAAAGATCAAGGCCCGAAGTAGCTGATGGCGATGAGTCTATGTAATGGCAGAGATTTGGATATAGAGAAAGAAAGGGATCGAGAAACTAGATAGGCTGAGACACTCAAACCAGTGCCCATTAAGCTAGATGAGTCAACGAAACTGACATAGTCGATAGTCCAGCATACCCAAGCAGAATAACACTTAGAATGAGCCTGAGAAAGAAGCTAAAATTGTCCAGGAACCAGTAGTTGATGTAGCACCTAATAAAGATCAATATCAACTGATTGGAAAAAAGAGACCTCATGCATCCTTCCCTCAGAGGTTAACTAAGTACCAAAAGGAGGAGCAATACAAGAAGTTCTTTGAAATGCTGAAATAAATCCAGGTAAATATACCAATGATTGATGCTTTGAAAGAAATTCATGGGTATGCAAAAATGATGAAGGCATTAATATCCCGAAAATTTGATTTTCAAGACTTGGCCACAATTACTCTTACTCAGGCCTGTAGTGTAGTGGTGACTAGACCAATTACAGAAAAGTTGTCTGACCTAGGGAGCTTTACAATTCCATGCACTATTGGTAATTTTGATTTTGCTAAGGCAACGTGTGATAGGGGCCAACATTAATCTTATGCCCTTGGCGATTTATAAGAGGCTAGGTATTGGAAGAGCTAGACCCACCTCTATGTTGTTGCATCTGGCTGACAGGACTGTGAAACGACACTCTGGCATCCTGGATGATGTGTTGATTCAGGTAGAGAAATTTGTGTTCCCTGCAGATTTTGTGATCTTAGACTGCAAAGTGGACAAAGAGATTCCTATAATTTTGGGAATACCATTCTTGTACACAGGGAGAGCTTTAATTGATTGTGAGACTGGGGAGCTCAAGATGAGACTAAACGACGAATAAATAACATTCAATATGCAGAAATCTATGAGGCGGCCAAGTGAATTCACCAATTGCTCTCTTATTGATGCCGTGGATGTAATAGTAGAGACTGAAGGTGAGATGCGGACTATTGAGGACCCCCTTGCAGCATGTTTGATGAATTTGGATGAGGTAAATGGAGAGGATCTTGCGGAATGGGTGTTGGCATTAGAGGGTAGAGGGTTCTGGGATAGAACTGAGGGTTCTGGGATAGAACTCTAGAATTTGAGCCCTTACACTTAGAAAATAGAGAAACTCCTCCAGCCAAGCCATCTATCCAAGAACCACCAAAGCTGGAGTTGAAACCTTTACCCGCCCATCTAAGGTATGAGTTTCTTGGACCTGACTCCATATTACCTGTTATTATCTCATCTAGTTTGTCAGATGTGCAGGCTCAACAACTCTTGCAGGTACTTAAGGAGTACAAAACTCCCATTGGGTGGACCATGGCAGACATAAAGGGGATCATCCCCGTCTACTGTATGCACAAAACTCTATTGGAAGAGGGACACATACCTTCTAGGAAACATCAAAGACGGATGAACCCCAATATGAAGGAAGTGGTGAAGAAAGAAGTAATCAAGTGGTTAGATGCGGGAATTATTTTTCCAATTTCCGACAGTAGCTGGGTTAGCCCAGTTCAGTGTGTACCTAAAAAGGGTGGCATGATGGTAGTTAAGAATGATAACAACGAATTCATCTCTACAAGAACTGTCACGGGCTGGATAATTTTCATGGATTATAGAAAGCTAAATCTAGCCACCCGGAAAGACCACTTCCCACTTCCTTTCATTGATCAGATGTTAGACAGATTGGCAGGGAGGTCACATTTCTATTTTCTGGATGGGTACTCAAGGTACAATCAAATTTCCATTGCACCAGATGATAGAGAGAAGACCTCTTTCACTTGCCCGTATGGTATTTATGCCTTTCGACAGATGCCCATTGGCCTATGCAATGCACCCGCCACATTCCAACAGTGCATGATGTTCATATTCACTGACATGGTAGAGGGTATAATGGAGGTGTTCATGGATGACTTCTCAGTGGTGGGGAACTCATTTGATGAGTGCCTGATAAATCTGACTCGTGTGCTGAAACAGTGTATCTAAACTAACATGGTTCTGAATTGAGAGAAATGCCACTTCATGGTACAAGGGGGTATAGTCTTGAGGCACCGAGTTTCAAGTAAAGGAATTGAGGTAGATCATGCTAAAGTGGATGTGATACAAAAGCTTCCCCCTCCAACTTCAGTCAAGGCAATCAGGAGCTTCCTCGAGCATGCCGGTTTCTACCGGAGATTCATAAGAGACTTCTCAAAAATTGCCAACCCTCTCTCTAAGTTGCTAGAAAAAGATCATCCTTTCTTGTTTTCTGATGATTGCAAGGTAGCATTCAAGTAGCTGAAAAAGAAACTGGTCACAACACCTATCATTGTTGCCCCTAATTAGGAGAAGCCATTTGAACTCATGTGTGATGCCAGTGATTATGCAGTGGGGCTAGTGCTGGGACAGAGGAAAGACAAGCTAATGCATCCAATCTACAATGCTAGTAGAACGCTGAGTGAAGCTCAGCTAAACTATACTATGAAGGAGAAGGAGATGTTGGCTGTGGTATTTGCTTTCGACAAGTTCAGATCATATCTGATTGGCTATAAAGCAATTGTATACATCGATCATGCAACTCTCAGGTACTTAATTGAGAATAAGGAGTCTAAGTTGCGCCTGATTTGTTAGGTGTTCCTACTACAAGAATTTTACCTCGAAATTCATGACGGTAAAGGCACAGAGAACCAAGTCGCTGATCATCTATCATGTCTTGAGGGAGCTGAATATTCAGTTGAGGTTGAAGATATTCTGGAAACTTTCCAGACGAGTAGTTGTTCACTACTAGTCTTGAGGAAACGCCATGGTATGCAGACTTTGCAAATTACCTGGCTTGCGGTATAGATACCTATGACCTCTCATTTGTTCAAAACAAAAAGTGTTATCGTGATTGCCGCATGCATTATTGGGATGAGCCTTATCTATTTAGAATATGTGTTGATAATATGATTCGGAGGTGTGTCCCCGAGATAGAACAACCTTCTGTTTTGTAGGCTTGTCACGCACCGACATATGAAGGACATTTTTGAGGGGTCAGGACAGCTGTGAAAGTGCTAGAGGCAAGATTCTTTCGGCCAACAGTATTTAAAGATGCACACTTATGGGTAAAGGGCTGCAATGAGTGTCAGCGGACCGGGAATATTTCATGTCGCCATGAGATGCCCATGAACCCGATTTAAGAGGTGGAAGTGTTTGATGTTTGGGGATTGACTTCATAGGTCCCTTCGTCAGCTCTTTTGGCAATAAGTACATACTTATTGTTGTGGATTACGTGTCCAAATGGGTAGAAGCTGCTGCGTTGCCCACTAATGATGCAAGCGTGGTGGTGGGATTTTTGAAAAAGACATATTTACCCAATTTGGTACACCAAGAGCAATTATTAGTGACGGAGGCGCTCACTTCTCTAATAGAGCCTTCGAGAAGTTGCTTGCAAAGCAAGATGTACGCCACAAAGTGGCTACCCCTTATCATCTGCAAACTAGTGTGCAAGTTGAAGTATCCAACAAAGAGATAAAGAGTGTGCTAACCAAGACTATGAATGCCACAAGAATTGATTGGGTGAAAAAGCTTGACGATGCACTATGGGCCTATAGGATTGCATTCAAAACACCAATCCTTATTTCACCATACAAGTTGGTATTTGGGAAGGCCTGTCACCTGCCTGTGGAGCTAGAACATCAAGCTTGGTGGGCACTAAAACAATTGAACATGGACCCTGATGCGGCTAGATAAAATTGACTAACAGAGTTGCATGAGTTGGAGGAATTAATATATCACGCCTTTGAAAGCACGAGGCTCTACAAGGAAAGAATGAAGAGACTGCATGACAAGCACATGTGGACAAAAATTTCAAACTCGATGACAAGGTATTATTGTACAATTCAAGGTTGAGACTATTTTCTGGTAAGCTTAAGTCCGATGGTCTGGGCCATTCAGGGTGGCCGAAGTATTCCTGTCTAGGGCTTGGAGATAACTAGTGAAGATGGCACAAACACCTTCATGGTTAATGGACAACGACTCAAACTATATATGGGGATGGATGAAATAAAAGAGTTGTTTGTGGTACTTCTTGAAGAACCACAGAGGTTGAGAGAATCTTAAATGCGCTCGCTCTGCGTTATGCCGTGATGTTAGATCAAGCGATAGTTGGGAGGTAACCTAATATTTATAGTGTTTTTAGTGTAGATATTAACATGTTCAGGTGTTCTAGAAAAAGGGTGGGCTAAAAGCTCCCACGAAGATAGAAAACAAAATGATGGCACTGGGAACGCATAACAAGCGCGCCCGCACAACACCAGCGCTAAGGCCGCCCTAGTTAGGTTAAATACTGCCCCAAATTGGTTTCAACTAGCACGGCCGCGCTAAGCCCGCGCTAGTAAGGTTATTCACTGCTTCCAGATATATGTCACTAGCGCGCTCGGCTACTCCCGTGCTAAGGCCGCGCTAGTAGGGTTATTCACTGCCCTTACCTCCTTAAACTAGAGCGACCATGCTACGATAGTGCTAAGGCCACGCTAGTCCCCTCGACATCGGGTACCATACCTCCCTACAAATGTCATGCAACGGGCACCTTCTCCAGCCACCCGACTAAAGCCAACAGTGGGGGACGACCTCGGAAGACATTCGATTCCAGGCCTTTCAACAGTCAAAGTTCGTGTCTGCCAAGGCCCAGGACAAGTTCAATAAAAAAGAGGCCAAAACCATTATGCTGGAGCAAGCCATAGGGATAACCTGTCCTAATATACCCTTCAAGCTGAGGCGGTGACAACTGGACATATTGTTTTAGGAGCCTACTATCGCAAATGTCACGCTTGTACAGGAATTCTATGCGTACCTGTTGTTACATAAGAACTATATTGTTACAGTGCACAAGAGACTGGTAGATGCCTCTTTGGAAAATATCCGGATTCTGTACAGGCTTCCTCCACCAGTTGAGGGGTATGGATGGGTAACAAAGAATATCTTAGTTAACCCATTTGGTCATGTAATCATGTTTCTTTGTTAACCATATTACAAGACTTACCCATTTTTTTTGGATTAACCATACATTTTCACCTCTCATGAGCACTTGAATTGTTATGAACTTTGTAAAAGTTAAAGTGTGGGGTGGTTCGTTTGGCTTTTCAGTGGAACTAATTGAATAAGGAGAAAGGTGCACTATTTTTGAAGAAAAGGAAGAGCCACTTGAATTGAAAAAACAAAATATAGTTGGATTGTTGTGAAAAAAAAATTCCTTGACAAGTGGTGGCTCTTGGCGTAAGTGTGCTTAAAGAAGAATGGGGTAATTTACATTGATGTGAAGGTGAATTTTGGTTTGACATAAGTATGGGGTTTGAATGTTAAAGTATATGTATTAAAGTGCTTAGGGAGGTGTATTCACTCTTATATCTAAATGTATCCTACCCATCCCGTAGCCTACATTACAACCAAATAAAGTCCTAATTGATCCTAGATTGAATGTGCTCGATTAGTGGAGTAGTACACTACGGGAAAGCTTTCTTATGGTGCATATTTTGTTGCATATGAATGTTATTTCTGATAATGAGTGAATTCTTTCTATCTTGAGTTCCTAAGTGTTCTTAAATTTTGTTGTGTGGAACTACTCTCTTTTGTTGTGTAAGGGCACTTGATTCAAGAAGGAAAGGTAATGTCAGTGACCTCTATGTTTAGAGTAAGTAGGTGAGTTGTGAATAATGTATGGTACTTGTGAGTCTAATCTTGAGGTAAAGATGTTACGCTATTCTGCTTAGTCTATTTTAAATACTCTTGGTGTGATGAGTTAGGAGAATTGTTTAAAAAGATCGCGTCTATAAAAATAAAGTATAGTTTGATTGCTCAAGGATGAGCAATTGTTTAAGTGTGGGTTGTTGTCTTGTTGGTGATAGGCTATAATTACGTACTTTAGTCGATTATTACACTCTAATTTACTGCACCTTAGTTTAGTTTGAGCTTTAATCGCTAGTGTTTTGCACTAGTGGTATGTTTTATGCTTTGTATGAGTTATTCTGAGCTATATAGATATTATGAAATGAATTTAAGTGATTTGGAGCTTTGAAGTCTGAGTAAAAGCCCAAGGAATTAAGCCGGAATCATATTCGGGGGTCAAATTTGATAACTAAGTATGAGCGAAGACTCGAGGAGGCATATTGCGCATTGTCTAGTAAAATAGACATAACGTTTTGCTCCGAACTGCATTTGGCTACAAAATATATAGATGGAAATCTAACTCAAAGGTCTACAACTTTCATGTTTTACGTTTTTCCAAATTTCAAACGGAACAGGGTGAAAAACTGCGATTACGGTAGGACCACAGTAGAACACCGCGACAGAACATTACCAAAGATTCAGAGGACCTATTTGTCCGTGGTCCCGGCGTAACCGCATCAGACCACGTAAATTTCAAGGATCAAAGTACAAAACACGGAATTTTAAGTCCTAAACCCTATATTAAACATAGGAAGACGACCAAGAACAAGAGATGGGACATATTTTGGACACAAATTAGACCTATGGAGGCAAGAACACATTGAGAGCAAGGCGGGGAATTCTTCAACAAGTTTTTCCTTCCTCTTCTTATTGTTCATTGTTGATTATGACTTTTGACATTGTAGTTTTACATACTATTATGAATAGCTAATTTATTATCTAAGATTTTGGTAAAACCCGTTGGGGATGAATTGGTTGTTATATTAATATAGTTTTGAGTTGGTTGTTAATCTCAATTTGTATATTTTTTTAGAGAGAGTGCATATTTAGGTAGTTGTTTGAACATCATCACTCCCGGAGTATATCCGTGAGTCATAACCGAGGGTTTAGAGGTTGGATTAGAGATAATGATACCTAAGTTGCGATCTAAGTGAACTGTAATGCGAATATATCTAACGTAGCTTGAGAGAGTGCGCCTAGTAAATTATCATAATTGCTTGAAAGAGATTTATGATAGCTGGAGAGTTCATAATTGATAGAGGCAACTAAGTCAAATCTATAAGAAACATACAACTAAGGAAATTAACAACGGTGGAAATCATTACCTTAGACCTTTATTTCAATTATTTACAATTCAAGCATAGATAGTTTTTAGCTGTTTATTTATTTTCAATCTTATCTTCGTGGTGATATTAAACAAATACAACTAAGCTTTAGTTCTCTGTGGGATTCGACTCCGGACTTTTAGACTGGATTATATTTGCAACGACCGCTTATCTTTTTAGGACTAGAGTTGGGCGCGATCAATTATCTGATCCTTTACGAGGTTCTATTGAGAATGCTAATTAAACTGTACGTAAATAAGTCAGAAGATTTTTACGTGGAAAAATCTCAAACAAGGAGATCAAAAAACCACGACCTACAACTGTAGTATTTTAACTTCACTAACTTGTAAAATACCTATTACAGTCCACTTTGCAATAACCCTATTAATAGACTTCAACTAACTTGTGATGCTCTTACCACAAACCACTTTATAAATCTTCTAGTTACAAAGGCTTTAACTAACTTGTGATGTTATCACCACAAGCCACTTTGTCACCCTACGGTTACAAAGGCTTTTGCTTATGACTAACCTAGCCACAACGTAGACTCAAGGAGTTTACAGATTTAGAAAGGATTCCTAATTAACACTTCTAGCTAACCAATTTAGGAGATACAATAAGTACAATCACAAAGTTACAACTCAACTAGGACAACAACATTTTAACTTTAGGAACTGGTTCGTAGTTGCGTTCAACTTTGTTCTTCAAGCTCGTGAGGATTGATTTCTCTATTTTGGAAAGAAGCTTGAATGAGAAACTGAAAGCTTCAAGTGGTTTTCCAATATAAACTCATGTTGGTACACCTTGATTACATCACTTGATATGATGTGAGCAGTTTAGTTTGTCAGGAATGAGTGGGCTCTGGAAAATTGTAGTGCGGCAGAAGCCGTGCAGGCAGTCACTTCGTTTCCAGCTGTGTCCAACTGACTTTGTAATGTTGTGAGGGAACCACAAGGGTAGTAGGTCATTGTTTAGTCTCCTAGCTCTTGAAGCTGTAGTGATTCCTATTTGGCTGGAATCCACTAAATGTAGTGTAATCCACGCGAGTCAGGTTCCGTATATGGTTCTTGACATTGAGTTTGTTAGATCATCAAAACACAAGGTAAAGATATTGAAAACCTATTACTTTTCCCTTTTTGATGATGATAGACTTAGCACTGAAACTCGAGGATTTAGAGCTCACAGAACCAGATTCAGCAACAGTAGACCACAAGTTCCCCCTGACTCTATGCCCTTACTTACACGTATGTCCCCCCTGACTTAGTACTTATTATTTTATTTCCCCCCTTTTGGCATCATTAAAAAGACACACACGAAAGAGTCAACACAGCGAAGTCCAGCTATGCTAACTCATGCCACATATATTCACATAAACATGATAGAGAATAGAGACACAGAGGTAAAGCGCTCATATAGTAAAAGAGGATAGAATTGATATTAAGAAAACTTTAATATGCCTTTGCTTAAAAAGCAAAAGGCAGCATTGGACTCGTTAAAACGGGAGCAGTATTATTCCATCCCAACTACAAAAAAAGAAAATAAAAAACAACTGCCACAATAAGAAATAAATCTTAAATAACATTTCCAGAAACTGATCACTGAATGGGTACTTAGAGGGCACTAGGAGTAAAAGGCTTGGACGCTATAGTAATTGTTTGGAGAACAAGATCTATTCGGGCATTTCCCGACTTTTGCTCATTGCACAGTTCTGCTTTCAGGTTCTCTACTTGTGCCCTTAGATCAACATTCTCCTTGGTCAAACGAGCTACTTCATCATTTAACACCGGAACTCCTTGGGCTTGCTGACTTTCCAGGATAGCATTCCTTGCCTTCAACCGAGTAATTTCCTCAGCTGTACTGTTCTGAGCATTAATAAGCTGTGAGATGATTGATGTACTTCCTACCCCCTCCCCCTCTTATTATTTTCCATGCACTCACATTATTCCAAAGTGGTCTGTGAGAAAGTATGCTTCTTAGTCCCCTCTTTGCCTGGCCCCGTTGGTACTTTAAAGAATTTAAACACTCGAGTGAGCAGGAATCCGTAGAGAAGCCCATGGTTACCATCCTTGAAGGAGGCAACTATTTACATGTGTTGAATCATGATAGCAAGCAGACTCACATGCGTTTACAACTGGACAACTTTTCCCATGTGAGTCTGCTTACTAACATGATTGAACCAAATGACCTGACCCGTTAACATGGAGAGTTCTATCCACTCCTGAGTCTACAACCAAATGACCTACTATTAGGCTTCAAGCTAAGGTGGCCTATGATTCTGCTCTTCAAAAAAGCAAGAAAAGTAGTAAGCCGAAAAGGAGAAAGTTAATAAAAGGCAGTGTACCTGTAAGTGATGAGGCAATCCTTGTAGTAGAGGTGGATGAGGAAACCCCAGATGAACCTGGTTCACTCTCCACTTAACTATGAACGCATCAAGAGCCACATTGTCTAGGTCCTCTTCATCACTAGATCTCAATTCAGGTACTTGTATTTCCAAGGGCACAATACTGAATGCAGGAACAGAATTGTCCTGGGAATGAGAGTCGTGGCTGGGGTCCTCCGGGAAGGGATTAGGTTCCTCATGTGATGGTCCAGTAGTATCTTCTAGTGCATCCTCTTTGTCCCCCACAATTTGTACCTTATTTTTCATAGAGATGATCTCACGCAGTACCTCATTAGTAGACACCACAAAAATTGTTACAACATTTTTCACTTTCTCAAGTAGTAATACTGGTGGGAGCCTCAGAAGATAGAGGGGATGGAGCAACAATTTTGGGGGTTTCTGAAATAGAGAGAGACGAAAAAACTAGGTGAGGAGTGTCTTCAGCCAGAGGAGTACGAGATGGTACTACTGAGGCAGGAAGGTCAGAGTTTGTCTCAGCCGTTGAAGAGGAAGAAAAAGAGAAATGAGTTGTGATGATGCTTTTGGGAAATTCTACTGGAGAAGTTAAGGTTAGAGAGAACAGATGAGGGTTTTTATTAGGAGAGGATAATTATGAGGAGAGAGGAATAGGAACCGGTTCTAAAACGGCAGTTGGGCGTAGAGAAATGCAATGTTTCAGAGGTAGATGGAACGATTTGAAGTGAAGAGATGTGATAGTGAATCTGAAAAGTTGAATGACATGGCAGTTGGGTTTGGTAACCTTTTTAAGAAGTGTATTAAAGGAAGCACAAAACTACTGGTACAAGAACCAGGTTCTTGACCTTTGAAAGACTCAATCCTCTTTTATCATTCATGAAATGCATCTGCAACTTCTATACTCATCATGCGTGTTTACTTGCAACGGTATTAAAGTAGTTAGAATGGCCAGAAAACACTTTTATCCAGTTATTTCTTGAGTGTGATTTTCATAGCCTAATAAAGAGGAATCATGTTCTCAATTGGGCTTTAAAAGCCCCAACTTTATTCTATTTCTTTCAAATTGTTCCCTACTTAATGCCTTGGTGAAAATATCTACAGTTTGGTCTTATGTGCTGCAGAACTTCATACATATCAGCCCTTTCTCCACATTGTCTCTTAGAAAGTGATGCCTCACATCAATATGCTTTGTCCTTTTCTGTTGAACTGGATTCTTGGCCATGTTGGTGCAATGATGTTATCACATAGAAGGGGCACGCTCTCAGTAAGTACCCTAAAATCTTCTAATTGCTGCTTGATCCATAAATGTAGAGCACAACAGGATGCTGCGGCTACATATTCTGCTTCAACTATTGAAAGAGCCCCTAAATTTTTCTCCTTGTGCCCAAGAGATAAGACATAAACTAAGAAGTGAGCCATTCTAGAATTGCTTTTCCTGTCCACAAGATAACCTGCATAATCTGTATCAGCATAACTAATGAGATTAGAACTGTCACCTGAGGGATAATACAGAACTAGGTCCTGTGTTCTTTCGAGATATCTCAATATTCTTTTGGCAGCCTTCAAGTGAGATTCCTTGGGATTTGATTGAAACCTTGCACATAGCCCCACACTAAAAACAATATCAGGTCTACTGGCAGTGAGATAGAGGAGAGACCCAATAATACCTCTATACATGGTTTGACTCATAGGAGATCCAGTTTCATCCATGTCCATTTGAGTGGCAGTAGCAATGGGAGTGTTTATCACTTTTGATGCTTCCATGTCAAACCTCTTCAAGAGCTCCCTAATGTATTTTTGCTGACAGATGGATATACCCTTTGGGGACTATTTTACTTGAAGACCCAAGAAAAAGTTCAGCTCCCCCATTATGAAGGGAGTGTCTCCATTTAGCAATGGAAAAAAGGGGTACATTCTTGGAGTTGGAAAAGTCTGGGTCCCTTGTATTAGGCAAGAGGATGAATAAGAGTTCTCTTAGTCCATGCATGTAATGTGTGTTTTTTGTGAGTGGAACATGGTCCCTCTTTTGTTGTCACCTTTTCAGCAAACACCTTGTTTTCTTTTTAAGAGATTGGTTTCTGGCTTGGAAATCTTCTTTGAATTTCCCATTGTTCCCACATTGGGTACAAGGACAACTATTAGAGACAATAATGTACTTGTTGTGAGGGTTGTGAGGAGTTTTCTTCCTTTGGAACCATATTCCCTGCCTAATTTTGACAATCACTAGTAAGCATGGCAGTGGTATCTTCTGAGGACCAGGTCCACTTTAGGGACTTTTCAAGATTATTCTTTAATCTTTCCAGATCAGTTTAGAGTTGCTCGTTTTTCCCAACTTCAGCATAAATTCTAGTTCTTATAGTAGTCATCTCATTTTCAAGCCTAATGTGTTCCCCATTGGCTATCTCCTTTCCTTTTCCAGAATTTTTAGGTTTTATCTTAGTCCAAGGTTTCACTATTATTTCTCTTAGGTCTGTAAATTTTGCCAAAAGATCATTCTTTTCTTTTTTGAAAATTTCAATGGTTTTCTTATGGTCAGTAACTACAACCACTAAGTCGTCTCTAGTTTGTTCAGATTTTGCTAATTTTAAGGTCAAAGAATCATTATCCTCCACAAGACTATGAAAGGCATTAATTAATACATTAGCTAAAGACATTAGTTTTCTTGGAGAAGGGGATTTCAGATTTCTCTGAACATCCTTGAAGTTTACCTCTTAGTTGTCATCGTCTTCTTCATCATCTGATTGAGCCATTAAAGCAAAAGTTGAGTCATATTTTATCTCCTCGCCTTCAACTGACATCATGGAACTATCACCAGTACCAAGTTTATCTTCTTTCTCACTAAAGGAATCCCCTCATACTGTAAGAGACTGTCTCATCGGGTAGTCAGCAAATCTTTTTCTCTTGAAGTTCTTGAAAGGAACCTGGTTCGTCTTAGCTGTTTTCTCATGGTAGTTCTTGGAGAATTCTTGCTTCAAGAGAAGACAATCTTTCATGAAGTGTCCAAGCTTTCCACACTTGTAACAAAGATCATAGTTGTTGATCTGTTAGAGTTGTCCCTTTTTAGCATTTCTCCATTTCTTCTCACCATCTTCTGAAACCTTTTGGTTAAGTAAGCCATGTCATTGTCTTCCTCACTTGAATCATTGTTATCAGCCATAAGTACCAGTTTCATTTCCTTTTTTGGTTCTCTTCTTTTATTGTACATCTTTTTCTTTAACTCGTAGGTCTTCAAATTTCCGATCAGATCTTCTATGGCCAGAACCTGTAAGTCGTTTGATTCAATAATAACATTCATTTTGCTTTCCCAAGGGCTAGGCAGAATGCTGAGCATTTCCTTACTAGCTTATTTCTAGGAATGGTTTCACCAAGGGAATGTAACTCATTTATGATGGAAGTAAATCTTGTGTGCATATCTTGAATGGATTCATCATCCCTCATTTTGAAGAGTCCATAATCGGTAGTGAGAAGATCAATCTTAGAATGTTTTACTTGTGTGGTTCCCTCATGAGCTATTTGCAAAGCTTCCCATATCTCTTTGGTAGTGTCGCAGGTGGAGATTCTATTGTACTCTTCAGGTCCTATTCCACATACTAGAATTTTCTTAGCATGAAAATTCTTCTCCACGGCTTTCTTGTCTGCTTCAGTTTACTATTTACTGGTTTTTTCCATTGAGAATGGAAGTTCTTCCAGTACCTTGGTTGGAACATAAGGACCATCGCATATGATATCCCATAACTCAGAATCCTCAGCCATGATAAAATCATGCATTGTTGTTTTCCACCACCCATAGTTTTGTCCATTGAACCTAGGTAGTCGGTATGTAGATTGACCTTCTTTAAAATTTGGTGGAGCATCCATGAGGATCCCTCCTAGGTGTTAGCCTGATAGGAGGAACCTGCTCTGATACCAATTGTTATTTTGTATGTGTCCACCAACCAGTAGAGTACCTAGTCCTCTATGAGAATTTGTTGAGAATGCTAATAAAACTGTACGTAAATAAGGCAGAGGATTTTTACGAGGAAAAATCCCACACAAGGGGATAAAAAAAACCACGACCTGCCCCTGTAGGCTTTTAACTTCACTAACTTGCAAAAAATCGATTACAAGCCATTTTGTAATGACTCCATTACAAAAAATTTACTCAACTAACTTGTGGTAATCTTACCACAAGCCACTTTGTGACTACCTAGCTACAAATACTTTTACTAACTTGTGATGCTCTTACCACAAGCCACTTTATCACTCTACAGTTACAAAGGCTTTTGCTTATGACTAAACCTAGCCACAACGTAAACTCAAGGAGTTTACGGATTTACAGAAGGATTCCTAATCAATGATTCTAGCTAAGAAATTTAGGAGATATAATAAGTACAATCACAAATTTATAACTCAATAAGGACAACAACATGCTAACTTTAGGAACTGGTTCGTAGTTGCGTTCAACTTTGTTTCTCAAGCTCGTGAGGATTGGTTTCTCTGTTTTGGCAAGAGGCTTGAATGAGAAACTGAGACCTTCAAGTGATGTTGCAATATAAACTCATATTGGTATACCTTGATTACATTACTTGAAATAATGTGAGCACTTTAGTTTGTCAAGAATGAATGGGTGCTGGAAACAGTGTGCAAACAACTTAAATCACTATATGGACTCAAGTAGGCCTCAAGATAGTGGAATATTAAGCTGACTGAAGCTTTATTGGAGGGAGGTTACTCTTAGAGTGCTCATGATCATTCCCTCTTTACTAAGAAGACAAGCTCTCACATTGCCATCATCCTAGTGTATATAGATTATTTGCTCATTACTGACAGTAATGTGGGGCTGATAGAAGAAGCCAATTATACCCTACACAGTTCCTTTGAGGTGAACGATTTAGGAGAACTTTGATATTTCCTTGGTATTGAAGTTATGAGACTACTCACACATATGAATTATGCCCTCCAGTTGATCTTAGAACTTGGACTTGCAGCAGCCAAGCCAATCTCCACTTATATTGAATTAAACCAGAAATTAACCATTATCGACTATGACAAGCATGTACGGACAAAATGAGATGAATAATTGGAGGATATTAGGAGCTATCAAAGGCTCATTGGAAAGCTACTTTAATTGACCATCACCAGACCAAACCTTAGCTTTGCAGTCTAGGTACTCAGCCAATTCATGCAGCATCTCAAATAGTCTTATTGGGATGCAATACTACGTGTAGTAAGATATGTTAAAAGTGTTCCAGACCTTGGAATTTTGTAAACACGGGTCCTATAAACATTTTGTCTGCCTACTATGACTCAGACTAGGCCTCTTGTCCAAATACCAAGAGGTCAATCATAGGCTACATCATTAAATTAGGTGATTCATTGCTTTTCTAAAAATTCATAAGCAACCAACAATCAGTCGAAGTTCAGTAAAAGCTAAGTATAAGAGTCTAGCAGCAGCTGCTACAGAGGTCATATGGTTTTTAGGGTTGCTAAAGGAGCTTCAAGTTGAAGTTCAGCAGGTATTTTCTTTCATTAATGTAGTAAGGCTGCCATGCATATAGTTGCTAATCCCATTTCCATGAAAGTACCGAGCATATTAAGATAGATTGTCATTTTGTTCGAGACAAGATCAAGAATGGACAGTTGGCATCACACTACATTTCCACCACCTTGCAATTAGCTGACCTGATGACCATGGGCCTCGGATCAACTTAGTATCACTTCCTCTTGCCTAAGCTTGGAATGTTCAATGTATTTCATCCTCAGCTTGAAGGGGAGTATTGTTGTAATAAACTAGCTGGCACTCATGATAAGTTGAGGGACTCATATGTCTATATTAGAAAGTTAAGTGGCTAAGTGTTAGTTAGTTAGAGGTAGTTAAGTTGGGTCTATTAAATGACCCACTCACATATATCTCATTTTTGAGTCAATGAGAATTATAAGAATCGCCTTCTTCACCTCCTTACCTCTCTCGATTTCTTCTCCCTTAATTCCTTTCTCCCGTTCAATTGCATGTTAAATTAGCCAGTGAATTTA
>JASVEL010005961.1:0-126642 GCA_032618575.1 Nicotiana noctiflora | reverse complement strand
TCCAGACACCTCCGTTGCCTCAAATTAAGGTCCTTTTGTCTGAATAAGTGCTGAAGACTGCGATGATCCGTGTACACCTCACATGAGACACCATACAGGTAATGCCTCCAAATCTTCAGAGCATAAAATATGGCTACTAGCTCCAAATCATGAACAGGGTAGTTCTTCTCATGGGGATTCAACTGGCGAGAAGCATAAGCAATGACCCTACCCTCCTGCATCAATACACAACCAATACCAACCCCTAAGGCATCACAATACATAGTATAAGGATCTGAAGCTGACGGCAGTATCAAGACTGGTGTTGTGGTCAGTGCTGTCTTGAGCTTCTGAAAGCTCTCCTCGCACTCCTCGGACCATATGAAAGGAACACCCTTCTGAGTCAATCTAGTCAAGGGAGAAGCAATAGAAGAGAATCTCTGAACGAATCGGCGATAATACCCCGCCAATCCCAGGAAGCTACGAATCTCAGTAGCTGAGGTCGGTCTAGGCCAACTCTACACCGCCTCTACCTTCCTCGGATCTACCTGAATACCATCACGGGACACCACGTGTCCTAAGAATGCCACGGACTCAAGCCAGAACTCACACTTGGAGAACTTGGCATACAACTTCTCCTCTCTCAATCTCTGCAATACAATACTCAAGTGCCGAGCATGCTCCTCCTGGCTACGAGAGTAGACTAGAATGTCATCAATGAACACAATCACAAATGAATCAAGATAGGGCCTGAACACACTATTCATCAGATGCATGAATGTTGCTGGGGTGTTGGTCACCCCAAAAGACATCACAAGGAACTCATAGTGACCATATCTGGTCCTGAATGCAGTCTTCATAATGTCGGACTCTCTAATCTTCAGCTGATGGTAGCCTGAACGAAGATCAATCTTCAAGAATACCCTAGCTCCCTGGAGCTGATCAAATAAATTATCAATGCGAGGCAGAGGATACTTATTCTTCACTGTTACCTTGTTCAGCTGCCTATAGTCAATACACATCCTCATAGAGCCATCCTTCTTTTTAACAAACAGGACCGGTGCACCCCACGGCGACACACTCGGCCGAATGAACCCCTTATCTAGGAGTTCTTGGAGCTACTCCTTCAATTCCTTCAGCTCAGCTGGTGCCATCCGATATGGAGGAATAGAAATAGGCTGAGTGCCTAGCACCAAATCGATCCCAGTCCCTGTCTGGCGGCATGCCCGGCAGGTCTGAGGGAAACACATCAGGAAAGTCCTGCACAATGGGAACAAAATCAATACTGGAGTCTGAGCTTCGACCTCCCACACAAATGCCAAATAAGAAAGACATCCCTTCCCAACCATTTGTTGGGCCTTGAGGAAAGATATTACCCTGCTGGGTACATAATCAGTCGTGCCTCGCCACTCTATCCTCTAAATGCCCGGCATGTCAAAGTGACTGTCTTAGCATGATAGTCCAGAATAGCATGACATGGAGATAACCAGTCCATGCCCAATATAACATCAAAATCAATCATGCTGAGAAGCAATAGGTCCACTCGGGTCTCCAAACCCCCAATAGTGACCAGACAAGACCGGTATACATGGTCCACAATAATAGTATCCCCCACCGAGGTAGATACATGCACTGGCAACACAAGACACCCTCGGGTCGTGCCCAAATGAGGAGCAAAATATGTAGACACATAAGAGTAAGTAGAAACAGGCTCGAACAACACTGAGGCATCTCTATGGCAGACTGAAATAATACCTGTAATGACAACATTAGAAGCAACGGCCTCAGATCGGCCCTGAAGAGCATAACATCTAGCATGTCCGCCCGATCGGCCTCCCCCTTGAGGGCAACCCCTAGCTGACTGACCCTTACCCCTAGCTGGCAGGGCGGGTGCTGAAGTAGAAGGGCCAGATGATGAGGGTTGCCCCCTCTGCTGATATGGCCTGGGGAAAAAATGGGGACACTCTTTGCGGATGTGCCCAAACTCTCCGCACTCAAAGCAACTCCCAGGTGCTGGGGGCTAGGACTGATGAGGACCCCTAGCACTGGAGTGTCCAGCTGATGAAATAGGTCGAGAAAAACCCTAGACAGATGGGGCCTGCAAAGAACTCTATGCTGGCATGGCGCTGAGCAATGGCTGGCTCTGGTGTGAACCCAGATAACCATGGCCAAAAGACGACCCACAGTAATCTGAGCGGGCTGGCTGTGAAGATCTGAAAGAGCAACCTCGGCTATGCTGACCCTGGCCTCTAGTCTAAGTGCCACTAGAACTAGCTGATCCTCGAGGCCTCCTAGCCTCCCTCTCATCTCGCTCTATGCGACGATCAGTCTCTATGTCGCGAGCGATATCCACAGCATCCTCAAAAGTATGGCTCAAAACCCTCTCTCTGTCGGTAGGAACCAACCACGATGCATATCTAGACAACTCTGTAAATCTGATCTCATACTCTGACACTGACATGTCTCCCTAGCGGAGACCCTCAAACTACCTACGCATCTTCACCCATTTCTCCAAGAACATAGTGGAGAACTCTGGCCACGATAGTGGTGCCGCCCCTACTGGCCTGCGTCGCTCATAAGCCTCCCACCAAGCGAAGGCTGGCCCCTGGAACTGAAAGGTAGTGAAGGCTACACTACTGGACTCTAAGATCCCTTCTGTACGGAGTATCCGACGGCACTTGTCCAGAAAACCTTGGGCGTCCTCGCCTGGAGCACCAGTGAACACTGGAGGAGATAACCTGGTGAACCTCTCGAGACGACGCTGCTCATCTTCAGTCATAGCTGGGACCCTGTCCCCCTGAACCTGATCTGCTGGCTGAACTGGAACTACAGGCTAAACTAGAGGAGCCTCAGGTGTCTGCAGGCCCTGCACTGCTGGCTCTGGAGTGCGTGTTGTGGGGATCTAATGACCACCCCCGGTCCCTGATGCAGCTGCTGCGGTAGTAACTGAAATCACTTGTGTCAGGCCAGTGCAAACGGCTAATATCTGAGCCAGGGTCTCCTGTAGACCCGGAATGACAATGGGCACAGCTGGTATCTGAACTGGCGCTGTTGGAACCTCAACAACTGGAGGCTGTGGGTCAGCTGGCACTGCATCAGCTGCCCTACCTCCGCCACGACCACGGCCACATCCACGGCCTCTAGCAGGTGGTAGTGGTGGTCGTCCACCTCGTCCGGAAGCTCAAGTTCTCGCCATCTGCGAGAGAATAGAATGTCAAAGTTCAGTTTAAATCAAAAGTAATCGCACGACAAGAATTCCAAGAATTGAAACTTTCCTAAAAGGTTTACAACCTCCCGAGGATAAGTACTGGCGTCCCCGTACTGATCCATGAGACTCTACTAAACCGGCTCATGACTCACGAGACCTGTTAACCTAGGCTCTGATACCAACTTGTCACGACCCAAACCCTGGTTGTGATGGCGCCCAACACAATGCTAGGCAAGCCCAACCATGTTATCCATTAAACCAGTCAACTATTAATTTCAGGTGATCAAGTTAAACTTAAATAGCATGTGTTCATACCAAATGATAAACGTAATAGTAGAAGCATACAAAATACGGTCCCAACCAAATCATGGTGTCGCAAGTCTGAGTCTCTACAGAATAAACAGCATATACAAACAAGTCTAGGCAAAATGAAAGCAACAAAATGATAAGGAAGGAGAAAACAGGTTCTGCGGACGTCGGCAGCTACCTCGTAGTCTCCGCAGAATAAATATGAATAAGCAGCTGCAACAGCTAAACTGCTCTCTGGCACCTGTGAATCTGCACAGAAAAGTGCAGGGGAGTGGGGTGAGTATATTTCAACTCATTGAGTAACAATAACAAACAATAACTGAAAATATGAACTCCAGTACTATCACTAAATATTTCTAAGGCAACCTCACAGGTAAGTCATCACTACGGTGAATACTTTGATCTCTAGTCCACATCTATCTCAACAAGGTCCCACACTAACCAAATCCTCACTCATACCACTACAGTGTACAGCCAACTCAATGTATGTAAATATATACATATGTCTATAATGTATAAGTATTTAAGTACATATACGGATATGTATAAGTATAATACTGCGGCGTGCAGCCCGCTCCAATACATATAATACTGCGGCGCGCAGCCCACTCCATTTAACATCAACGACACTCACTGAGGGTTTATACAGATTTCGGAGGGGCTCCCTCGGCCCAAGCGCAATGATACTACGGCGTGCAGCCCGATCCACACATATATTACTGCGGCGTGCAGTCCAATCCAATATATATATACATATATAACTATATTGCTGCGGCGTGCAGCCCGATCCCATAATATACTCCAGCACTCACTGAGAATGTGTGCAGACTCAGACTCCGAATGGGATCTTACAGCCCAAGCGCAATAATACTGCGGCGTGCAGTCCGATCTACATGTATATATTACTGCGGTGTGCCGTCCGATCCACATATACATCACTGCGGTGTGCAGTCCGATCCAATGCAGGTATATATATATAATACCTCATAATGGGTCCTCGACCCTGTCCCAGTCAGTATAGAATTGGCCTTTCAGGCCCACTCGGCTAAATCAGGGAAATTCCACCCTAAGTAGTCTATCTCTCCCTCAGTACACATCTAATGTTGGCCCGAGATATGCTATACAACTAATTTCATGGCTGAGTGTATGTTTACAACATGTTATAAGGATCTCCTAGCTCTACAGGTCCCTTAAATGCTCTACAGATCGACACAAGGCCCCAAACATGGCTACTAGCCCAATTATACAGTTATAATCTCATTCACAGTCATAATACACAATACACTATCAGTCGGGAAGGACCAAGTCCAATCCCCTAATCACAGTGTCACCACGCCCGTCACATGATGCGTGTCTCATCTCAACATAGCACTGTAAAGTGCAAGTACGAGGTTTCAAACCCTCAGTACATTATTTACTACCACCACTCACCTCGATCCGGTAGAAGTCTTAGTACGCCTTGCACTTGCCTCGCAATACAACCGCCTCGGATGTCGAATCTGTTCAAAATAATAGGGAATACGTCAATACATGCTAATTACACACAACCCATTCGAAATAACTCAAATATCACCAAAACCCACAAAGTTGTCAAAACCCGACTTTTGGTACGCTTCTCGAAAAATTACGAAAGTTACATATTTGGAATCCTCGTCTCAACACGAGTCTATGCATATAAAATTTACTAAAATCGGACTCCGTTTGCCCATTCAAAATAATAATTTATCAAAACCTTGGCTTAGGGTCATATTCCTCCATTGATACACTCTCTTATCTCCATTTTCAAGTGTTAATTGCTTAATTTATCAATACAAAATCATAATTTGAGTTCACAGTTGATTACCTGAAGAATTTCCTTGAATTTCCCTTTAAAATCACCCAATTCGCCTCTTAAGATTGAGCCCTAATGTTTTACGACTTATGAAATTTTACCCCTTCTGTTTTCTTATCACAGGCGCGATTTCTGCTTCGGTGGCCTTGGACTCGCACCTGTGAGTCTGCTTCTGCGGTCAGACGGTCGCTTTTGTGACTTTATACCAAACCGCTCAGTTTCGCTTATGCGGTCCAGGTCTCGCACCTGCGAGACCTCATAAGCGGACTGGGCTCCGCTTCTGCGATACCCCATCGGCCTGGCCTCCTCCGCACCTGCGGTGCGAGCCCGCTTCTGCGCCTCCTTGGACGCTTCTGCAGAGATGCCCAGATTAGCCAAATCTCGCTTCTGCGAGAATTTTCCACACCTACGCATCCGCTTCTGCGGTCCCCCACCCGCATACACGAAAATACTAGAAGCTTAAAATTCCAGACCTGCAAAATCCCCGAAATTCTTCCGTTTAACCTCCCGAAACCGCCCCGAGTCCCCCGGGACCCCGATGAAAACCACAAACATACTCCATAGCACTATACAAACTTGTTCCAATGATAAAAACACACCCTTTAACACGGAAAAACATCGAATTCAAGCAATTCAAGCCTAAGCTTCCATTCAAACTTCCACAACCGACATTCGATCAAAAACCCGACCAAACGACCTCCGAATGACCTAAAATTTTGCAAACACATCCAAAATCACCTAACAGAGCTACTGCAACTATCGAAATTCCATTCCGACTCCCGGATCAAAATTTCACCTACCGATCGGATATCGCCAAAATTTAACTTTAGCCAATTCAAGCCTAAAAATACACCAGACCTCCAAATTCACTTCCGATCGCTCTCCTAACTCATAAATGACCTTCCAGAGCTGACTGAATCATCAGAATTCAATTCCGAGCTCTATAACTCACGAGTCAATATCCAACTGACTTTTCTCAACTATTCATTCTTCTAAGAAACTATTTGTCTCATTTCCAACCAAACTCAACCCAGATTGACTCAAACTTACCCAACATGCATATTGCAATATTAACAAGCATATAACGGGGATAACGGATGATGACTCACATGATGACAGGCCGGGTCATCACAATAATATTTAATGAAGAAAAGACATAATCACTTGATTCATTTCATAAATTTTGCATTTACATGTTAGGGGCTTAATTGTAAAGAATATAGATATTTTTCTTTTTAGTTTTTACCAAGATATATAATAAGATTAAAAATACTTAATTAAGAAATAAATTATAGGGTAAAAAATGGGGCCCCTAAAGTTGGGGGCCTAAAGTCTGGACTTGAGTGACTTTACCCAAAAGCCGGCACTGTTGGAGAGTCAAATAAAGTGTTCTATTAAAATTTGTGTATGTATATATTTGTTACTTATAATTTGTTACGTAGTCTCTAAATATTTAAGTTTTGTTTCAAAATATTTGAAAATTCTAAAAAAATACTTCATTTGATCTTCATAAATTAAAACGAATGAAGTAACCTCAAATTTTAATATTAGCAAATAAAATTTCTTAGAACAAGATCCAAGGCAACATATTACAAATATATGGCTAACATCTTATTAACTTGAATTAAACCTTGATAATATAAATAATAATATTACTAAGTAAAGGTAAAAGTCATATATCTTATAAGAATACTATAATATAAATAAATATTAGCAAAAAAAATCAACACTAATTTTTTGCTTATACTTGTGTTGGCGTAAAAAAATAGATTCTTATTAAAATTTGATTTTAGACCTTTTTGCCTTCAGTTATTTTTATTCTACTTATAGATAGATGAAATTGCTATTTCCTTATGATTAGTAAGGTAAAATTTGGCCTTCCTTGCTTGTACTTTTCTATTTGAGTTTTTCGGTAAATTTTTGATTTATCCAAAATTTGTCCCCAAAAAAGAAAAACATGGGAGCAACTTACCAAAGACCTAAAATGGGTCATCAACTTCACTTTTTGATAAAAAAATTTCTGCACCCCCAAGTGAATAAAAGTTAATATGTAACCATGAAGTTTTAGCAAACAACATTTTTGAAAGTCAGTCAAAGTAGAACAAATACGCACGTCAATGATTGTTGTTGATCCTATAATATATTGAAACGAATAAAGTTTTTTTGTTCAATAAGGTATAAGTATATTGACAATTGACTTTTAGCAAGGATTAACCCCATGAATAGTCCGCAAGATGGAGACTGTTGCTTTCGTTGGTGATTGTATCCATATCACCGGAGAAGACAATGAGACATTATGGTAAGCAAAAAAGAAAGCTTTCAATTATGACAAGCTTTCTCTTAAAATGAGACATTTTAAGAACTGCAATATGAAGCTTATCCAACTAATTTAAATAATATCAAGAAATATTTAAGTCTATAGACTAATTTTCAAGAACCAGCAAGCAAGACAGAAAAAATCGCACTGCAAAATCAAGAGGGTATGGTGGGGATGGAGGGTTAGTATATTGGGAATCATTCAAAGGTTTTGAGAACTCTAGACTTATAGATATTCTTGGTGAATTCTGCATATTAAAGCAAACCCCCCTCTATGAAAATTTAGCAAGAAAACTTTGAAAATCTTTGTAATACCCCGACTTCGAACATGCCTTAATACCTTAGACGTAACATGTTTAAGTTCGGAGACAAGACTTTAAGAAATACGGGAATGATATTATTATTTTTTAACTAGGAAAAAAAACGTGACTAACACACGATACATGCACTTCTTTGAGATTTTGTTGACAATAAGAATTTCATAAAATGTATTGTTATACATGAATTACTTTAAGTATCAATATGAGGTTGGATGGAAGTAATACAATAATAATAACAACAACAATGACTCAGTATAATATCACAAGCGGGGTTGGGGAGGGTATAATGTACGTAGTTCTTACCCCTACCCCGAGGGGTAGAGAGGTTGTTTCCAGGAGATCCTCAGCTCAAAAAAGCAGCAAGAAGCGATATATTAGTATTCTCAATAGACTCATAATAAAATAACAACAATATATGAAATAGATGGATGGTATAGTAATAACCAGCAGCTAAAGTCCTGCATCACTAGATGACCAGTAGCATTCTAAGATTAACCCATACTTGGCTATCTCACTCTAGCCAGGTAGTAATACCATCCATCAAAAATCAAAGTAACTATATGAAGTTACAACAACAATTACTACCCAGTATAATCCCACAAGGTGGGGTCTGGGGAGGGTAATACGTATGCATGCCTTACCCCTACCCGAAAGGGTAGAGAGACTGTTTTCAATCGACTCTCATCTCATGAAAAGGAAAATAAAAACCAAAGCAAAAACAAGAGAGTATTAGTAACTCTATGAAAAATAAAATTAACAATTATCAAAACATAAATCATAAACCATAAATAAAATAGCATGCAGTAATCTCAAAATATAAATCAATATACAAATTATCTATAGAGAGCCCTACCAAGCCCCCCAGTCTGGAAAACAAGTGCGAAAGATACAAGGGCCCCTTGTCTAACAACCCTAATATTAGACCTCCAGACTCTCTTATCAAGGGCTACGTCCTCGAAAATCTGCATTTTAGTCATGTCCTGCCTGATAACATCTCCCCAATACCTCTTGGGCCTCCCTATGCCTCGACTCACACTAACCACCGCCAGCTGCTCACAACTCTTCGCCGGGGCATCGGGGTTCCTCCTCCGCATATGCCCCGAACTACCTAAGCCTCGCTTCCCGTATCTTCTCTTCCACCGAGGCCACCCTCACATTTTCCTGTATAACTTCATTCCTAATCTTATCCAACCCGGTGAGCTCGCACATCCACCCGAGCATCCTCATCTCCACAACCTTCATTCTCTTAACATGAGAATTTTTCTCCGGCCAACACTCCGCCCCATACAGCATGGCAGGTCTAACTACAACTCTATAAAACTTTCCGTTAAGTTTTTGTGGCACTTTTTTGTCACACAAGACTCCTGATGCAAGCCTCCATTTCGACCGTCCCGCCCCTATGCGGTGGGTGACATCCCCGCTGATCTCTCTGTCCCCCTGAATCACCGACCTAAAATATCGGAAACTGTCCTTCTTGGCGATAACCTGAGATCCAAGCTTCATGTCCCTGCCCACCTCGCTCGGCTCGGCGCTAAACTTGCACTCCATGTATTCTATCTTAGATCTGCTTAGTTTGAAACAACTATATGAAGTTAGTTTATCAAAATTAGTGAAAACATTTAAGAAATACTTAAATATTTAGTAGCTAAGGCGTATATGAGACAAAAGTAGTTCACTAATTGACCCTGAAATATGAAAACTGCTATAACCTATTTCCTATTGAAAATTTGAAATAATTGGGTATTGTCTTACCCAATTCAACATGTCTACTTTTAAAATTCATAATGGCTCACTAGTCATCCTATTTCCCACATTTTACAATTCTTCAAGAAAGACCACCCCTGCCCAATTAGCTCTCAATATATATATATATATATATATATATATTTATATATATATATATTTATATATATATATAAAATACCTATGTGACCAACATCTTCATAACCTCTTTCCCAATACAACCCTCAAGCATATTTAGCCACCAAGCCTTCTTAGCGGGGCCAAATTTACCTTATGAGGTAGGAGTACTGTTTACCCTCTGGATACGCAGTTTTATAAGTGGATCAATTAAATTTATAAGTGGTTTTAAGGATATGAAAATTAATTTGATATAAAGTGATAAATTTGATTAAATTAAACAAGTAAAGGTAAAATAAATTCAGATCGCACATGTAGGATACTTTCAGCTTTAGTGAAATCTTTCCCCTTGATCCGAGCTCACTGTAACTAGCACTGATGAACAAGATAAGAGCTAATGACAGAGAAAATAATATTTTTTCTGTTCCAGTTTATGTGAACCTATTTCCTTTTTGACAGTTCCAAAAAAAATGATCCCTTTCTATATTTGGTAACAATTTAGCTTAAACTTACAATTCTACCCTTAATAAGAAGCTTCTATAATCACACAAATACTTTAGGCCCCTTTTTTGACTTATTTAGATACACAAGTTCCAAAAGTCTTCATTTTTTCTTAAACTCCGTGCCAAGTCAAATAGATTCACATAAATTAGAACGGATGGAGCAACATATTACCTTGGAATGCATGTTAAAACATGTATTATGAAACATCATACCTTTTTTATATAGTAGGGGAATATCATTCTAGATATACCCCTTACAAAAGGAAAAAACCTTCTAATTAACTGATTGTCGATTTCCAATCAATACGTGCCGAAATCCCCGCCTTGATATTTGGTCGATGAAGGATATCAAGGCCCTCGGTCAAGGAATGAGTGTGTCTTACAGGAATTATAGACAGATATAACGACCCGACCGGTCGTTTTAGAAAATTACGCCCCAATCCCTAACTTAACTGTTCCCCTAAGTTCATTTCTGCCATTTTGGGTTGCCGGGAGAGTCGGTTCTGAAAATTTGAGCATTTTGGGACACTTAGTCCCTTAATAAGAGCTTTGAAGCTAGAAAATGGCCCGTAGCCGGAACAGTGTTAAGACGATCTCGGAACGGAAATCCGATGGTTCCATTAGTTCTGTTAGGTGATTTCGGGGTTGGGAGCGCGTTCGGAATGTATTTTGGAGGTCCGTAGCTCAATTAGGCTTGAAATGCCGAAGGTTGAAATTTTGGCGAATCCGAACGATAGGTGAGATTTTGATCCGGGGTCGGAATGGAATTCCGACAATTTCTGTAGCTTCGTTATGTGATTTTGGATATGTCCGCAAATTTTCAGGTCATTCGGACGTCGTTTGGTCGGGTTTTAGATCGAATGTGCAATTCGGAAAGTTTTAAGAAATTTAGGCTTGAATTCGATGTGAATTATGGGTTTTGATGTTGTTAGACGTGTTTTGATGATTAGAATAAGTTCGTATCATATTTTGGAATAGGTTGGTGGTTTTCGTTGGGATCCCGGGGGTCTTGGGATGAATCCGGGGGTCCAATCGGGCTATTTCATGCATTTTGGAAATGCTGATAACTGCTGGTGTGTGCTGCAGACGAATGCTCTATGCGATCGCAATGGGCTAATGCGATCGCATGGAAGGTTTTGGAGAGGCCAAGTATTTGTTCTATGCGATCGCGGGCATGGATATGCGATCGCATAGTTCTGGAAAGTTGTGCTCTGCGATCGCGTACAATCCTATGCGATCGCATAGTGTATAGAGAAGAGGGGTCCCGGGTCCAGCTTTTGTCCTATGCGATCGCGGAGCAGGGTATGCGATCGCATAGGTATATTTTGGTGAGCAGTGTGATCGCATTAAGGACTATGCGATCGCATAGAGTAGTTTGGCGAGGGTCAAAATTTGTTCTATGCGATCGCAACAGGGATCATGCGATCGCATAGAGTAAAAATGTCTGGCAGTGACTTAAGTCCAGAAACATTTCAGCCGCGACCCATAAATCAAAAACGCCATTGTTGAGCTCCTAGAGAGTATTTTGAAGGGGAAACGCTGGGATATCATCGGGAAATCATCGGGGGTAAGTTTCTTGACCTTAATTCGTTGGTTTATCATGAATCCATGATTATTTCACTGAAATTGGAAGATTAAAGGTGGGTTTGAGCCCTAGGCCTAAATGTTAGAAAATCTTTGATTTGAATGGGAAAACGGAGTCCGATTTCGATAAATTGTATATGCACGGACTCGTATTGAGATAAGGAACCCGAATATATAATTTTCGTGATTTTTCAATAAGCGTACCGGAAGTCGGGTTTTGGCAACTTGTGGGTTTTGGTGAATTTTGAGTTAATTTGATTGGGTAATGCCCAATTGGTCTATTTTGATGTGATTCTATTGATTTTTATCAGATTCTACACTTGTGGAGGCCGACATTCGTGGCAAGAGAGTTGTTTCATAGCGGTTTTGTACCATAGTCGAGGTAAGTGGCTTGTCTAACCTCGTGTGGGGGAATTCTCACCCCTAGGATATTATGTGATAGTTTAAATGCCTTGTACGCGAGGTGACGGGCGTGTACATGCGTTGGTTGTTGAACACATACTTTACCCAAAATGTTCAATGAGTGATATTCCTGTTCTTAGTCGTTAAATTGGATATTTCTACCCGGTAGTAGTTAGAAAAGCATGATTAGCTAGAATCTAACTATCTAGTTGCTTAATTGATTTACTTGAGTTTTCTTGGTAATCGCTGGCTCTGTTACCGTTAAGCATATTATACTTCTCTCTGTGTATTCCTTTACTTGCTGTGATTATGGACTACGGGTTCAATTCCCGAGATCTTGAGATTATGAAAATATGGACTACGGGTTCAATTCCCGAGATCCTGAGATTATGGAAATATGGACTACGGGTTCAATTCCCGAGATCCTGAGATTATTGAAATATGGACTACGGGTTTGATTCCCAAGATCCTGAGTTATTGGTAGGCACTACGGGTTTGATTCCCGAGATCCTGAGTTATTGGTAGGGACTACGGGTTTGATTCCCGAGATCCTTAGTTATTGGTAGGGACTGCGGGTTCGATTCCCGGAGATCCTGAGTTATTGATTATTTATTGAGACATGGGCTGCGGGTTCGATTCCCGGAGACCCAGAGGTACTGTCAATGGGACTGTGGGTTCGATTCCCACAAGTCCTGGACTGGTTTTATTGAGTTGACTATTTGTTGTTAGCTTAATTGTAAACTATTGCAGTAATCATTTATAGTTGTTAATTTCGGAAACTAATATCATTTAAACTGCTTATTATTGTTATTATCATTATAGTATTGTTTCTCAGTAGGGCCCTGACCTTCCTCATCACTACTCCATCGAGGTTAGGCTTGGCACTTACTGAGTACCGCCGTGGTGTACTCATGCTACTCTTCTGCACACTTTTGTTGTGCAGATCCAGGTACATCAGAGCAGGCTCGTGCTAGGTGATCCCGCAGCTTTCTGGGAGACTTCGAGGTATGATCTGCTACGTCCGCGGATCCGGAGGCTTCCCTTCTACTCTAGAAGTACTAGTTGATATTTTTCTTCATTTCGTTGTTAAGATACTCTTTACATATAGAGCCACAGTTGTATTTCTCTTTTAGTCTGTGTTACCCGTGGGGTTCCGGATCTTGGTAGTATTTTATTTACTGTGTGACGGATGTATGTGCCAAGCGGCATGAATTACATATCTTTTTATGCTATTTTTCCGCTGTTTCTTATTTAGATGTTTATAACTTGTATATTCCGCAACGTGTTAGGCTTACCTAGTCGTGGGGACTGGGTGCCATCACGACATGTTCACAATTGGTGAACTAGGGTCGTGACAAGTTGGTATCAGAGCTCTAGGTTTATAGGAGTCACGGGACACAGACCGGTTACTTAGAGTCTCGCTGATCGATACGGAGACGTCTGTATTTATCTACGAGGGGCTATGTAACTGTTTAGGAAAACTCTTCATTTCTTTGGATTCCTTGTCGTGCGACATTTTTGGCATCAAAAATCTAAATTATTGATTTCTATTCTCTCACAGATGGTGAGGACACGATCTACTCGCGATGATCAGGTACCCGCGCCCCCTGTTGCCGCCGTCAGAGGCCGGGGCCGAGGTAGAGGACGAGGACTCACATCCGTCCGTCTAATTAATCTAATGAATATAATCAATTTCACACTTAAGCCAAATGAAACGGTTTAAATAAATGAATCACAACCGTCCAGGAGACAGATCTAACGGACGAGATGAAGGCTTCACTTAAAATACATGACATCGTTTTAGTGTCAAAGTTATCTGGGCCGTTCAATCAATATAATTTAACGGAGGAAAATAATACCGGAGCAGCGTGTGCTAGTGGGATAGGTTCCGGATGTTTTGGTTATGCCTCCTGCCGCCCCAGCACAACCCGGAGGTGGACCAGCTGCCTCTGAGGACGAGCAGCGTAGATTGGAGAGGTTCAAGAAATATGACCCTCCAGTGTTTAGTGGTTTGGCTTCAGATGATGCATTGGGTTTTCTGGAAGAGTGTCATCGTATTCTTCGTACTATAGGGATTGTGGAGACCAACGGGGTTTCCTTCACTGCTTTTCAGTTTCGTGGGGCCGCTTATGATTGGTGGCGCACGTATGAGTTGGATAGTCCAGAGGAGTCTGCTTCATTGACTTGGATGCAGTTTTCAAATCTGTTTTTGACGGAGTTTGTTCCACAGAGCCTTAGGGATTCTTGGCGCTCGGAGTTTGAGCGGTTGCGACAGGGCTCCATGTCAGTATCGGAGTATGCTATCGGTTTCACCCGCCTAGCCAGGCATGCACCGGCTTTGGTAGCCACGGTTCGGGAGCGAGTGCGGAGATTTATTGAGGGCCTTGTTCCGCCTATCCGATCCAGGATGGCTAGAGAGCTTGAGATAGATATATCTTATTAGCAGGCGGTTAGCATTGCCAAGAGGATCGAGAGTATGCTCCCTAGAGAGCAGAGAGAGAGAGAGAGGCCAAGAGGTCTCGTGAGTCGGGCCATTTCTCTGGTGCCCGCACTTCATCAGCCGGTCGTTTTGGCAGGGGTTATTCCGGCCGACCAGTTCATTTAGCATTGCCCGCAGCCGGTGGTACTCCAGCTCCCCCCAGCACCTCAGGATCCTTACTATGCTCCCCCAGTTTCCAGTGCGCCTCCTGCGCGAGGTACCTCCAAGGGTCAGTCCAGCGGGAGCGGGGCCAGTCAGTCACATCCGTTGCACCATCCCAGAGCTTGTTTCGAGTGCGAGGATACTCGTCATCTGGTTAGGGAGTGCCCCGGGCGCGGGACGGGTGTGCCTTCACAGACTTCACAGCCTCAGCATGCTCTACAGGGTTAGCAGGCCACCGTTCCAACTCAAGCTGCCACCCCACCTGCCCAGCCAGCCAGGGGTGGGGATTAGGGTGATAGAGGCCTCCCTCAAGGGACAGGCCAGATTCTATGCTATTCCTGATCGCGCTGCGGCTGTTGCATCTGACTCTGTTATCACAGGTATTATTCTGGTTAGTCACGGGGAGGCATCGGTTCTATTCGACCCTGGTTCCACTTTTTCATATGTGTCTTCTTACTTTGCTTCTCATCTGGGTGTGCCTCGGGATTCTTTGAGTGCCCCCATTTATGTTTCCACTCCGGTGGGTGATTCTTTGGCTGTGGACCGCATATATCGGTCGTGTTTGGTTACCATTTGTGATTTTGAGACCAGAGCGGATCTATTGCTGCTCGGGATAGTCGATTTTGATATTATTCTGGGCATGGACTGGTTGTCACCCCATTATGCTATTCTTGATTGTCACGCCAAGACCGTGATGCTGGCTATGCCAGGCATTCCACGTATTGAGTGGAGTGGTACTCTAGATCACACCCCTAGCCGTGTTATTTCTTTTCTCAAAGCTCAGCGTATGGTTGAGAAGGGGTGTGCTGCTTATCTAGCCTATGTGCGGGACGTCAGTATTGACACTCCCTCTATTGATTCTGTTCATGTGGTACGTGACTTTGCTAATGTATTTCCAGCTGATCTCCCGGGCATGCCGCCCGACGGAGATATTGACTTTGCTATTGACTTGTTGCCGGGCACTCAGCCCATTTCTATTCCACCGTACCGTATGGCTCCTCCTGAGTTGAAGGAGTTGAAGGATCAGTTACAGGAGTTATTGGGCAAGGGTTTTATTCGACCCGGTGTTTCGCCTTGGGGTGCTCCTGTAATGTTTGTGAAGAAAAAGGACGGTTCTATGCGTATGTGTATTGACTATCGTCAGCTGAACAAGGTTACAGTGAAGAACCGGTATCCTTTGCCCCGTATTGATGATTTATTTGACCGACTACAGGGCGCACATGTGTTTTCTAAGATTGATTTGCGCTCTGGGTATCACCAGCTGAAGATTCGGGAGCCAGATATCCCGAAGACTGCCTTCGGGACCCGGTATGGTCACTATGAGTTCCTCGTGATGTCTTTTGGGTTGACTAATGCTCCAGCAGCATTTATGCATTTGATGCACAGTGTGTTCAGGCCTTATCTGGACTCGTTCGTGATTGTCTTCATTGATGATATTCTAGTATATTCCCGGAGCCGGGAAGAGCACGAGCAACATTTGAGGATAGTGCTTCAGATTCTGAGGGAGAAGCAGCTTTATGCCAAGTTCTCTAAATGTGAATTCTGGTTGAGTTCGGTAGCATTTTTGGGCCACGTGGTGTCGAGTGATGGTATTCGAGTAGATCCGAGGAAGGTGGAGGCCGTGCAGGAGTTGGCCCAGACCCTCCTCCGCTACTGAGATTCGCAGTTTCCTTAGTTTGGCGGGCTATTACCGTCGTTTTGTAGAGGGTTTCTCTTCGATTGCAGCACCTATGACTAGATTGACCCAAAAGGGTGCCCCTTTTCAGTGGACAGACGAGTGTGAGGCGAGCTTTCAGAAGCTCAAGACAGCTTTGACTTCGGCCCCTATATTGATGTTGCCTACGGGTTCGGGGTCCTATACTGTATATTGTGATGCCTCACGAGTTGGACTCGGTGCGGTATTGATGCAGGACGGTAGGGTGATTGCCTACGCGTCGAGACAGCTGAAGGTGCATGAGAAGAATTACCCTGTTCATGATTTGGAGCTAGCTGCCATTGTTTACGCCTTGAAAATATGGCGTCATTATTTATATGGGGTTCCTTGTGAGATCTACACTGATCACCGGAGCTTGCAGCATTTGCTTAAGCAGAAGGACCTGAATATGCATTAGAGGAGATGGTTGGAGCTATCGAAGGACTATGATATTACTATTCTCTATCATCCGGGCAAGGCTAATGTAGTTGCCGATACCTTGAGTCGTCGGGCAGAGAGTTTGGGGAGTTTAGCATATCTACCGGCTTCGGAGAGGCCTATGGCGATGGATGTTCAGGCTTTGGCCAGGCAGTTTGTTAGACTGGATCTTTCGGAGCCCAGCCGGGTTCTGGCTTGTGTGGTTTCTCGGTCTTCTCTATTTGACCGCATCAGGGAGCGTCAGTTCGATGACCCTCATTTGCTTGTCCTTCGGGATAGAGTTCGGCGTGGTGATGCTCGAGATGTTACCATCGGAGATGATGGAGTTATGAGGATGCAAGGGCGTATATGTGTGCCTAATGTAGATGATCTTCGAGAGCTGATTCTAGCAGAGGCCCATAGTTCGTGGTATTCAATCCATCCGGGTGCCGCGAAGATGTATCAGGACTTGAAACAGCATTTCTGGTGGAGGCGGATGAAAAGGGATATAGTTGATTATGTTTCCAGATGCCTCAACTGCCAGCAGGTGAAGTATGAGCATCAGCGTCCGGGTAGATTGATGTAGCGGATTGAGATTCCCGAGTGGAAATGGGAGCGCATTACCATGGACTTTGTATCTGGACTTCCACGAACGGTTAGGAAGTTTGATTCTATTTGGGTCATTGTGGATCGGCTGACCAAGTCCGCCCATTTCATACCGGTGAGCACTGCTTATTCATCGGAACGACTGGCGGAGATCTATATCAGGGAGATAGTTCGGCTGCATGGTATTCCAGTGTTTCCATCATTTCAGACAGAGGCACTCAGTTTACTTCACGGTTCTGGAGAGCCGTGCAGTAGGAGTTAGGTACTCGGGTGGAGCCGAGCACGGCATTTCACCCCCAGATGAATGGACAATCTAACCGCACTATTCAGATTTTGGAGGATATGCTTTGTGCATGCGTGGTTGAGTTTGAAGGGTCATGGGATCACTTCTTGCCACTGGCGGAGTTTGCTTATAAAAATAGCTATCAGTCCAACATTCAAATGGTGTCGTATGAGGCATTATATGGTAGGAGATGCAGATCCCCAGTGGGTTGGTTCGAGTCGGGCGAGGCTAGGTTATTAGGTATAGATATGGTTCAGGATGCTATGGACAAAGTCAAGGTGATTTAGGACAGACTTCGTGCAGCCTAGTCTAGAGAGAAGAGTTATGCGGACAAGAAGGTTCGCGATGTGGCTTTTATGGTTGGCGAGCGGGTTCTACTTCGAGTCTCGCCCATGAAGGGTGTTATGAGGTTTGGGAAGAAAGGAAAGTTGAGTCCTAGATTTATTGGCCCTTTTGAGATTTTGAGGCGTGTTGGGGAGGTTGCTTATGAGTTGGCCTTACCTCCCAGCCCAGCCGGAGTTCACCCCGTATTTCATGTCTCCATGCTCCGGAGATACCATGGTGACCCGTCGCATGTGTTGGATTTCACATCTGTTCAGCTAGACAAGGATCTGTCTTATGTTGAGGAGCCAGTAGTCATTCTAGACAGGCAAGTCAGAAAGCTAAGGTCAAAGAACATCGGTTCGGTAAAGGTTCAGTGGCGGGGCAAGCCGGTCGAGGAGGCGACTTGGGAGACCGAGCAGGTTATGCGCAGCCAGTACCCTCATCTTTTCACTACTCCAGGTATGTTTTCTATGCTCGTTCAAGGACGAACGAATCTTTAAGTGTGGGAAGATGTAACGACCCGACCGGTCGTTTTAGAAAATTACGCCCTAATCCCTAACTTAACTGTTCCCCTAAGTTCATTTCTGCTATTGTGGGTTGCCGGGAGAGTCGGTTTCGAAAATTTGAGCATTTTGGGACACTTAGTCCCTAAATAAGAGCTTTGAAGCTAGAAAACGGTCCGTAGCCGGAACAGTGTTAAGACGATCTCGTAACGGAAATCCGATGGTTCCATTAGTTCCGTTAGGTGATTTCGGGGTTGGGAGCGCGTTCGGAATGTATTTTGGAGGTCCGTAGCTCAATTAGGCTTGAAATGCCGAAGGTTGAAATTTTAGCGAATCCGAACGATAGGTGAGATTTTGATCCGGGGGTCGGAATGGAATTCCGACAATTTCTGTAGCTTCGTTATGTGATTTTGGATATGTCCGCAAATTTTCAGGTCATTCGGACGTCGTTTGGTCGGGTTTTAGATCGAATGTGCAATTCGGAAAGTTTTAAGAAATTTAGGCTTGAATTCGATGTGAATTATGGGTTTTGATGTTGTTGGACGTGTTTTGATGATTAGAATAAGTTTGTATCATGTTTTGGAATAGGTTGGTGGTTTTCGTTGGGATCCCGGGGTCTCGGGATGAATCCGGGGGTCCAATCGGGCTATTTCATGCATTTTGGAAATGCTGTTAACTGCTGGTGTGTGCTGCAGACGAATGCTTTATGCGATCAATGGGCTAATGCGATCGCATAGAAGGTTTTGGAGAGGCCAAGTATTTGTTCTATGCTATCGCGGGCATGGATATGCGATCGCATAGTTCTGGAAAGTTGTGCTCTGCGATCGCGTACAATCCTATGCGATCGCATAGTGTATAGAGAAGAGGGGTCCCGGGTCCAGCTTTTGTCCTATGCGATCGCGGAGCAGGGTATGCGATCGCATAGGTATATTTTGGTGAGCAGTGCGATCGCATTAAGGACTATGCGATCGCATAGATTAGTTTGGCGAGGGTCAAAATTTGTTCTATGCGATCGCAAGAGGGATCATGCGATCGCATAGAGTAAAAATGTCTGGTAGTGACTTAAGTCCAGAAACATTTCAGCCGCGACCCATAAATCAAAAACGCCATTGTTGAGCTCCAAGAGAGTATTTTGAAGGGGAAACGCTAGGATATCATCGGGAAATCATCGGGGGTAAGTTTCTTGACCTTAATTCGTTGGTTTATCATGAAATCCATGATTATTTCACTGAAATTGGAAGATTAAAGGTGGGTTTGAGCCCTAGGCCTAAATGTTAGAAAATCTTTGATTTGAATGGGCAAACGGAGTCCGATTTCGATAAACTTTATATGCACATACTCGTATTGAGATAAGGAACCCGATAAGGAGACTCGTATTTGGCGAATCCGAACGATAGGTGAGATTTTGATCCGGGGGTCAGAATGGAATTCCGACAATTTCTGTAGCTTCGTTATGTGATTTTGGATATGTCCGCAAATTTTCAGGTCATTCGGACGTCATTTGGTCGGGTTTTAGATCGAATGTGCAATTCGGAAAGTTTTAAGAAATTTAGGCTTGAATTCGATGTGAATTATGGGTTTTGATGTTGTTAGACGTGTTTTGATGATTAGAATAAGTTCGTATCATGTTTTGGAATAGGTTGGTGGTTTTCGTTGGGATCCCGGGGTCTCGGGATGAATCCGGGGGTCCAATCGGGCTATTTCATGCATTTTGGAAATGCTGTTAACTGCTGGTGTGTGTTGCAGACGAATGCTCTATGCGATCGCAATGGGCTAATGCGATCGCATAGAAGGTTTTGGAGAGGCCAAGTATTTGTTCTATGCGATCGCGGGCATGGATATGCGATCGCATAGTTCTGGAAAGTTGTGCTCGCGATCGCGTACAGTCCTATGCGATCGCATAGTGTATAGAGAAGAGGGGTCCCAGGTCCAGCTTTTGTCCTATGCGATCGCGGAGCAGGGTATGCGATCGCATAGGTATATTTTGGTGAGCAGTGCGATCGCATTAAGGACTATGCGATCGCATAGAGTACTTTGGCGAGGGTCAAAATTTGTTCTATGCGATCGCAACAGGGATCATGCGATCGCATAGAGTAAAAATGTCTGGCAGTGACTTAAGTCCAGAAACATTTCAGCCGCGACCCATAAATCAAAAACGCCATTGTTGAGCTCCAAGAGAGTATTTTGAAGGGGAAACGCTAGGATATCATCGGGAAATCATCGGGGGTAAGTTTCTTGACCTTAATTCATTGGTTTATCATGAAATCCATGATTATTTCACTGAAATTGGAAGATTAAAGGTGGGTTTGAGCCCTAGGCCTAAATGTTAGAAAATCTTTGATTTGAATGGGCAAACGGAGTCCAATTTCGATAAATTTTATATACACAGACTCGTATTGAGATAAGGAACCCGATAAGGAGACTCGTATTTGGCGAATCCGAACGATAGGTGAGATTTTGATCCGGGGGTCGGAATGGAATTCCGACAATTTCTGTAGCTTCGTTATGTGATTTTTGATATGTCCGTAAATTTTCAGGTCATTCGGACGTCGTTTGGTCGTGTTTTAGATCAAATGTGCAATTCAGAAAGTTTTAAGAAATTTAGGCTTGAATTCGATGTGAATTATGGGTTTTGATGTTGTTAGACGTGTTTTGATGATTAGAATAAGTTCGTATCATGTTTTGGAATAGGTTGGTGGTTTTCGTTGGGATCCCGGGGTCTCGGGATGAATCCGGGGGTCCAATCGGGCTATTTCATGCATTTTGGAAATGCTGTTAACTGCTGGTGTGTGCTGCGGACGAATGCTCTATGCGATCGCAATGGGCTAATGCGATCGCATAGAAGGTTTTGGAGAGGCCAAGTATTTGTTCTATGCGATCGCGGGCATGGATATGCGATCGCATAATTCTGGAAAGTTGTGCTCTGCGATCGCGTACAATCCTATGCGATCGCATAGTGTATAGAGAAGAGGGGTCCCGGGTCCAGCTTTTGTCCTATGCGATCGCGGAGCAGGGTATGCGATCGCATAGGTATATTTTGGTGAGCATTGCGATCGCATTAAGGGCTATGCGATCGCATAGAGTAGTTTGGCGAGGGTCAAAATTTGTTCTATGCGATCGCAACGGGGATCATGCGATCGCATAGAGTAAAAATGTCTGGCAGTGACTTAAGTCCAGAAACATTTCAGCCGCGACCCATAAGTCAAAAACGCCATTGTTGAGCTCCAAGAGAGTATTTTGAAGGGGAAACGCTAGGATATCATCGGGAAATCATCGGGGGTAAGTTTCTTGACCTTAATTCGTTGGTTTATCATGAAATCCATGATTATTTCACTGAAATTGGAAGATTAAAGGTGGGTTTGAGCCCTAGGCCTAAATGTTAGAAAATCTTTAATTTGAATGGGCAAACGGAGTCCGATTTCGAAAAATTTTATATGCACAGACTCGTATTGAGATAAGGAACCCGATAAGGAGACTCGTATTTGGCGAATCCGAACGATAGGTGAGATTTTGATCCGGGGGTCGGAATGGAATTCCGACAATTTCTGTAGCTTCGTTATGTGATTTTTGATATGTCCGCAAATTTTCAGGTCATTCGGACGTCGTTTGGTCGTGTTTTAGATCGAATGTGCAATTCGGAAAGTTTTATGAAATTTAGGCTTGAATTCGATGTGAATTATGGGTTTTGATGTTGTTAGACATGTTTTGATGATTAGAATAAGTTCGTATCATGTTTTGGAATAGGTTGGTGGTTTTCGTTGGGATCCCGGGGGTCTCGGGATGAATCCGGGGGTCCAATCGGGCTATTTCATGCATTTTGGAAATGCTGTTAACTGCTGGTGTGTGCTGCGGACGAATGCTCTATGCGATCGCAATGGGCTAATGCGATCGCATAGAAGGTTTTGGAGAGGCCAAGTATTTGTTCTATGCGATCGCGGGCATGGATATGCGATCGCATAGTTCTGAAAAGTTGTGCTCTGCGATCGCGTACAGTCCTATGCGATCGCATAGTGTATAGAGAAGAGGGGTCCCAGGTCCAGCTTTTGTCCTATGCGATCGCGGAGCAGGGTATGCGATCGCATAGGTATATTTTGGTGAGCAGTGCGATCGCATTAAGGACTATGCGATCGCATAGAGTAGTTTGGCGAGGGTCAAAATTTGTTCTATGCGATCGCAACAGGGATCATGCGATCGCATAGAGTAAAAATGTCTGGCAGTGACTTAAGTCCAGAAACATTTTAGCCGCGACCCATAAATCAAAAACGCCATTGTTGAGCTCCAAGAGAGTATTTTGAAGGGGAAACGCTGGGATATCATCGGGAAATCATCGGGGGTAAGTTTCTTGACCTTAATTCGTTGGTTTATCATGAAATCCATGATTATTTCACTGAAATTGGAAGATTAAAGGTGGGTTTGAGCCGTAGGCCTAAATGTTAGAAAATATTTGATTTGAATGGGCAAACGAAGTCCGATTTCGATAAATTTTATATGCACAGACTCGTATTGAGATAAGGAACCCGAATATATAATTTTCGTGATTTTTCGATAAGTGTACCGGAAGTCGGGTTTTGGCAACTTGTGGGTTTTGGTGAATTTTGAGTTAATTTGATTGGGTAATGCCCAATTGGCCTATTTTGATGTTGATTCTATTGATTTTTATCAGATTCTACACTTGTGGAGGCCGACATTCGTGGCAAGAGAGTTGTTTCATAGCGGTTTTGTACCGGAGTCGAGGTAAGTGGCTTGTCTAACCTCGTGTGGGGGAATTCTCACCCCTAGGATATTATGTGATAGTTTAAATGCCTTGTACGCGAGGTGACGGGCGTGTACATGCGCTGGTTGTTGAACACATACTTTACCCAAAATGTTCAATGAGTGATATTCCTGTTCTTAGTCGTTAAATTGGATATTTCTACCCGGTAGTAGTTAGAAAACCATGATTAGCTAGAATCTAACTATCTAGTTGCTTAATTGATTTACTTGAGTTTTCTTGGTAATCGCTGGCGCTGTTCATCGGCGAAGTTACCGTTAAGCATATTATACTTCTCTCTGTGTATTTCTTTACTTGCTGTGATTATGGACTACGGGTTCAATTCCCGAGATCCTGAGATTATGGAAATATGGACTACGGGTTCAATTTCCGAGATCCCGAGATTATAGAAATATGGACTATGGGTTTAATTCCCGAGATCCTGAGATTATTGAAATATGGACTACGGGTTTGATTCCCGAGATCCTGAGTTATTGGTAGGGACTACGGGTTTGATTCCCGAGATCCTGAGTTTTTGGTAGGGACTACGGGTTTGATTCCTTAGATCCTGAGTTATTGGTAGGGACTGCGGGTTCGATTCCCGGAGATCCTGAGTTATTGATTATTTATTGAGACATGGGCTGCGGGTTCGATTCCCGGAGACCCAGAGGTACTGTCAATGGGACTGTGGGTTCGATTCCCACAGGTCCTGGACTAGTTTTATTGAGTTGACTATTTGTTGTTAGCTTAATTGTAGACTATTGCAGTAATCATTTATAGTTGTTAATTTCGGAAACTAATATCATTTAAACTGCTTATTATTGTTATTATCATTATAGTATTGTTTCTCAGTAGGGCCCTGACCTTCCTCGTCACTACTCCATCGAACTTACTGAGTACCGCCGTGGTGTACTCATGCTACTCTTCTGCACACTTTTGTTGTGCAGATCCAGGTACATCAGAGCAAGCTCGTGCTAGGTGATCCCGCAGCTTTCTGGGAGACTTCGAGGTATGATCTGCTACGTTCGCGGATCCGGAGGCTTTCCTTCTACTCTAGAAGTACTAGTTGATATTTTTCTTCATTTCGTTGTTAGATACTCTTTACATATAGAGCCACAGTTGTATTTCTCTTTTAGTCTGTGTTACCGTGGGGTGCCGGATCTTGGTAGTGTTTTATTTACTGTGTGACGGATGTATGTGCCAAGCGGCATGAATTACATATCTTTTTATGCTATTTTTCCGCTGTTTCTTATTTAGATGTTTATAACTTGTATATTCTGCGACGTGTTAGGCTTACCTAGTCGTGGGGACTGGGTGCCATCACGACATGTTCACAATTGGTGAACTAGGGTCGTGACAACAGAAAATCTGGTTAAGTGTTGAAAGAATTGCAGATTACAAGTGCATTGTGAGGACCACACAATTATGATTGATGCAGCAAAAGTGCTTAGCGGCCATAAAATTAACTGGCAAACGTCACAACTGGAAGATGAAAAATGACAACTCTCTGGAGTTGGTCTGTTAGAAAAATGGTCGATCTGCAGTCACAACAGAAAATATGCGATCCTATAACAAGGGATCTGCGGTCGCGCACAAAATTCTGCGAACCACAAACGAAATGATAGTTCAAGCTCACAAGATAACAATGTGTTGTCCACAACTAAAATTCTTTGGTCACACTCGCTCCTCTTTCACCTTCGAAAATCGATGAGTATAAATAAGAGGGGTATAACTACTGCCACACTTTCCCCTATTTGAGCATGCATAACACTATAATTGAAATCTTCTATTGAATCACCTACTCAAACACCAAACAATTGTTGATCCCTCATTCATTGCACTCATTCGTATCTGGTATGCTTCAATTCCTTGTTAGACTTGGTTTAATTTATAGCATTTTAATTAGTTTTAGGCCATTTGTCAATAGAACTCAATTGTACAACCATGTAGGGGTAATCTCTAGTGGGTTTCTTAATACTTACTTATTGGGGATTGGGAAAATGTAATTTCATGCTTCTACGTTATTGCCATGTCAAGAATTGCACAAAATTTGCAAAACCTGGTTAGTCATACTGGACTGTTCGTAATTCTTTAAATTATGCGGCCGCACATGAAATTGTAAGGTCCGCAAATGCGAGTCTGGGGAAACCTTAGTAAAGAATGGGTCTGAAAACCACAAGAAAATTGTGTGGACCGCAAAAATCCCATTGCGACCATAGAACAACCCTTATCCTGTTATTAGAGCATTTACAAATTTGTGACTCATGTGCATCCGCAAGACAAATTGTGTGTACCGTAGAAAATAGGTTGCGACCACACATAAGGCAAATCTATGTTATTAAAAAGTTGGCATAATTTTGGTTTCTGAATTATGCCTACAAGAAAAATGGGTGGGTCTCAATCCACGTCTGTGGCCGTAAGAGAGAATTACGTAGTCCGCAAGGCCCGATCTGCGTCCGCAAGGAAAAATATGCGGATCACATATCCTTATCTTGCACCCATGTTTCCGCTCCCTTTTGAATCACAACTAACAATTACCTTTGATTGATACACAAAATAGTTCGATCTAGAGGCAGACGTGATGTCTTAAAAGGGAGAGGTAAAACTTCCAGGGGTCGAGGAAATAATGCTTTACCCCTCGACCTATAAAAGATAATTACAAGGAATGCTACAACCGGCAAAGGGACGGGTGTAGATATCTCTGAGTCAAGCTCTTATGTCTTGTTTAAGGAAGTATCAGAGGGCAACTCGGCCTCGATTCAAGAGCAACCCGATGTCTAGTCAAAGTCGTCGGGGAGATATCAACTCAAAGATGAGTCGTCCAAACCTTATATCACTTTCAAGAGTTCAACAAGTGCTAGTTAGGCTTCTGAGTCATCCCCTGCACATGTCCTTGAGGCACCAGATACAATGGTTCAGGACATCCCCGGTAACGGCAAAGGGGGAGATGCAACAATTGCCAGGCTTGAAAGGTCGAAGAAGAAAGAGGTCTGGGAGGATCGTCTTGTTAGTTTGGATGCCTTCACCAGCTTTCTCATTTGGTGGCCAGTGAGGTCGCTAATTACTCTTGAGCAATAATGTTAGTTATAAGATCTGTTGATGTATAACCCTATAGTTCTAAGACATTTTAAAAAACCCAAAGGGTGGAAGTGGTTTACCCAGAGCGTGGCGGATGCTAATGAGTACCTTATCCCAGAAATTCTACGCCAATGTGGCGCATATCAAAAGGGGACAAAGGTAACCAACGTGAGAAAACTCAAAGTGCAATTTGATCAGCACACATTGAACATGTACTTGGAATTTGATGATGTTGAGACCACATGGTACTTAAAGAAGTGTGCACTTGCGGATACAACCCGTCCTTTCTTAGCAGAATTCTAGTTGCACCAGGACCACCACCACCATGGATCACAACAGGGGTGCCTATCCACAAGAGTGCTATGAGTTTTGAGGCAAAGGGGGTGGCAAACCTTTGTCCGTAGTATACTAGACCCGAGCCAGAATGAGACATATCTTATGATTCCTCGGGCAGTTCTAGTTGCTTCTATCATGTCCAAGTACACTGTCAATATGGGTGCCATGATATCAGCCAACATCTCAGTGATTGCTCGACATGAAGACTCATCCTACCTGTATCTCGACACTATTACAGAGTATCTCACGGTGAGAGGGTTGAGCCAAAGGATTATGATACAAAGAGTGCAGCTGAATAAGCCTTTCTCATGCTACTCCTTGATGGACGCGAACAACCATAAGAGAAAAGGTGAGTCGTCTATACCATAGCCAGTCTGATGAGCCAGCTATGGTAGTTGCGGAGGTAGTTGATGTTCCATTCACTTTGGTCGAGCTTTCATCTAGTGCCACAACTATGCCTCCCCTATTATCTTTAAGTTTTACTGTAGTCCCTATCACAGGTTCCACCCCGGCCTTGAGCCCGATGCCCATGCCTACTGCCCCACTTTATGGGATGTGAGTCTCTCAGACATTGGCGAGCCTCAACAATTGGATGCAAACAACCATTGCAAAGCTTTCTTACTTATCCACTACCATTGCAACAGTCCTCTATTCAAACACCTCATGTGCCCCCGACAATTGAAGAGACATTGAAGAAACTCCTAGAGAACCAGACTACTATTATGACAAGGAAAAGAAGTAAAGAAAATGAGAAAGTCCCAGGCCACTAAGAAGTCAGCTGACAAGCTCCGAAGACAGGTGATCAAGATTGCAGCAGCCAGATATCTTCCCTTTGACTTGTTGATTGACTGAGGTCCTACAACACCATAAGCATCGTTGGCACCAACTGGCCAGTTTGAGGAGCCAGACCTGGTTGCCAACACTGCTGAGGCAGTGCATCAGATGTTCACCAACCCGGCCACTCCAAGAGTTGAGTATGATGAGACCCAGTTGAAGCCTGAGGGCAGTGACATTGCTGGAGACACAAAGATGTCTAAGGAGCCATATGGAGTCTTATTCCCTCTTTCCCTTCCTTCACTCTTATTTTGTTAAGCATTAAGGATAATTTGAGTTGTCATGCATTTTAATTAACCAATCAGAAATGGCCACGTTATGTTTAATAAAATATATTTTATTGCCTGAAGGTCAATTAGAAATAAGGCAATATACGTGCCACAATTTAACTGTAGGATAGTTCTGTTAAAAATAGGCGGAGAAGGGATATTTTTAAACCAAAGAGAATATGTTAAGGGCAGTTTTTACCTTTTCAGTATAATACTTTATATATGTAATTACCTAATATTTGTTTTCTCAACTAAAATTTTAAAATATTATTTTTACCCTTCTTCTTTTGTTTTCAATAGTGCTGTAAATGCGAATCAAGTTAGATCTTCTCAATATAGAGAAGACTAATAACTAACAAAGAACATGAGAAAAAAGTAGTGCCACATGAATGCGCTGTCTTTGTAGACCAAAAAAGTGCAATTTTGATGAACCAAATGTGTGGACATTTTTACTTATTAACAAAGTTTCATCATAGGTTAGGTTAGTTCGATAGATCTTTGATATTTCTAATAGATATTCACAGAGTTGCAACTTTATTTAAACCAAAGGAAGGACAAATCAGACATGTAAATTTTCTCTTTACAGACTCTTCATCAACATTACCATGAATCTATTTCACTCAAATGATAATACTTTAGTTCATGATTCAGAGCCTCGTGATATTGGAAAAACGCAAATTGATGATACATCTCCTCTTACTAAACCAAAATCCTTTTTACAAACACTGTTATTAGATAACACTCTTTCACCAAGTTTAGCAAATACAACTTCTCCAAATACTGTTCTAGACTTAACTGATGAAAGTATATTCATTCCTATTTCAACTACTGATAAGTCAAGACTGTATGAGCCTTGGAAATTTTCAGTCATAATTAAATTGTTTGGCAGGAAGATAGCACACCATATCCTTAAGAATAAGGTTGTTGCTCTATGCAAACCTACAGAAGATACTCCTCTTATAGATTTGGGATCAGGATATTTTCTTATAAAATTTCAAAAAGAGGAAAACATGGTTAAAGCTTTGCATGGTGGACCTTGGTTTGTTCTTAACCATTTCTTATCCGTTAGACATTGGGAACCTAAGTTCACTGCTTCAGCTACTCAGCTCACTTATTCAGCACTTTGGTTGCGTCTCTCTGAACTTCCAACAAAATTTTATGACTTAGAAATCCTTCAGTGTGTTGGTTCAAAATTAGGAAAGCTTTTAAGGGTTGATTCGTGCACTTCATCAACCACTAGGGGTCGGTATGCAAGAATCTGTATTAAAGTTCCACTGGAAAAACCACTAAAAACACATGTTAATATTGGTCATCATCGACAACAAATTCATTATGAAGGTTTAAATATGTTATGCACAAATTGTGGATGTTTTGGTCATGTGAAATTTAACTGTTCTTCTCAAAATCATTTAACTATGGAAACCACTTCTACATCAACTCCTACAGTCCCTACAATGCCTACAGAAGGTGAATGGCATCTGGTTGAATTTTCAAGACGTTTTAACTCAGCTTCTTCAACTTCAAAAACAACCATGAACAATAGCGGTGGAACAAAAGCTGCATGCACCAGGTAAGTCTCCTATTCGTCATGACCAAGACGTGGGTTCTTATCCTGTAAGGCCCACTACGATAAGGACCAATATCGAAAGTGTTAATCAATTTAATTATTTAGCCAAAACTCCTAATACTAATCCTACTATTGAACCAATAAAGACAGAAGCTTTAGCTGACAGGTTCCCTAATCTTGCTTCTACTTTAACCCCTTTAAATGTTATTAATAATTCCAACATTGGTCTGTTCCACTCCTTTAATATTTTGCCACAAAATCCAACAAATCCCATTCCTGATAATATCATTATTAATTCTCCCTCTTCCATAGATTTTCACACTAATACAATTAACCATACACATACACCTAAGACCACTTCTCCACGTAACAGAACTGCCACGCTGAATAGCCACTCAACAAATGCCAAATCAGCTCCTTATCTGTCCCTACATGACACCTCCACTCCTGTAATTAGTTTGCTTAAGGAGAAATTGCATGCTACAGTAGAGCCAGCTCATTACATCCAATAACACACTCCTCCTCAGGAACTGTAACGACCCGATCGTTCGTTCCGAGAGTTGTAGCCCTGTTTTCCCATATTTCTACTTCTTTATATGTTATTCAGTTGTGTTGAGTTGTATCGAGTCGATAGGTTTGGGTCCGGAGTAGTTTTGGAGTGAAATGAATACTTCGTCTCTTATTTAAAAAGTTAAGTTAGAAAAGTCAACCTGAAGTTGACTTATGATTAAATTAATTCGGATTTAGATTTTTATGATTCAGATAGATTTTGTCGGGTGATTTTAGACTTAGGAGTGAGTTCAGAATGGAATTTAAAAGTTCGTGGTAGAATTGCTCTTGAATTAGCATAAGTTGGACAATAAAATAACCGTGATAATAAATGATGGTAAAGAAATGGGCTAGACCCACACACTGTCCACATAAAATAAAAAAAAAACCTAAGATGTAGGGAAAAAAAGAAGTACATTAGGTCTTATAAATTAAGACATAGGAAGAAAAAAGAAAAATTCTTACGCGGTGGCTATCACGACTTGGGGCAAAGAAAGAATAAGGTATGCGTATTTTTGTATAAACATATTGTACTACTGTTTTCAATTGATATAAGAAGATATATTTTCTTTACATCATTGTAATCATTATATCAATAGTTATAAGAGGACACAATGATTAATTAATAAGTGGAGTTGGGCTAAAAGTTTGTATTCCAAGAATAAGTAAACTGATATGAAAAACATAGATAATTGTATGCTTGAATTTGTTTCTGCCTGTTGAATTAAGAGATAAACTTGTAATTAAAAAATTAGACTTTACAATGTATGTTCATCATGACGTCAAAATTGATAGTGATAATAGTTAATGAAATGAAATCTTGCCATGGAAAACAATTTTGACAGAGTTTTGTTGTCTCTCTATCAATTATTATATATTACAATCATTAGGGTAATGATTGGTAGGCAATATAATTTTCTATTAAGTAATTAGCAGAATTTGACATTACACTTTGAATTTTGAGGGCCACTGTTCGGTAATTTTACTTTCACTGCTAAGTGTTTGGTTTGATACTTAATTGTGCATAGATTCTCTCCGTTAATTAGACTGGGAGTTGAGTTTTATTTTGACTTGTCTTGAAATTATGAAAATTATCAACCTAGACTAATTAGGATGTGTTATACAATATTTTTGATAGATTCGGAGCTTTTGGAGACCGAGTCGAGGGACGAGGGCATCCCGAAGTAGGATTTTATGTTGTTAAGGTAAGTAACAATTTTAACTCTGGCTTTGAGGGTATAAACCTGGAGAATTAATATCATGTGATTGTTTGGTGGTGATACCCACGCTAGGTGACGGGCGTGTGGGTGTGCACTGCGAGGGATTGAGACTTGGTCCATCCCGCGAGGCCTTATGGCCATCTTCTGTATTTACGTAGTTACTTGTTGTTGAACTTGTCCGGCTTTATGTTAGAGATCATGCTTAGGCTTAATTATTTCACGCTCACTTTATTTGTACTCAGTCATAGAAATTATTGTACTTCTTTACCTCAATATCTATTATTCGCTAATATGTTGTGATATTTGATGTGGACCGTGTTCCCTTATTTGATGATGATGGTGAGACTAGTGAGGTACATGATTGAGTAAGGCCGAGGGCCTAGTTTTGATGATATTAATGCCATAGCGCGTGAGTTGTCCATGTAGCACGTGAGTTGACCGTGTGGGTCCAGGTATTAATACCATAGCACGTGAGTTGTCCGCGTAGCATGTGAGTTGACCATGCGGATCCAGGTATTGATATGATGGCACGTGAGTTGTCCGTGCTTAGCACTTGGGCTTTGGGAGCCCCTCCGGAGTCTGTACGCACCCCCAGTGAGCGTAGAGTGTTGAGTGTGGAGTGTTGAGTGCGAGTGCTGAGTGATGGAGTGAGATTGCTATGAGGTTGCATTTACTTTTGTTGTTGTTGCACTTACCTATTGATTTCTTTGTGATATTTGTTGGTTTTATGAAATTTACCTATTTATTCATGTTTATTTTAAATTGTGTAAATAAATAAGTGGACTACTTTTCTCAGCTCGTAAATACTGCTCAATTCCTTAGTTATTTTTGTTACTACTGAGGTGGTAGTACTCATAGTACTCCCTGCACTATATGTGCAGATCCAGGTGAGTTAGAGCGCGGCGATCGTTGAGTTTAGGCCTACTATCTTTGAAGACTGCAAGGTAGTTGCTAGCGTCCGCATGACCTTGTTAATCATCTTGTCATTTCTTGTTTTAGACAATTATATTTTTTAGTTCCTAGTTTTAGACGCTCATGACTTAGTGACACCCCGATATTTGGGACACGTTTACGTATTTTATATTAATTATATTTGGAGTTAATTAGTTTATGAGAAATTCAAACGTTGAAAGTGTTTTATTAAATTCTTATTTATTAATTTAGTAGTAGTATTTTGGTAATAGGGTTGCCTTGTAACACGATAGGCGCCATCACGACCGTGGTAGATTTTGGGTCGTGACAAGTTGGTATCAGAGCCTAGGTTACATAGGTCTCACGAGTCATGAGCGGGTTTGGTAGAGTCTTGCGGATCAGTACGGAGATGTATGTACTTATCTTCGAGAGGCTACATAACCTTTAGGAAATTTCACATTCTTTGATTCTTGTCGCGCGTTCTGTGTATTCTAGTAAATGAACATTTATTATTTCATTCTCTCACAGATGGTGAGGATTCGTGCTACCGGTCAGGAGGGACAATCATCTGCACGGGCAGCAAGAGGCCGAGGCCGCGGTAGAGGCCGAGGCCGCGGTAGAGGTCGTGGTAGGGGCGGGGATATCGCCGGTGCAGTAGATGGGGCAGCACCTGCAGTTCCCCAGTTGTTCCCGCTTAGGATCAGGTCCCCGAGGTAGAGGTTCCGGCAGGACCAGCTCAGGCACCACCTGTGCCTATTGTTATTCCAAGCCTTCAGGAGGCCCTGGCCCAGATTTTATCAGTGTGTACAGGCCTTGCTCAGGCGGTTTCTGCCACTACGGCTGCAGCCACTTCTCAGGCCGGGGGAGGCACTCTGACTCCCGCTGCTCGGACACCTGAGCAGGTAGTTCAGGGACTTCAGACACGAGGGGCACCTCCAACACAGCCAGTTGCAGCTGCTCAGGACTATGTTGCTCCAGTAATGCTAGAGGATGAGCAACGCAAATTGGAGAGGTTTGGGAGACTCCATCCTCCATTATTTAGTGGTGCCGAGGGTGAGGATTCACAGGGTCTCTTGGACAAGTGTCAGAGAATGCTTCGGACCGCGGGTATTCTGGAGACTAGTGGGGTGTCATTCACTACTTTCCAGTTTTCTGGGGCTGCACTTAATTGGTGGGAGGCTTACGAGAGGCGTAGGCCGGTTGGCGCAGCGCCTATTTCTTGGCAGCAATTCACGGTTCTCTTTCTAGAGAAGTTTGTACCGAAGTCCCGTAGAGAGGAGCTTCGCAGGCAGTTTGAGCAGCTTCGTCAAGGTAAGATGTCTATTACACAGTATGAGATGCGGTTCACTGAGTTGGCTCGTCATGCAGTCTGGTTGGTTCCCACAGACCGAGAGAGGATTAGGAGGTTTATAGATGGCCTCGGGTTTCAGCTTCGATTGCTTATGACCAGGGAGAGAGTATCTGGTTCTACCTTTGATGTGGTTATAGATATTGCTCGACAAATTTAGATGGTTCGAGGTCAGGAGAGGGCTGAGAGGGAGGCCAAGAGGCCTCGTGGTCAGGGTGATTTCAAAGGTTCTCCTCATGGAGGTCAGCTTCAACAAGGTCAGTTTCAGCAGAGTCACTTATCATTCAGTGCATTCCCAGTGCAAGATTCTCATTATGTCCCGCCCACTCAGGCATCATCGGGTAATTCTTTTGGGCATCGGGAGCAACAGTTTCGTCAGAAGATGGGTTGTTTCGAGTGCGGGGATTTTGGTCACATTGCAAGATATTGCCCTAGGTTGTCGAGTGGGACTCCACAGCAGGGTGCCCGACTGCCGACACCAGCACCAGTTCCTCCACCACCCGCCCAGCCAGCTAGGGGTGGAGTAGAGCCAGCTAGGGGCGGATCCCAGCCAGCTATGGATTGCCCGAGAGGGGGAGGTAGATCAGAGGGTGGTCAGGCCCGTTTCTATGCACTTCAAGCCGGGCCAGACACTATTGCTCCAGATTCTATAATTTCAGGTATGTTATTTTGTTGGACTCGTTCGAGGACGAACGTTTGTTTAAGAGGGGGAGGATGTAACGACCCGATCGTTCGTTCCGAGAGTTGTAGCCCTGTGTTTCCATATTTCTACTTCTTTATGTGTTATTCAGTTGTGTTGAGTTGTATCGAGTCGATAGGTTTGGGTCCGGAGTAGTTTTGGAGTGAAATGAATACTTCGTCTCTTATTTAGAAAGTTAAGTTAGAAAAGTCAACCTGAAGTTGACTTATGATTAAATTAATTCGGATTTAGATTTTTATGATTCAGATAGCTTTTGTCGGGTGATTTTAGACTTAGGAGTGAGTTCAGAATGGAATTTAAAAGTTCGTGGTAGAATTGCTCTTGAATTAGCATAAGTTGGACAATAAAATAACCGTGATAATAAATGATGGTAAAGAAATGGGCTAGACCCACACACTGTCCACATAAAATAAAATAAAAACCTAAGATGTAGGGAAAAAAGAAGTACATTAGGTCTTATAAATTAAGACATAGGAAGAAAAAAGAAAAATTCTTACGCGGCGGCTATCACGACTTGGGGCAAAGAAAGAATAAGGTATGCGTATTTTTGTATAAACATATTGTACTACTGTTTTCAATTGATATAAGAAGATATATTTTCTTTACATCATTGTAATCATTATATCAATAGTTATAAGAAGACACAATGATTAATTAATAAGTGAAGTTGGGCTAAAAGTTTGTCTTCCAAGAATAAGTAAACAGATATGAAAAACATAGATAATTGTATGCTTGAATTTGTTTCTGCCTGTTGAATTAAGAGATTAACTTGTAATTAAAAAATTAGACTTTACAATGTATGTTCATCATGACGTCAAAATTGATAGTGATAATAGTTAATGAAATGAAATCTTGCCATGGAAAACAATTTTGACAGAGTTTCGTTGTCTCTCTATCAATTATTATATATTACAATCATTAGGGTAATGATTGGTAGGCAATATAATTTTCTATTAAGTAATTAGCAGAATTTGACATTACACTTTGAATTTTGAGGGCCACTGTTCGGTAATTTTACTTTCACTGCTAAGTGTTTGGTTGGATACTTAATTGTGCATAGATTCTCTCCGTTAATTAGACTGGGAGTTGAGTTTTATTTTGACTTGTCTTGAAATTATGAAAATTATCAACCTAGACTAATTAGGATGTGTTATTCAATATTTTGGATAGATTCGGAGCTTTTGGAGACCGAGTCGAGGGACGAGGGCATCCCGAAGTAGGATTTTATGTTGTTAAGGTAAGTAACAATTTTAACTCTGGCTTTGAGGGTATAAACCTGGAGAATTAATATCATGTGATTGTTTGGTGGTGATACCCACGCTAGGTGACGGGCGTGTGGGTGTGCATTGCGAGGGATTGAGACTTGGTCCATCCCGTGAGGCCTTATGGCCATCTTCTGTATTTACGTAGTTACTTGTTGTTGAACTTGTCCGGCTTTATGTTAGAGATCATGCTTAGGCTTAATTATTTCATGCTCACTTTATTTGTACTCAGTCATAGAAATTATTGTACTTATTTACCTCAATATCTATTATTTGCTAATATGTTGTGATATTTGATGTGGACCGTGTTCCCTTATTTGATGATGATGGTGAGACTAGTGAGGTACATGATTGAGTAAGGCTGAGGGCCTAGTTTTGAGGATATTAATGCCATAGCGCGTGAGTTGTCCACGTAGCACCTGAGTTGACCGTGTGGGTCCAGGTTTTAATACCATAGCGCGTGAGTTGTCCGCGTAGCATGTGAGTTGACCATGCGGATCCAGGTATTGATATGATGGCATGCGAGTTGTTCGTGCTTAGCGCTTGGGCTTTGGGAGCCCCTCCGGAGTCTGTACGCACCCCCAGTGAGCGTAGAGTGTTGAGTGTGGAGTGTTGAGTGCGAGTGCTGAGTAATGGAGTGACGTTGCTACGAGGTTGCATTTACTTTTGTTGTTACTGCACTTACCTATTGATTTCTTTGTGATATTTGTTGGTTTTATGAAATTTACCTATTTATTCATGTTTATTTTAAATTGTGTAAATAAATAATTGGACTACTTTTCTCAGCTCGTGAATATTGCTCAGTTCCTTAGTTATTTTTGTTACTACTGAGGTGGTAGTACTGTGACGACCCGGCCCGTCGTCACGGGAATTACCACCCCGTTATGTCGAAATTGTATGTTTTATGCTTTTATATCAGTGTTAAAGTCTATCGGGTGAGTTAGGAGTGAATTGGATTGAAAATGAGGCATATAGCCTTTGTGAAGGAACTTGAATAAGGAAAGTCAACCCGGAGTTGACTATTTGGTTAGAGGGATCGGAATTGGATTCTGATGATTCGGTTAGTTTCGGGAGGTGATTTGTGACTTAGGGGAGCGATCGGAATTGAATTTGGAGGCCGGTGTAGAAATAGGCTTGAATTGGCTAAGGTTGAATTTTGGCGAAATCCGAACGGTAGGTGAGATTTTGATCCGGGGGTCGGAATGGAATTTCGATAGTTGCAGTAGCTCCGTTAGGTGATTTTGGATGTGCCTGCAAAATTTCAGGTCATTCGGACGTCGTTTGGTCGGGTTTTTGATTGAATGTGTAATTCGAAATGTTTTAAGGAATTTAGGCTTGGATTTGATGTGAATTATGGGTTTTGGTGTTATTAGACGTGTTTTGAGGATTGGAGCAAGTTCGAATAAGGTGTTAAGATGTGTTGGTGTGTTTGGATGAGGTCCCGGGGGCCTCGGGGTGTTTTCGGGTGGCTAAACGGTAGAAATTGTGGAAAAAATTGCAGGTTGGGATTCTGTTTCTGTTGTTTCCGCTCCTGCGGAATTGTGGGCGCAGGAGCGAGTCCGCAGAAGCGGACGAGGGGCGCAGGAGCGCTTGGTTACGCAGAAGCGGAAATCATTCCGCTGAAGCGGCATCGCTGGTGCGAGCCAGTGATCGCAGAAGCGGACGAGAAGAAAAATGAGAAGGTCCGCAGAAGCGGACACTCGACCGCTTGGGCGAGACCGCAGAAGCGGTCAATGGTGCGCAGAGGCGGATGTTTCCGCAGAAGCGGAAGTTCCTTCGCAGAAGCGGGCCCGCTTAAGCGGCCCTTTGCTCGCAGAAGCGGAAATGGCCGGCCAGGCCTGGAACCGCTGAAGCGACCCTTTGGTCGCGGATACGGGCTCGTAGGAGCGGAAAATATTCTGCAGAAGCGAAAATCGCTGTAAGTAAGTGTATCAGAAGTTAGAAAAATTTCAGAACATTTCACACATTTGGGTCTCGGCTTTAGAGGCGATTTGGGCGATTTTGAAGAGAAATTCAAGGGAAATCATCGGGTAATCAACTATGGACTTAAACTATGATTAGTATTGATAATATCATGCAATTATATCATGAAAATGGAGGAATTTGGGGTAATTTATGGAGGATTTAGCCCTAGGCTTGAACTTTAGAAAATCAAGGTTTTGAATGGGCAAATGGAGTCCGAATTTGGTAAAATTGATATGCTTAGACTCGTATTGAGATGAGGGTTCCGAATATGTGACTTTCGTGATTTTTCGATAAGCGTACCGAAAGTCGGGTTTTGACAACTTTGGAAATTTTGATGTAAATTGAGTTGTATTAATTGGGTGTCGTCCCATTGGCCTAATTTGTTGTATTTCTACTGTATTTGATCAGATTCTACGCGTGCGGAGCTTGATTCTCGTGGCAAGGGCATTGCGGAGTAGTCGTCGCGTCGTATTGAGGTGAGTAATAGATGTGGGTGATGACCAGCGGGTTCGAAACCCCGGTATACCACTTTGTGACGTTGTATAGCGGCGAGACACGCACACTCTTGAGAGTGCGGGGTCGATCATGAACTGGAGACTATATATTAGTCCGACCTGTTGATACTGTATTATTGGCTATTCTCGAGCCGTCGAACCTCCTTCTCGGATGGTTGCATATATATATATATATATTGTGATAATGGCCACTCTTGAGCCGGGGAACCCCCTTCTTGGGCGGTTGAGTATACATGTGGGCCGTGAGCCAGTTATTGGATCCCGCGAGGATCGTTATCATTGTCTTATCATATAGACATGCTAGTTTACTACTAGTCCGCAGCTATTTTTGTTATTATGCAAATTCCAATCTCTGGAACTTGATATTACTGTTTTCCAACTGAAAAATGATAAAAGAGTTTTCAAAAACTACTTTTGAGCCTGCGAGGCCGTATCTGCATATTAGCCGACTAGTAGTGGATCGGGCTGCACGCCGCAGCAAGATATATGTTGGATCGGACTGCACGCCGCAGTGATATCTCTATGAGATGTGCTTGGGCTGTAGGAGCCCCTCTGGAGTCTGAACCCCCACAGTGAGCACGGGTACCCAAAATTGGAGTCGGGCTACACGCCGTAGCGGTCATATCATGCATTGCATTGCATTTAGCTACATCTGCTAGCTGTTATGCTATTTATTGGTAATTGTTGGCACAGGTACAGTGAATATTGATTCTATGACAGGGTAGCCGATTATAGTTTTACATAGTGCTTTATTGCGGATTTCTTATCTGCGCTGTCTTACCCTTGTTTATTACCACTGAGTCTGGCAGTACTCATTTTACTCCCTGCACCTTGTGTGCAGATCCAGGTACCTCTCAGCGGACTTGATTCGGTAGCTACTCGGAGGCATTGTGCGGGATAGTCGAGGTAGCTGCAGCGTCCGCAGGACCTGACTCCCCTTGTAGCTGTCATTTCTTATCTTGTTGTCTTTCTCTTCCGCACTGAGTTTGTTATAAACTTTATTACACTTATGTTCTTTAGAGGCTCATGACTCTTGACCTTTGGTCTATGGGAGTTGAAGTATTATGGGACTTGGTTCCCCGTTTTCGTTATATGTATAGTTGTTGCTTCGTGAATTAATATGCTTAAATGGGTTAAAGAGAGCTTCTAGCTCCGTTGTTTATATTGATTGGTCAGGCTGGCTTAGCAATGTGCTGGGCGCCATCACGACCGGATTTGGGGTCGTGACAAGTACTCATAGTACTACCTGCACTATATGTGCAGATCCAGGTGAGTTAGAGCGCGGCGATCGTTGAGTTCAGGCCTACTATCTTTAAAGACTGCAAGGTAGTTGCTAGCGTCTGCATGACCTTGTTAATCATCTTGTCATTTCTTGTTTTAGACATTTATATTTTTTAGTTCCTCCCCGATGTTTGGGACACGTTTACGTATTTTATATTAATTATATTTGGAGTTGATTAGTTTATGAGAAATTCAAATGTTGAAAGTGTTTTATTAAATTCTTATTATTGATTTAGTAGTAGTATTTTGGTAATAGGGTTGCCTTGTAACACGATAGGCGCCATCACGACCGTGGTAGGTTTTGGGTCGTGACAGGAACAAAATGATTGCACTGCATGTGCCAATCCTCATCTCTTGCTTCCACCTAATACTCTGTTTATCATTACACAACCAGCTCTAAAACAGGCTCTTAACTCCTCCCCTTTATTAGTAATAGCAGACCACACAAATCCTTCTTTAAACACAATTTCTGATAATGCCTCGCCCTTTCCTTCTCCACAACCTTATTATTCAACCATACAGGACAATCTTCAAGCAAACAACGAGCTATTTCACCTACCTCGTCTGATCATGCAAGGTCCCCCACTACCTCACATATCAAATCCTTTGGTTTACACATCCCAGCTCCTCTCGACAGACCAACCTCTTCAATCTTGGTTGGAGATGGAATTACAGGGACATGCACTAACTTTTACAAAGGAATTGAATGGTTAGGAAGTGATTCTTATCATTTATAATCCATCTCACCTAGCCGAGATTGTAACGGAAGGAATGAGACTAGGTTTGGAGGCTTACACACAGAACCATTGGTTCACCACCCAAACTCCCCTTCCAGTCCACACTCAACCATCGTCCTCGACTCAACCCTGGGATTACCCCATGAATCCCTCGAATCTCCATGAAAATCCAATTATCAGTCTGATGCCTTTTTACGCACCTCATCATATGGGCCAAACATTTGCTCCATGGTTCCAATCTCTCAACACATTCAACCCTCTATCTCCATATGCTAGTCCAATGAGTCCCTTGGAAAACTTCAGTCCACTCAAGTCTCCCCCCCACACACCTCCACAATCACCACACACACTAGACAGTCTTACAAGGAGAGAATTAGCAGAGACTCTATTGGAAATGAGAGAAACAAGGACTGAATTTTGGTGGCTCAAGGGGATTCTTCTTTACGACCTAAAAGAACAGTACGAAAAAACTTTATTCTCAAATGTCCACCCGATCTATAAGCATGCAATCTAAACTTCAGGAGAACCTTAAACCCATCGATAGTGAAGTATGCAATGGTAGTTATTCCCACTCTTCACCAGAATACACTGTTGAATGTCGAACAGTCTCCCTCCCTTCCCATGCAGAGGAGTCCAGTTCCGGTGGACAACACTTCTTACCCTAGTTCTTTTATAAATATCATAATATAGAATTGTAGGGGCTCACATAATCATGAATTTAGGCGCCATTTTAAATCTTTATTAGACAATCATAGGCCCGTGTTAGTTATACTGTTAGAAACTCACATGCATGACCATTCTATGCTTCGTGATGATTTTGGCTTTAATCATATGTCTCAAGTACCAGCTAATGGCCTTTTAGGGTGTTTGGTAGTTCTTTGGAAGGAAGAGGGTATTACAGTAACTGAATTGGTAACTTCCGATCAGGAAATCCACTGCTTGGTCCAGGTATGTTCACTTAAACATCCTTGGTTATTATCTGCGATTTATGCTAATCATACTGCTTCTAGAAGACAATCTCTTTGGGATAATATAATTCACGTTAAAAATAATTATAATATGCCTTGGTTAGTCGCTGGTGATTTTAATAAAGTTGTTAATCATAAAAGTATGGAGGTCTACCTATTAGTAATACTAGGGTGGATAAATTTTTAGACTGTTTGAATGTTTGTCAATTATTAGATTTAGGTTTTCATGGTAGTAGATTTACTTGGACAAATAAACGTGCTCCTGGTTATACGATTTTGGAAAGATTAGATCGATGCTTAGCCAATTTTGAATGGCTTAAGTTATACCCAGACTCTATAGTAAATCATTTACCCAGGACTTATTCGGACCATTGCCCTATGTTACTGACATTGGAACCTAATAATCTAATACATACAAAAATATTTAGGTTTGAACCTATGTGGACAACATACCCTCAATTTTCTAATTTAGTTAGAAATATTTGGTCTGGAACTTATAATCTGCCTATTACTACAACTAGGTTCCAATAAGCTGTTAATTTTTGGAACAAAAATCAGTTTGGTAATGTTTTTTTTTTTAAAAAGGAATATTCTTGCTAGGCTTGCCGGAATTCAAGGGTCTTATCACTATCCTACAAGTTTATTCCTACAAAATCTTGAAAAGAATCTATCACTAGAATATAGTAAGATTTTACAGCTTGAAGAGCATTTTTGAAAATTAAAATCTCGTATAAATTGGCTAAATGATGGTGATGCCAACACTAAATTTTACCATCTAACTACTATTAATAGACGTAGAAGAAACAGAATTTTCACTCTTCGTGACTCTGTAGATAATTGGACTTCACATCATAATGAACTCCTTAGTTATATTACAAAGTTTTATCACAATCTCTATACAACTGATCAATTCAGCTCTACAAGTTGTTATTCCGATAATCCTCCTCATAATATTTCAAATAATGATATCAACTTATTAAATCAACCTTTTACTCCTTTAGAAATTAAGAATGCTTTATTTAGCTTTAAACATTTTAAATCACCTGGCCCTGATGGACTACACCCTTTTTTTCTATCAAAAATACTGGGCGGAGGTTAGTCATAAGGTTATTCCTTTTTGTTTGGAAATCTTCACCAATCATACTATGCCTCCTGATTTAAATAAAACTTTTATCTGCCTGATTCCTAAGGTTAAACATCATACGTTGATTCAGCAATATCGTCCCATTAGTTTATGTAATACTCTCTATAAATTAATTACAAAGTTGATTGTTCTGAGATTCAAGTTAGTTATTTAAAAAATTATAGACCCTACTCAATCTCGTTTTCTCCAAGGGAAATGTACTTCTGATAATGCTATAATAATTCAAGAAATTTTAAATTACTTTATGACCACTAAAGGTAAAGCTTCTTACATGCTATTAAAGTTAGACTTAGAATTTTTTTTTGATAGATTAGAGTGGGCTAATATTTGAAGAAACCTTACCTATTTTGAAATACCCGAGACTATGATTAGGCTAATCATGTCTTGTGTAACAACATCTTCCTTTTCAATCCTTATTAATGGGTCTAGAACTCAATTTTTTACTCCTACACGAGGTATTCGACAAGGGGACACTTTGTCTCCTTATTTATTTATCATGTGTATGGAAATGCTTTCCCGTAGCATATCAATTTCAGTAGAACATCTTCAATGGCAACTTATCAAACTTTCCACAAGGTGTCCCCCATTATCGCACCTTTTATTTGCCGATAATATTGTGTTACTATCCAAAGTTACAACAAAAAGCTGTCATTCAATTATTGACACACTTGAATATTTTACAACTTGTGTTGGCCAAAAAATAAATTTTGACAAATCAAGAATTTTCTTCTAAAAAAATACAAATTTAACTAATAAAAATCACGTATTAGAATCCTTTTTCTATTAAAGAGGGTATTACTTTTGGTAAATATTTAGAATTTCCTATGTTCACTTCTAGGCCCAAGGAAGAACATTTTCCAATTTGAGAAAAATACATAACAGAGCATCTTTTAAAGAGTATTTAAGAAAATGATAGTAATTCTTGTTTATTCCATATATAGCATATTTTTTTACAATATTAGCATACGGTAAAGATTATGTGCATAATTAATGAGTAACATAAATTATGGGATCAGCTTTATGCTTTATCTTCTTACATTCTCTCTACTCCTATTTTCCATTCTAAATTTTAGTTTGCTAAATTTAGAATTCAACTCTCTCTCTCTCTCTTTATTCCAGATTTCTTTCCTTTAATTCAGCATTTTAAAATATTCTTTGAATATTTGTAGTACTTTAAATATTTATATGAATAGTATAAATAAAATTTGTTTATACACACACACACACACACACACACACACACACACACACACACACACTATATATATATATATATATATATATATATATATATATATATATATATATATATATATATATATATATATATATATATATATATATATATATATATATATATATATATATGTATATACTCTGTATATTTATATACTAAAAATACCATTGTAATTTATAAATTATTAATACCATCATTGTACTGTGTTGAAATTTATATCGACATATAATTAAAAATTAAACTTTATACCAATAGTATATATAATTATACCATTTAATTCTATATTGTTTGACTAAAATCTATACGGTCATGTTAATTTGCAACAACAAAGATACATAAATTTTTTTAAAAATAAATGTATGATATGTTTTCAAAATTAAATAGTCCATTGATTAACCTCGTATTTCCATGTAGCAAGTAGCAACAACAAAAAATGCTCTAATCTCATCATTATTGCTTGGTGCTAATTTAGGAAGTATATTTGCTTAAGGAGAAGAATTGGGATGCTTTGGATATTTTTAGGAGTTGAATGCTTTCAAATTTATTTTAAACGTAATTCTACATCCATATTTATAGCTTGCTGCTAAAAATGTATTTATTTAACTACCTATTTTGTAAAATATTTATTGTTGCTAGGTATATGAAATATTTTCTTAAATATTGCCCACTTATGTTTTTTCCTCTTTCAATTTCTTCTTGATAACTTTAAAAATAGGCTAGCAGATTGGAAAACAAATTTTCTAACATTGTCTAATCGATCCACTCTAATAAAATCAACTTTAAATAATCTACCGAATCATATTATGCAATATATAAAGATTCCTAAATATGTTATTAATAAAATGGAGCAATATCAAAGAATTTTTTTATGGGAAACTACATCCACGAAGAAAAAGATGCACCTTCTTAATTGGGATATGGTAAACACTAACAAAGATCGAGGAGGACTAGGAATTCAAAAGCTTAGTACTAAGAATAATGCTTTGTTAGCAGGTCTTGCTTGGCGTTTCTTCCATTCACCCAATGCACTATGGACTAGAATTCTCTACAATAAATATCTTTCTAAGCATAATAGTCATAATTGTTCTAAAATATGGACAAATATCCTTAATGGATGGCATTCTTGTCAAAAAAGTTTGCAATGGAGAGTTGTCAATGGCAAATTTATTAATCTTTGGCATGACTCTTGGATTAAGCTAGGAACATCCCTCCGATCTTTAGTCCATGGTCCTCTAACGCAGGATCAATTACATATTACACTTACTGATATAATAGATCCACTAGGTTGGAAAATTGATAATATACCATTTGAACTAGATCATACCACTAAGAATATGATCGACGCTACTTATATCTCCAATCTAACTATTAACAATGGCCTTTTATACTGGGGAAATACCGCTGATGGTATTTTCTCTATTAAATCTATGTATAATTGTTTACTTATACATAAACAGAATTTTACTAATACTAGTCGTAGTTACAATTGGATTTGGAAACTACCAATTCACCCTAAAATAAAGAGTTTCATTTGGATTCTTTGTCATAATAGAGTACCTATAAGCGCTTTCTTGCAGCATATCAATATTTTGCCAACTGCCACTTGCTGTTTTTGTGATAAGGATGATGAAACTACACAACATATTTTCTTGGAGTGTATAAATGCTAAGCCACTTTGGAATCACTTAGGTTTCATGACTCACATTAAGTCTCTCCTTCATACACATAACACTCACTTGTGGGTATATCAACTCATCATGATTAAATCAAACCTTTTCCCTCATAACATCAATCCACAAACTTATTTATCTTATACGCTTTGGCATATTTGGCTCACTCGTAATAATAATATTTTCAATCATAAAAAGGATGACATTTCTCATTTTAATATTACTTATCAATCGGCGGGATTTACTTACTTAACTTCATACCATTTTAAGCCAAATCATAAATCTTTGGTAAGTAATGATATTAAATGGAATCCACATATTACTCATTATTACAAACTTAACACTGATGTTGCTTTTTCTAAAAGAGGAGCTGGTATTGGAGGGGTAATTAGGAATTCAGATGCTGATTGGATAATAGGATTTACTGGTTCATCACCTTATGTCTCTTCTATTTACTCAGAATTATATGCTTTATTCCAAGGATTAAAATTAGCTTTTGATCGTAAATTAATGCCATTCGAGGTAGAGGTGGATGCACTTGGACTTATAACTTTATTACAATCCATCAATATTACCTTATCTAATTTGATTATGGATTGCAGGTTCTATCTGGACGAGCTAGGTAAACCGCTTATTAAACATATGTGCAGAGGAAAAAATATGGTGGCTGATCAACTATTTAAGAAGGGACATCTTTTTGCAGGAAATTATTGGCACTACACTTTTGGAAACTGTTCCTCTTTTTGCTGCGTTATATTTTGAAGCTGATAGGCTAGTTAGTCGATATAGTTATAGTAATTATTTAAGTGTGAACGACTGTCATGATGATAATTCTACTAGAAAAGCCATGACGGATGTAAATATAACTACTACTACTTCTACAATTTGTACTACGATGCCATATATGCATCACTCCTCTGTACACACAACTTAATTATTAATAGTACTAGTAGTCATACTCGCGCGATGCACAGTCAATATTAAAAAAAAATTATTAAATTAAATTATGATCCGGCTTGTTTGATACTATTATTTTAAATAAAATGCAATTGTCATCTTGTTTGTCAATACGATATACCAATAATGAAATGTGACGACCCGGCCCGTCGTCACGAGAATTATCACCCCGTTATGTTGTAAATGCATGTTTGATGATTTTATATCGGTGTTAGAGCCTATCGGGTGAGTTAGGAGTGAATTGGATTGAAAATGAGGCATATAGCCTTTTTGAAGGAAACTTGAATAAGGAAAGTCAACCTGGAGTTGACTATTTGGTTAGAGGGCTCGGAATCAGATTCTGATGATTCGGTTAGTTCAGGGAGGTGATTTGTGACTTAGGGGAGCGATCGGAATTGAATTTGGAGGCCCGGTGTAGAAATAGGCTTGAATTGGCTAAGGTTGAATTTTGGCGAAATCCGAACGGTAGGTGAGATTTTGATCCGGGGTCGGAATGGAATTCCGACAGTTACAGTAGCTTCGTTAGGTGATTTTGGATGTGCCTGCAAAATTTCAGGTCATTCGGACGTCGTTTAGTTGGGTTTTTGATTGAATGCGTAATTCGGAAAGTTTTAAGGAATTTAGGCTTGAATCCGTGTGTAATTGGTGATTTTGATGTTTAGGATGGTGTTTTTATGATTAGAACAAGTTTGAAACGTGTTATGGGGTATGTTGGTGGTTTTCGTTGGGGTCCCGGGGGCCTCGGGTTGATTTCGGGGGTCCAAACGGACCATTTCTTCTATTTTTGAACTGCTGTTGGCTGCTGGTTTTGTTGCAGATGGATGCTCTATGCGATCGCATAGGGTCATTGCGATCGCATAGAAGGATGGAAGTGAGCCCCGGAGTTGTTCTATGCGATCGCGTAATAGGAGATGCGATCGCATAGGTATGGAACCTGGCACTCTGCGATCGCAGGGTCACTGCGATCGCGTGGTCAGTTTGCGATCGCATAGTAGTAATTTGGAGCCTGGGTGAGATGTTCTATGCGATCGCGGAGAGGTAGTGCGATCGCATAGCCTTAATTATTTCGAGCTATCATTTGTTCTACGCGATCGCAAGGATGGGATGCGATCGCATAGTGTAAACGGCCCAGGCAGTGAATTAAAAACCAGAAACATTTCACATACGGGTTCATTAACCCAAAACTCCATTTTTGAGTTCCAAGAGGAGAAATTGACGGGAGATTGCTGGGAAATCATCGGAGTTTCGTTGGAGGTAAGTTTTGTGGCTTAATTACATCATTTTAGCATGAAATCCTTGGTTAATTCTCTGTAAGTGGGAGATTAGATGTGGGTTTTAACCCTAGGCCTAAATTGTAGAAAAACAAGGATTTGAGTGGGCAAATGGAGTCCGATTTTGGTAAAATTGATATGCTTAGACTCGTATTGAGATGAGGGTTCCGAATATGTGACTTTCGTAAATTTTCGGAATGTGGGCCCGGGGTTCGGGTTTTGACAACTTTGAGAATTTTGATGTAAATTGAGTTGTATTGATTGGGTGTCGTCCCATTGGCCTAAATTGTTATATTTTTACTGTATTTGATCAGGATTCTACGCGTGCGGAGCTTGATTCTCGTGGCAAGGGCATTTCGGAGTAGTCGTCGCGCCGTATTAAGGTGAGTAATAGATGTGGGTGATGACCAGCGGGTTCGAAACCCCGGTATACCACTTTGTGACGCTGTATAGCGGTGAGACACGCACACTCTTGAGAGTGCGGGGTCGATCATGAACCGGAGACTATATATTAGTCCGACCTGTTGATACTGTATTATTGGCTATTCTAGAGCCGTCGAACCTCCTTCTCGGATGGTTGCATATATATATATATATATATATATATATTGTGATAATGGCCACTCTTGAGCCGAGGAACCCCCTTCTTGGGCGGTTGAGTATACATGTGGGCCGTGAGCCGGTTATTGGATCCCGCGAGGATCGTTATCATTGTCTTATCACATAGACATGCTAGTTTACTACTAGTCCGCAACTATTTTTGTTATTATGCTAATTTCAATCTCTGGAACTTGATATTACTGTTTTCCAACTGAAAAATGATAAAAGAGTTTTCAAAAAAACTATTTTTGAGCCTGCGAGGCTGTATCTGCATATTAGCTGACTAGTAGTGGATCGGGCTGCACGCCGCAGCGAGGTATATGTTGGATCGGACTGCGCGCCGCAGGAATATCTCTATGAGATGTGCTTGGGCTGTAGGAGCCCCTCCGGAGTCTGAACCCCCACAGTGAGCACGGGTACCCAAAAATTGGAGTCGAGCTACGCGCCGTAGCGGTCATATCATGCATTGCATTGCATTTAGCTACATCCGCTAGCTGTTATGCTATTTATTGGTATTTGTTGGTACAGGTACAGTGAAGATTGATTCTATGACAGGGTAGCTGATTATAGCTTTACATAGTGCTTTATTGCGGATTTCTTATCTCCGCTGTCTTACCCTTGTTTATTACCACTGAGTCTGGCAGTACTCATTTTACTCCCTGCACCTTGTGTGCAGATCCGGGTACCTCTCAGCGGTGATCCAGTAGCTGTGCGAGGCGACATTTGTGGATATTCAAGGTAGCTGCAGAGTCCGCAGGACCCGATATTCCTTCCTACTGTCTTTTGATTTTGTATTGACATTTCTTTCCGCACTTGGTATCTTGTAAACCTTTATACACTCATGTTCGGTAGAGGCTCATGACTCTTGACCCTTGGTCTATGGGAGTTGATGTATTATGGGACTTGGTTTTCCGTTTTCGTTATTGGTATCGCTATTGCTTCGTGATTTAATATGCTTATATGGGCTAAAGAGAGCTTCTAGCTCCGTTATTGTTATCGATTGGTTAGGCTAGCTTAGCAATGTGCTGGGCGCCATCACGACCGGATTTGGGGTCGTGACAAGTTGGTATCAAAGCCTAGGTTTACTAGGCCTCATGAGTCTTGAGCCGGTTAGTAGAGTCTTGTGGATCAGTACGGGGACGCCTGTACTTATCCTCGGGAGGCTGCGAACCTTTAGGAAACACTTCACTTTTCTTGAACTCTGTCGTGCGATCTTGTTGTTCTGAGAACTGAACTTCTATATTCTATTCTCCCGCAGATGGCGAGAACGCGAGCATCGGGACGAGGTGGACGACCTCCATTGCCACCTGTTAGAGGCCGTGGGCGCGGTCGTGCTAGAGGTAGAGGTAGGGCGGCTGAGGCAGTGCCAGCTGACCCGCCTGTTGTACCAGTTCAGGAGCAGCCCCCAGTGGTTGATGCTCCAGCAGTCCCGGTTCAGAGGGCCAGACTATATCTATTGCTATCCCTGGTCTTCAGGAGACTCTTGCTCAGATATTATCAGTGTGTTCCGGTTTGGCTCAGGTAGTTTCAGCTACCGCTACTATAGCGACATCTCAGTCAGGGGGTGGTCAGCAGACCCCTGCAGCTCGCACACCTGACCCGGTTGTTCAGGGACTTCAGACGCCAGAGGCAGTCCCCGCTCAGGTGGTTGCACCGGTTATTCCTCCAGCTGCACCAGCTCCAGCTCCAGAGCATATGGTTCAAGTTATGCCCGAGGACGAGCAGCGTCGTCTTGAGAGATTTGGTAGACTTCAGCCACCCCATTTCAGTGGCGTTGAGGGCGAGGATGCCCAGGGTTTCTTGGATAAATGTCAGAAGATGCTGCGTACGGCTGGTATTCTTGAGTCCATCGGAGTTTCATTTACTACATTTCAGTTTACTGGTCCCGCATTTGATTGGTGGGAGGAGTTTGAGAGGCGTAGGCCTGCAAGAGCAGCACCTCTCACATGGCAGCAGTTCTCTACTCTCTTTCTAGAGAAATATGTACCTCGGTCTCGTCGCGAGGAGCTACGTCGCCAGTTCGAGTGGTTGATTCAGGGCGACATGTCTGTGACCCAGTATGAGCTTAGATTCACTCGGTTGGCTAGGCATGCCACATGGATGATCCCCACTGATAGGGAGAGGATCAGGAGGTTCATTGATGGCCTCAACTACTCTATCCGTATTCTTATGACCGGCGAGCGAGTTCTGTCATCATCGTTTGAGCAGGTAGCTGATATGGCACGCTCCATTGAGGCGGATCGTCGCCGAGAGAGAGGAGCGGGAGGCCAAGAGGCCTCGTGGTTCTGGCAGTTTCAGTGGTGCTCCATCTAGAGGGCATTCCCAGCAGAGCAGAGGTCGCTCATCTAGACCTTCTCATTCAGACCGCCCAGAGCAGAGCGGAGGTTCTTATGGTCGTGGTCGACAGGGGTTTCAGCAGGGTCAGTCATCGCTTAGTGCCCTTCCAGCCCAGGGTGCAGCACCTACTTCATCAGCCCAGGGTTCTTCTGCAGTGAGGGGTTCCCTTCAGTCCCCTTCTCCAGCAGCAGGTGCATGTTATGAGTGTGGTGAGTTTGGACACCATCTCCGCCTAGTAGAGGTGGAGGTCGGTCTTCGCGGTCGCCCCAGGGGCGAGGAGAGATCTGGTGGAGGCCAGGCACGGTTCTATGCACTTCCTGACAGGCGTGATGCAGTTGCCTCCGATGCTGTGATTACAGGTATCATTTCTGTCTGTCACGGAGATGCCTCTGTTCTATTTGATCCAGGGTCCACATATTCTTACGTGTCCTCTTATTTTGCACATTATTTGGGTGCGACTCGTGGTAGTCTTGATTTACCTGTTCATGTATCCACCCCCGTGGGTGATACGATTGTTGTGGATCATGTCTATAGATCCCGTGTTATATCTATTGGGGGTCTGGAGACCCAGGCAGATTTGTTATTGTTGGGTATGGTGGACTTTGATGTTATATTGGGTATGGACTGGTTGTCTCCGTACCATGCTATATTGGACCGTCATGCTAAGACAGTTACGTTGGCCATTCCTGGTATTTCTCAGATCGAGTGGCGGGGTTCGACCGATTTCGTCCCTAGCCGTGTTATTTCGTTCTTAAAAGCTCGGAAGATGGTTGAAAAAGGGTGTTTATCGTACTTAGCTTTTGTGAGAGATGTGGGAGCTGAATCTCCTAGCATTGATTCTGTACCTGTTGTGAGGGATTTCCCAGATGTATTCCCTTCAGACCTGCCGGGCATGCCGCCGGACAGGGATATTGATTTTGGCATTGACTTGGTGCCGGGCACTCAGCCTATATCCATTCCTCCTTATCGGATGGCACCAGCTGAGTTGAAAGAACTAAAAGAGCAGCTTCAAGAGCTTCTGGATAAGGGTTTCATCCGCCCTAGTGTGTCTCCGTGGGGTGCACCGGTATTATTTGTTAAAAAGAAAGATGGTTCCATGCGAATGTGTATTGATTATAGGCAATTGAACAAAGTGACAGTGAAGAACAAGTACCCTCTGCCGCGCATAGATGATTTGTTTGACCAATTACAGGGTGCAAGGGTGTTTTCTAAGATCGATCTTCGTTCAGGCTATCATCAGCTGAAGATCAGGGACTCGGATATTATGAAGACTGCATTCAGGACCCAATATGGTCATTATGAGTTTCTTGTGATGTCGTTTGGGCTGACCAACGCCCCAGCAGCATTTATGCATCCGATGAACAGTGTGTTCAGGCCTTATTTGGATTCATTTGTGATTGTGTTCATTGATGACATTCTAGTCTACTCCCGTAGTCGGGAGGAGCATGCTCAGCATTTGAGTATTGTGTTGCAGAGATTGAGAGAGGAGAAGCTATATGCTAAATTCTCCAAGTGCGAGTTTTGGCTCGAGTCCGTAGCATTTCCGGGACATGTGGTGTCTCGTGATGGTATTCAGGTTGATCAGAAAAAGATAGAGGCGGTGCAGAGTTGGCCTAGACCGACCTCAGCTACAGAGATCAGGAGTTTTCTTGGTTTGGCGGGATATTATCGCCGGTTTGTTCAGGGATTTTCATCCATTGCTTCTTCATTGACTAAATTGACCCAGAAGGGTGCACCATTCGTGTGGTCGGATGAGTGCGAGGAGAGCTTTCGGAAGCTCAAGACAGCTTTGACCACAGCTCCAGTGTTAGTATTGCCATCAGCTTCAGGTTCATATACCGTTTATTGTGATGCCTTGAGAGTGGGGATAGGTTGTGTGTTGATGCAGGAAGGAAAGGTAATTGCTTATGCTTCTCGGCAGTTGAAGCCGCATGAGAAGAACTATCCTGTTCATGATTTGGAGCTAGCCGCCATTATTCATGCCTTGAAGATTTGGAGGCACTATTTATACGGTGTGTCATGTGAGGTGTATACCGACCATCGTAGTCTCCAGCACTTGTTCAAATAGAAAGACCTTAATTTGAGACAGCGGAGATGGCTTGAGTTTCTGAAGGATTATGACATTACTATATTATATCATCCGGGGAAGGCCAATGTGGTGGCCGATGCTTTGAGCCGGAAGGCGGTCAGTATGGGGAGCTTGGCATATATTCCAGCTGAGAGGAGAGGCCATTTGCTTATGATGTTCAGGTGCTAGCCAATCGGCTAGTGAGGTTAGATATTTCGGAGCCCAGCAGGTATTGGCTTGTGTTGTATCTCGGTCATCTCTATATGATCGTATTCGTGAGCGCCAGTATGATGATCCACATTTAGCTATCCTGAGGGACAGAGTTCAGCATGATGACGCTAGAGATGTCACCATTGATAGTGACGGCGTATTGAGGATGTAGGGCCGGATATGTGTGCCCAATGTTGATGGCCTTCGTGAGTTGATTCCGGAAGAGGCCCATAGCTCGCGGTATTCTATCCATCCAGGAGCCGCGAAGATGTATCAAGATTTGAAACAGCACTATTGGTGGAGAAAGATGAAAATGGACATTGTCAGACATGTAGCACGGTGCCTCAACTGTCAGCAGGTTATGTACGAGCACCAGAGGCCCGGTGGTGTATTTCAGCGCATCGTTATTCCCGAGTGGAAATGGGAGAGAGTCACTATGGACTTCGTTACTGGACTCCCTCGGACGGCGAGGAAGTTTGATTCTATATGGGTGATTGTGGATAGACTGACCAAGTCAGCTCACTTCGTTCCAGTTAGTACTACCTACTCATCGGAGCGGTTGGCATCGATCTTTATTCGAGAGATTGTTCGGTTGCACGGAGTCCCAGTGTCTATCATATCCGACAGGGGTACTCAGTTCACTTCTCAGTTTTGGAGAGCATTTCAGCGAGAGATGGGTACTCGGGTTGAGTTGAGTACATCATTTCACCCCCAGACAGACGGACAGTCTGAGCGCACTATTCAGATCTTGGAGGATATGTTGCGAGCTTGTGTGATTGATTTTGGTGGTTCGTGGGATGAGTTCCTACCACTTGCCGAGTTTGCCTACAACAACAGTTATCAGTCGAGTATTCAGATGGCCCCGTATGAGGCATTGTATGGCAGGCGGTGTAGATCCCCCGTGGGATGGTTTGAGCCTGGTGAGGTTAGATTGATAGGGACTGAGTTAGTCCAGGATGCTCTAGATAGAGCAAAGTTGATCCAGGAGAGACTTCGTACAGCACGGTCTCGTCAGAAGAGTTATGCGGACCGTAGAGTTCGAGAGTTGTCTTTCATGGTTGGTGACAGAGTATTGTTGAAGATTTCACCTATGAAGGGTGTTATGAGGTTTGGGAAGAAAGGAAAGTTGAGTCCCCGGTACATTGGTCCTTTTGAGATACTTAGGAGAGTTGGAGAGGTGGCATATGAGTTGGCCTTGCCGCCCAGCTTATCCAGCGTTCATCCAGTATTCCATGTGTCTATGCTCCGGAAGTACATTGGAGATCCGTCTCATGTATTAGATTTCAGCACCATTCGGCTTGATGGTGATCTATCCTATGATGTGGAGCCTATTGCCATTTTGGGACGGCAGGTGAGAAAATTGAGGTCTAAGGAGATTGCATCAGTTAAGGTTCAGTGGAGAGGTCGACCCGTGGAGGAGGCCACTTGGGAGATCGAGCGGGAGATGCGGAGCGGATATCCTCACTTGTTTGAGACTTCATGTATGTTTCTTGACCCGCTCGAGGACGAGCGTTTGCTTAAGAGGGGGAGAATGTGACGACCCGGCCCGTCGTCACGAGAATTATCACCCCGTTATGTTGTAAATGCATGTTTGATGATTTTATATCGGTGTTAGAGCCTATCGGGTGAGTTAGGAGTGAATTGGATTGAAAATGAGGCATATAGCCTTTTTGAAGGAAACTTGAATAAGAAAAGTCAACCTGGAGTTGACTATTTGGTTAGAGGGCTCGGAATCGGATTCGATGATTCGGTTAGTTCCGGGAGGTGATTTGTGACTTAGGGAGCGATCGGAATTGAATTTGGAGGCCCGGTGTAGAAATAGGCTTGAATTGGCTAAGGTTGAATTTTGGCGAAATCCGAACGGTAGGTGAGATTTTGATCCGGGGGTCGGAATGAAATTCCGACAGTTGCAGTAGCTCCGTTAGGTGATTTTGGATGTGCCTGCAAAATTTCGGGTCATTCGGACGTCGTTTAGTCGGGTTTTTGATTGAATGCGTAATTCGGAAAGTTTTAAGGAATTTAGGCTTGAATCCGTGTGTAATTGGTGATTTTGATGTTTAGGATGGTGTTTTTATGATTAGAACAAGTTTGAAACGTGTTATGGGGTATGTTGGTGGTTTTCGTTGGGGTCCCGGGGGCCTCGGGTTGATTTCGGGGGTCCAAACGGACCATTTCTTCTATTTTTGAACTGCTGTTGGCCGCTGGTTTTGTTGCAGACGGATGCTCTATGCGATCGCATAGGGTCATTGCGATCGCATAGAAGGATGGAAGTGAGCCCCAGAGTTGTTCTATGCGATCGCGTAATAGGAGATGCGATCGCATAGGGTAAAATGATCCGGGGTGCCTAAGAAGCTTATTGTTCTATGCGATCGCGTGGTCAGTTTGCGATCGCATAGTAGTAATTTGGAGCCTGGGTGAGATGTTCTATGCGATCGCGGAGAGGTAGTGCGATCGCATAGCCTTAATTATTTCGAGCTATCATTTGTTCTACGCGATCGCAAGGATGGGATGCGATCGCATAGTGTAAACGGCCCAGGCAGTGAATTAAAAACCAGAAACATTTCACATACGGGTTCATTAACCCAAAACTCCATTTTTGAGTTCCAAGAGGAGAAATTGACGGGAGATTGCTGGGAAATCATCGGGGTTTCGTTGGAGGTAAGTTTTGTGGCTTAATTACATCATTTTAGCATGAAATCCTTGGTTAATTCTCTGTAAATGGGAGATTAGATGTGGGTTTTAACCCTAGGCCTAAATTGTAGAAAAACAAGGATTTGAGTGGGCAAATGGAGTCCGATTTTGGTAAAATTGATATGCTTAGACTCGTATTGAGATGAGGGTTCCGAATATGTGACTTTCGTAAATTTTCGGAATGTGGGCCCGGGGTTCGGGTTTTGACAACTTTGAGAATTTTGATGTAAATTGAGTTGTATTGATTGGGTGTAGTCCCATTGGCCTAAATTGTTGTATTTTTACTGTATTTGATCAGATTCTACGCGTGCGGAGCTTGATTCTCGTGGCAAGGGCATTGCGGAGTAGTCATCGCGCCGTATTGAGGTGAGTAATAGATGTGGGTGATGACCGGCGGGTTCGAAACCCCGGTATACCACTTTGTGACGCTGTATAGCAGCGAGACACGCACTCTCATGTGAGTGTGGGGTCGATTGTGATTGGGGACTATGGCTTAGTCCGACTTGTTGATACTGTGTTATGATATTAGGCTATTCTTAAGCCGTCGAACCTCCTTCTCGGACGGTTGCATATTATATATTGTGATAATGGCCACTCTTGAGCCGAGGAACCCCCTTCTTGGGCGGTTGAGTATACATGTGGGCCGTGAGCCGGTTATTGGATCCCGCGAGGATCGTTATCATTGTCTTATCACATAGACATGCTAGTTTACTACTAGTCCGTAGCTATTTTTGTTATTATGCTAATTTCAATCTCTGGAACTTGATATTACTGTTTTCCAATCGAAAAATGATAAAAGAGTTTTCAAAAAAACTACTTTTGAGCCTCGCGAGGCAGTATCTGCATATTAGCCGACTAGTAGTGGATCGGGCCGCACGCCGCAGCCGAGGTATATGTTGGATCGGATCGCGCGCCGCAGAATATCTCTATGAGATGTGCTTGGGCCGTAGGAGCCCTCCGGAGTCCGAACCCCCACAGTGAGCACGGGTACCCAAAAATTGGAGTCCGGCTACGCGCCGTAGCGGTCATATCATGCATTGCATTGCATTTAGCTACATCCGCTAGCTGTTATGCTATTTATTGGTATTTGTTGGTACAGGTACAGTGAAGATTGATTCTATGACGGGGTAGCCGATTATAGCTTTACATAGTGCTTTATTGCGGATTTCTTATCCGCGTTGTCTTACCATTGTTTATTACCACCGAGTCCGGCATTACTCATTTTACTCCCCGCACTTGTGTGCGGATCCGAATACCTCTCAGCAGGTGATCCGTAGTTGTGCGAGGCGACATCTGTGGGATATACGAGGTAGCTGCAGAGTCCGCAGGACCCGATATTCCTTCTTACTGTCTTGATTTTGTATTGACTTTTCTTTCCGCACTTGGTATCTTGTAAACCTTTATACACTCATGTTCAGTAGAGGCTCATGACTCTTGACCCTCGGTCTATGGGAGTTGATGTATTATGGGACTTGGTTTCCCGTTTTCGTTATTGGTATCGCTATTGCTTCGTGATTTAATATGCTTATATGGGCTAAAGAGAGCTTCTAGCTCCGTTATTGTTATCGATTGGTCAGGCTGGCTTAGCAATGTGCTGGGCGCCATCACGACCGGATTTGGGGTCGTGACATGAAATCTCTATTAAATCAAAGGTACTTATATAGCCAGTGAATAACTCTTTTGTTCTGTTTTTCTTTATTATATTAAACAATAATTAGTATTCGCCTTCTTTTTCTAATATATGGGAAGAAATATAATATGTTAATATTGAAATATTTTCTATTTTAAAGTTTTTATTGTTGTTCTTAATAATATTATCTGAATCATGTTGAATAAGATCTATGTTAAACTAATGGGACTTAAACACGAAGCGCAACGTTTTCTTCCAATATCTAATACTATTACATAGTTAAGAGAAAGTTTCATTAGCATATTACGGTATTTAAATTTTTTCTCTAAAGTTTTTTTTTCTTTATTTTTGTTTTTTTATTTTCAAATAATTTTAAAACTCCAACTTAAAACTATTCCCCAATTTGAATTGGTAATTTACTACTTTTTTATATTTTGTTTTTTTATATAAAAAATATTTTAAAACTCCAACTTTAAACTACTTCCCGGTTTGAATGAGTAATTTTTCTTCTCTTTTTTTCATTTTTTATAGTTTTTTTTTATTTTTAAATAATTTAAAAACTACAATTTGAAACTACTCCCACCCAATTTGAACGGGTAGTTATTTTTTTTATATTTTGTATATATATTTTTATTATAGTTAATTGTAAGATAACTATTTTTATTTTAAAACTCAAACTTGAAACTACTCCCCGATTTGAATGGGTAGTTTTTCTTCTTTTTTTTTCATTTTTATAGATCTTTTTTGTTTTGTTTTAAATAATTTAAAAACTCCAACTTGAAACTACTCTCACCCAATTTGAATGGGTAGTTAATTTTTATATATTTATATTTTTTATATAGTTTTTTATTATAGTTAATTAATTATAAGATATCTATATTTATTAATATAATTAAAGTAACCAATTAATATATATATATATATATATATATATATATATATAGTTGAATTCAAAAAGAATGAAAAAGAAATAACTAATTTTTTAATTTTTTAGATATATTTAAATTAAAAAGAATAACCAATAACTAATTATTAACTAAGTAGCTATTTAATAACTAACTATGCCATGTGGCTTTTTATGAAGCTGCCACTTGGCTTAATGAGAGAGTTTTTTTCTCTCATTTTAATAATATATAGAAGATAGATTATATTTGTTTACCAAAAAAAAGAAGCACGCTTAATTTTACTAGGGTCATATTAATTATTCGGACGCACAAAAATTTTCTAATTTGATAAATTGGTTAGATTTCATTTAAGAAAAAAGAAATAAATGAGCCTATCCTCTCTCTATAAATTAAAAAAGTGTAGAAGTGGAGGGAAGATTTTCCCGCCATTTCCGTCTTAGCTAAAGTTGTTCTTCATCTTGCAAAAGAGAAGAAAAGAAAACCCTAACCTAGGCCAGCCAGCGACCGACATGGAAGAGCAAATCAAAGCTGAATTCCTGAAAAATGGCTTCGCTCTCGATGATGAAGCAGAAATTCTTAACAAATGTAAGTAAACAAATATGATATTTTTTTTTTGTTTTTCTTTCCCTATATATATATGGAGAATTAGGGTTAATTTTCGTGATTTGTTTTCTGTCATAATTAGGTCTTACATTCTGTATACAATACAACCTAAGCCCTTCCGATCTCGTTTCTAGCTGGGACGTTTACTCTCTCAACAGGTCAGACTTCACTCAATTTTAATTTTAGTGAAAAAAGGTCCAAATTTTCTTTTTGTGTTTGTGTAAATTTCAGTTTATTTGCTTCTCAAGAGAATTAGTAAACTAGATGAAAAAAAAAGTACTGAATATTTATTAAATAAAGTTACTGAATAGGGAAGATCCTAGACGTAGAGTTAGTGGGTTCGGAGTTCACCTGACAGTTTTCTTGTATATAGTATATATACCAATTCTAATGGACATTTACATATCAGAACCCATTGCTTGTTAATTAACTCCACCTGTTACTGAAGCATGATTAGATTAAAGATTTAGCCTCAAACGAGTTCACATTTCCTTTTGTTTTGTTTGTCGTGCTAAGGAAATGAGAGCTAAGTCAAATATGTGGCCGTATACTAGTGAAACCAAGACTCTTTCTTGAGCTATGGTGAAAAAACTTGGAGGTTTAAGTGGATGAAAAAAAAAGAAAACAAAGAACCATTTCTTTTTAGAATATTCAAATTGCTAAGACACTTTGGGGTTCTAGTTTTTCAGCTTCTAAAATTAATTAGTTAGAATATAGTAAAATTCCATACTTGTATTCATTAAAAGATATTGAAGCATCTTTGATTATATCAGATGCTGATTGCAAAGACAGTATTTCTTGGTAACTACTTAGGCCTACAGAGTACAGATATGACTTAATCTGGAAATAAGAAGTCCTTTGGTAAGTTGGTTGGTGGCAATGTTGAAGAAAAGTAAAAGCAGAATGGAAAAACACTTATATTGTGGAGCAACAAGTGGATGGTCAAATAACTTGAACCAGCCTGATTTTTCTTTCTGTTATTCTAGATATACCTAAAAGTTTGACTCTTTGATATTCTTTTCACCTCTGGATAAGAACTGAAGTGGCATTGCATTTTACTCTGAATTTTAATTGAAATCCAACCGGACCAAACCTGGAGTTCATCTTGATGGCCATTTGTTTCAGGGGACTGGAATTGACGGTGCAGAGTTCACATATGGGTGCATTTCTACAACAATTACAGAATGAACGGAGAGAGGACATTGTTGAAAAGGAACCTGGTTTACATTTCTACTCCACTGATATTTCTATGTGAGTGTATTCTCTAGTTCAGCCTTCTGAGTATATTTAAATTTTTTGAATTTAGTATCCTTTAACCTCCCATTTCCATGTCTCAACTGGGCTGACTAATAATGATTAGTAACCTTCTGGCAAATGTGCAGTTTGCCTTTTCGGGATCAGGTCAAATATATCTCATTCTGTTGTTTCAGAAAAATCTTTTCACATTTTATATCTCTCGTGCAAAAGGAAAAGGGGAGCCTTGGCGTAACTGACGAAGTTGCTGCCACGTGACTAGGAGGTCACGGGTTCAAGCCGTGGAAATAGCCTCTTGTAGAAATGCAGGGTAAGGCTGCATACTATAGCCTTGTGGCCCGGCCCTTCCTCGGACCCTGCGCATAGCGGGAGCTTAGTGCACCGGGCTTTCCGTTATATCTCTTGCGCCTGTGATTCTGGAACTCTTACATAAATAGTTTTGCACTTTTGCTCATATTAGATGTAAAAATAGCTGCTATTATCCACTTTTTTTGAACTCTATCTGTCCCCTTTCAAATTATTATGTAGGAAACAAAAACAAAGATTCTATACTTTATTAACTAACCCTAAAAACAAAGGCGAGTCTAGCTAAGTGGCCACTAATGTGAACTTTAGATATTTCCTCTAGGTTACTGAAATATGTGACTTCTCAATGCTTGACACTGAAAAATATCAACACAGGATATTGAATGATGAATACGAGGATACCAAGGAAATCATTCTAGGTACCCCAACAGATAAACAAAAGTCATCACAGGCAGAAACAACTCCTTCAGCACGAAAAACTAATGGGAGCATTTCCACCTCCAGAAAGCATCTAGAAACAATTACACCCTTCGGACAAAGAAGGAGCAAGTTTGTGGTACAGTTTTCTCTCAATGAGAAGGCCAATGGAGAAAGTATGAATATAGAACATGATCAGGAGAACCCCAATGATGACATCATAAAGAGAGTCCAACCAAGCAAAAGATGTTCTTTGCAAATCATTAGCTCTCAACCTGAGCCAGGGTGCAAGTTCATGTATGACAGGATGGAAAATAAGGTACATCCTATGTCACAGAGGTAGAATACCTAGCTTTTTCCACTACGAAGTCCTTACTTATTTTTATTTTATCAGTTTAATTTTCTTGAAAGCCGAATAAAAGATCATGCAACAGCACTTGTAGCCTCTGGATTGCATGAGGAACCATCTGATCCTACTGTTGCTTCACAGGTAACATCTTTGCTTCTGAAGTGAGATTCCCACTCCACATATTTGCACTGGCATTCCGCTGTTTTTTCACTATAATGCTAGTGCAAATTTATGTATTAAAAGTTTGACATTTAAGTGCTTTTCCAATTATTATCTTGATTTCCATTTTGACAAGGGGACGTAATTTTAACTCTTTTATGGATCTTGTTGTTTCAGAGATCTGTATTTGCTGTTGGGATGATTTGTTGTGAGGAAGAAGGGCGTTTGAAGGAAAAGCCTATTTTACTGCAAAGCAGGTAAGAAGCTGCTGTCTGCATATATAATTAGTCTTTTGCTTCCTGCAAAAAATCAGCTCTTTATTTTGGATTGAGTTGGTCTCAAAGTTTTTCCGCTGTTTACAGATGGTCCACCTTGGTTGCATTTTTCACCAAGTCACTTCTTAAGTATTCCATTATTTAGAGGATTCTGTGCTCTTCTATTCCTCTAGATCAATTCAGTCAGCAGTAGCTGAAGTATGATAGATTAATAGTTACATTCATATTCTTAGAAGCATATAAGGATATTGGCATTATTGGTAACAACTGTGAATATGCCATTGATAACAAAAAGAATAACAAGCTAATGGCACCTAGTTTCAAAACCAACCTTCTAGGAAGCGTGTTTAAGAAATCAAGACCCCAGCACAGACTAATTACACACCAAATGTTGTAAATAACCTTTACAACTATGTATCTTCCTGGACATTTTCGGTGTACTAATTCTATCACTTCTTTCTTTATCTGTGTTACCGCTGTTAGTTTGATAGTTAAATAGTAGTAAATAACCCTAATCCCATATGTATTAGGAGTAGGACATGTATTATATATATATATATGGCTCATTGTATTTGTCAATATTAATCAATAATATTTTCTCCCGTGCATTTTCACATAGTATCAGAGCAATAGCGAGAAATTTATCGCTGTGCATCATTCCAGCCACTTCTGGGAAGAAAGACCTCGTCGCCATGCAATTTTTCGGCGACTTAGGAGGCTGTCCGCAACAAAATCATTTTTCCTTGGTGTTGTGCAAAATCCAACACTACCACAAGGTCCCTAAGACAAAGGCTACCAAACCCTAGAAAAAAATCTCCGGAAAATGCCCCCACGCGCCCTCATGCGCCGGTCAGAGGAGGGTTTCCACCGGCGTAGCTATCCCAAGCGCCGGCACGTGTGCTTATTCCCGGCCATTTTTTGGGCGACCTTCAGAACAACCTTATCGTGAGGCTTTTCCGAGCCTACCCATCAAGTTTACATCAAATTCCGATGACTTTTTATTTTCCAGCGAGCTACAATATTTTCGGTGAATAGTAACAGTGAAACAATGATTTCCAAACAATTTTTGACTTTTTCCAACTTGAACATTATAATGTTATTCTTATTAGAAGCCTTAGACTCACAATTCGTTGGATCAAATGCATTGAATTCAATTCAGATGGTTTCTTTACCGGATTATATTGAATTACTTCAGTACAAAACACGTAAACGTCATCTTCAGGATTAGCCTCCGTTGTTCCAATAAATAGTAGCATGACTTGTGTCTCCCAATCTTCACTTTTTGAGTCCTGGGTCATTGATTCAGGTGCATATAATCGTATTTCTGGTAACAAATCTTTTTTCACTAGTATCTTATATTCTCAATCTCTTCCAACAATCACAATGGCCAATGGTTTCAAGCCATGGCAACTGCAATAGGTCAAGCAAGTGCACTTCCTTCTTTACCTTTAGACTTAGTTCTTTATGTTCTTATTAGTCCTTTAAATCTCATAGCTGTTAGTCGCTTAGCCAAATCACTTAAATCTGCTATTTTATTTCTTGATGACCTTGTTGTTATATAGGAACGCAGTACATGGCGGATCATTGGTACCAGGAATGAATCAAATGGACTTTATTACCTTATCCTTGCAAATCACATGAATTTGCATCTTGTCTTCCTCCAATAACTTGTCCCTTTACTAATTCACCAGATTTATTACATAAACGGTTAGGCTTAGGCCATCCCAATTTGTCAAAACTTTAGAAAATGGTACCTGGCTTATCTCACTTGTCCACTCTAGAGTATGAGTGGTGTCAGCTTGGTAAACATACCCGCTACCATTTCCCGCGGCTTCTTGATAATCGAGCTGAGTTACCTTTTACTTTAATCCATTCAGATGTTTGAGGTCCTAGTGGGGTTAGTTCTACCTTGGATTCCGCTACTTTGTCAGTTTCATTGATGATTATTCCAGGTGCACTTGGATATTTTTGATGAAAAGTCAATCTGAGTTGTTTTCTATTTTCTGGACCTTCCGTGCTGAAATTTAAAATCAATTTGGGGTTTCTATATACACATTTCATAGTGATAATGCACTAGAGTATTTTGTCTTCCCCATTTCAGCAGTTTATGAACTCCCATGAGATTATTCATCAAACATCTTTGTCCTCTGTTTCCATACCTAAGTCTACAAGTAAAGCAATGTCTCATCCTGGATGGCGACAAACTGTGATTGACGAGATGTTTGCTTTATATATGAGTGGTACTTGGGAGTTTGTACCTCTTCCTTCGGGTAAATCGACTATTGCCTGTCATTGGGTGTATGCAGTCAAAGTTGGTCCAGATGGCCAGGCTAATTGACTTAAGGTTTGTCTTGTTGCCAAAGGATATACTCAGATATTTGGACTCGATTACAGTGATACTTTCTCTCCCATGACTAAAATTGCATTAGTCCGCCTTTTTTCATCAATGGTTGTTGTTCGCCATTGACCTCCCTATTAGTTGGACATTAAGAATGCTTTTCTTCACGGTGACCTTGAGGATGAGGTTTGTATGGAGCAAACCACCTTGTTTTGTTGCTCAAGGGGAGTCTAGTAGCCTTGTATGTCGGTTGCGCCGGTTTCTCTATGGTCTAAAGCAGTCTCCTCGAGCCTGGTTTGGTAAGTTCAACACAATTATTCAGGAGTTTGGCATGATTCGTAGTGAAGTTGATCACTCTATATTTTATCATCATTATTCTTCAAATCTCTGTATTTATCTGGTCATTTGTGTTGACGATATTGTTATTACCGGCAATGATCAGGATGGTATTAGTAAGTTGAAGCAACATCTCTTTCAGTACTTTCAGACTAAGGATCTGGGCAGATTAACGTATTTTCTAGGTATTGAGGTCGCTCAGTGTAGCTCAGGTATTGTGATCTCACAACGGAAGTATGCCTTACATATTCTTGAGGACATCGGAATGATAGGTTGACACTCTGATGGATCCTGAACTTCTGCCAGGACAGGGGAGCCTCTAGTGAGCTTGCAAGATATAGGCTGTTGGTTGGTATTTAAATTACCTCACAGTGATTAAACCTAACAATGCCTTTCCTGTAAGTGTTGTGAGTCAGTTTATGGATTCTCCTTGTGATAGTCATTGGGATGCAGTTGTCCGCATTCTTCGGCAGAGGCGGATCCAGGATTTAGGGGTTACGTGTGCCGACCCACTAAAATTGCAATTGAATGTAAGCCAAAAAATTATTTGCTCCCACCTGGAATCGAACTCATGCCCTGCTGAATGAAAATACAGGCTTTTGCCACTGACACCTTTGCCACTTTTGTTTTATAGGGTGGCACTTTAAATATATATCCTATTTATTATACATATATACATATATATATAATGTTTTTGCCGAAGCTTGCGGGTGGCGTACCACCCCGAACCGTGTACATAGATCCGCCCATGTTCTTCGGTATATAAAATCAACTCCAGGCAAAGACTTATTGTTTGAGGATTGAGGCCATGAGCACATTGTTGGATATTTATATGCTGATTGGGTAGGATCACCTTTTGATAGACGTTCTACGTCTGGATATTGTGTTTTAGTAGGAGGAAATTTGGTGTCTTGGAAGAGTTAGAAACAAAATGTGATTGCTCGGTCTATTGCAGAAACAGAATATCAAGCAATGACTATGGCAACATGTGAGCTAATTTGGATCAAACAATTGCTCAAGGAGTTGAAATTTGGTAAGATTAGTTAGATGAGACTCGTGTGTGATAATCGAGTTGCTCTTCATATTGCGTCAAATCTAGTGTTCCATGAGAGAGCTAAACACATCGAGATTGACCGTCACTTTGTTAGAGAAAAGATACTCTTAGGAGATATTGCTACGAAATTTGTAAAGTTGAGTAATCAACTTGTTGATATTTCTACAAAGTCCCTCACTGGTCCTCGTATTAGTTATATATGTAACAAGCTCGGTACATATGATTTATATACACCAGCTTGAGGGATTGTTAGTTTGATAGTTAAATAGAAGTAGTAAATAACCCTAATCCCATATGTATTAGGAGTAGGACATGTATTTTATATATATATATATATACATATAAGGCTCATTGTATCGTTGTCAATATTAATCAATAATATTTTCTCTTACGTATTCTCACAACCACTAACTCACTATTAACATATATTCCTCTAAACAGTCTCCAACTCCTTATTCTCCAAGTATGGTAGATCATGGCACTCCAAATTGCTGCAAACACTTCCTTTTTGAAAATATTGGCATTGTTATCTTGACTAGCTTTGGCATTAATCATTATTTACACATTATTGACATGATTGAATATTGATAGATGTCAGAAGAACCTAGAGAATTTTCCATCTATCTTGGTACCATTAAGCACCTATGTAAATTTGTCTTTCCATGGGTATGCTGTCTCTATGGTTGATGATATCTAGTTGCTAACAGCGTTGAACATTCTGGAGGTCAGCGTGTGCGCCTTGACTTGCAAAACTTGAACCACTTCTCTATTTTCCCTGGCCAGGTACTGTAAAGAGACTGCTTGTATTGTTTTATTAGTACTTCAAAATGTTGAACAAAGAATCAACCTCAAAAATTCATACTCAGGTGGTTGGTGTTGAAGGGCATAACCCAAGTGGCCACTGTCTAATTGCATCAAAAATAGTTGATCACATTCCTTTGTCGGTTTCTTCCATGGAAAATCCCGCACCTTCTAAGAAGCAAGCAATGGATCAAGATCTTCAGTCAACCAACGCCTCATGTGCTATGCCAGAGCTGTCATTGGTGGGTAAGCTTGTACTCCATATAAGTCTACTACAAAATTAAACATAAGAATGAGTGAGATACATGTATTTGGCTTACTAATGGTAGACATCTGTTTATTATTTATATGAAATGCGTGTTTTACTAAGAAGTATCCTTGGTTTTGGATTTTATCTCTCATACCTGTCTTTCTCAGTTCGAAAAACTTGAGGATACTGACACTTCATTTCAACTCTGTTTACCTTTTATGTAATTACATGAAATATCCTTTGCTGGTGTTGGCCCCTTTTGACAACAAACAATGTTTTTCAGAGACATTTGTTGCCTTATTACTGGTGGTAACCCGTGCAGCTTTTGTAAATGAATTCTGGACATATTTATTATGTATGTCATATGATGAATATTACCTTCTATAAGGTGGCCTTCTGGTTTGCAGATTTTGCTGCGCTCCTTATCCATTTAATTTGGTGTGTGTTCTTCGTTTTGCCCCCTTTTTTTTCTTTTTCTTTGTATGTTTATTTACTTGGGTGTAATTAGAAGCTCTGAGCATAGCATACATGAAGAGAAGGGCATTACCCTTCGATTCTGCCTTTTGGATGTGCAACCAATCTCTTTTCTGCAGCAAAGGATTATACCGCCCTTTCTGTATTTTTTTTACTTGGTTTTGGCGCCTTGTCAACATTTTACGTTCTTGTACAGATTATAGCTGCAGGTCCTTTTACAACTGTTGATAACTTATTCTTCGAACCTCTAACTGAGCTTCTATCATATGCACGTCGCAAGCAGCCTCAATTGATCATACTGGTAATGAGTTTACAGCCCTCATGCAAAAGTTGTAACTCTTTTTTATTAACTGATATAGAAGTTTTCTGCCATGTGACTAGGAGGTTACGGGTTCAAGCCGTAGAAACAGACTCTTGTAGAAATGCAGGGTAAGGCTGCGTACAATAGACCCTTGTGGTCCGGCCCTCCCCCGAACCCCGTACATTGTGGGAGCTTAGTGTACCAGGTTGCCCTTTTTATATAGAAGTTTCATTGTACCTTCGTAAATTCTCTTGACAGCTAGGACCATTTATAGATTCGGATCATCCCGAGATCAAGAAAGGAACCGTGAATAGGACATTTGATGAAATCTTTCAGGATGAAATTCTTGCAAGGGTATCCGTATATAAAACTTCTTTTCTTTTTCCAAGAAAGTTCTTGCTTTTATATGTTTATTCAAATTCCTTCCATTGGCTGTTTTCCAGTTGAGAGATTATGGAGAATATATGGGTTCTGCTGCTCGGGTGATTCTTGTTCCATCTGTTCGAGATGCTAACCATGACTTTGTTTACCCTCAGGTGAACATTTCCATCAGCTTAATCATCCTTTTTTTTGGTGCTGTTATGTCATATACAGTATTGATACATTATTTTGTTGCTTACAGCCAGCCTTCGACATTCACTCACTCGATCCAGAATATCAGGTATGCAGTGTACTGCCATATTTCAAATTATTACTAGAGAAGGCTTAGTCTGGGATGATCATGTATACTATTACTGACAGTGATTTTGTGTGTTACCAGATAAATAGCATTACAAATCCTGGAGTATTCTGTGCAAATGAGGTAGAAGCTGATGATATGTCCAGCAACTTTATTCCTTGTGTTTTCTTAACTATTACATGCTTTTCTTCTCGTCTTCACTGATAATTAAGCTGAAAAGGTCTTGGAAAACTCGGTGGAATGTTTTACCTGTCGCTGCTGACTGCAAGTGTGTAGGCTGTACAGATTGTGAAGATAAAACTTGGGACTCACCAATACTAAACGTCAATTGTAGAAAGCAGTTCTAAGATTTTTTTTACCTCTCGTGGCCTTGCCCCCAGTGGAAGGGAATTTCTCCATGCTACGACAGCTCTTGATATTTTTATTTCAGGTGAAAGTGGCTTGCTGTACAGTGGATGTTCTTAAACAGCTTAGTGCGGAGGAGATTTCACGAAATCCGCAAGGGGGATCAAAGCAACGAATGATGACTCTTGCAAACCATATATTAAACCAGCGCAGGCATGTTTCAGTTGGCACTGTTTGCAATTCCTCTTGTTAATGCTGAAAGCTCAATTAACCCTATTTATGCTGAATGTTTTTCTTTTTTTTTGCAAACTAAATGCAACAGCTTCTATCCTCTATATCCACCAGCTGAAGGCATACCCATTGATTATTCTCTTGCTCCAGAAGCTCTTCAGATGTCAACTGTCCCAGATATACTCATCTTACCCTCAGACTTGGCTCATTTTGTTAGGGTAGTATGACTTACTGATTTCCACATCAAAACTTTGCTTCTATTATTTCAGCAATATGGAACTAATGCAACTAACTCTGTTGAACAGACATGAAATCACACAATCAATTTATTAAGAATTTCATCTGCCTGCAGGTGATCTCCCTTGGAGAAAGAAGTGAAGGGGAAGAAGTAAAGTGCATTTGTGTGAATCCTGGACGACTTTCAAGGGGAGAAGGAGGAGGTTTCTTTGTGGAGCTTAATTACCACGGAAGCTGTGATTTGTCAAGTGCTTCAGTTATTCGTATATAGAACTAAGACTTGGAATCTTCTTGCACTCTATAATTTAGCAGCCAGAAACTCATGAACTAAATCACCCCGACTATCAAGAACTTGGGCACACTGCACTCTTGAAGGCTTCTCATGGATACTAACACAAGAAACAAGTGTGCTGTGGCTGAATCAACTCTGTTGGTATGTTCAGCTCCATTATTCAGAAATCAGAAGCAAGTGTCCAAATATTAAGGAAGTCATTATAGTTGGTCAGAGCATCTTACACAACCTTAAAAGTTCAGCTGCTGTCTGAGGTCAATATTTAAGAAGTTAAAATTTTCTGTCTGGCTCATTATAGCATCTCAGCTACTCCGAGAAGTTCAGCTACCTTGTCCGTGGGGGTTAGAGAAAATAAACATAAAACTACTGTCACTGTCTGTTAGTTGTTGGTAATTATCTTCTGGCGGGATCCTTTTCTGTATGATGAAATACAAATTTGCTAAGGTTGTCTGCTATGAGATGCAGGAGAGAGGAACTCCTTTGAGTTCAAGTGGTCAGCCAGACCCATAAAAGATTCCTTTTCGCAATGAGTCAATTACTGCGTATAAGAAAGATTTCAAGTGTTCGTTGAATTTTTCCAAGACTTCAGTTTGCAACCCCAGTTTTTTGTTTTGTTTTGGAAAAGTAATTATTAGCGTTTTTAAGCAAAATAATCTAAACTCAACTTTTTTTGGCGGAAAAAAAGAAGACGACCATTTGAGTATTTGAAAAATTATCAAAGAAAAGTTCAACCTTATGTTCTTTTGTCATGGTCATAAATAGGTCAAATTTTAACTCGGTACAAATTTTTTTAAAAAAAAGGCTTTTAAAACTTGTGGTATTAAAAACTTTTATAAAAATTTCTAATTAAGGGTAAATTTAGTAAAATAAAAAGTTTTAAAGCTAAATAATTTTTAATTTTGTAGAAATGTGTCGTCACCTAAATTGAAATAGAGAAAATAATTTTTTCTCAAAAAACTCGAAAACTCAAATTTTGGAAGACTTCAAAACAAGTGCTACCAAGTTTTTTTCAATTCACAAGCCAAGCCTGCCTGTATCATTCAAATACATCATTTTCAGCAATTTGCTAAAGATAACAATGATCCAAATGAGGGAATATATGCCATTAATACGAGTTCACTTCATCTCCATGGTTATTGCAGACACTCCAAGTAAATTAAATCCCCCCACCCCCCACCCCCCCCACCCCCAAAAAAAGGAAAAATTTAAACCCCCAAAATGAGAACGATCAAGAAGCAAACCAACGAAAAAGTAAAGGAGGAAAGAGAGAGTAAGAAATGTACTAGAATTTTCTTCCCCTTTGGTTTTGTTATGTTTTATAGACATCGGAAACTTAAACAATCTAATAAGCAAGTACACGAAACCAAATGAGAAAGATGAAAACAAAAGATTAGTTATTTAACAATATAATTTACACAAGTTAATGAGATAATAAGTTCAACACCAATTATAGCTGCAGACAAACTCAACTTTCTAATTCTTCAATTTCAATCCTTGAATCAATTACATTTCTTCAACTCCTTCCTCTGTCTTTCTCTAAAAAAGTCAATCCAAAGATTAGAAATCCACAAAATACTAACAAAGATTGCACTTACAATCACAACCATCCAAGAAATCCACACAGGCCTAGAAATCACACCATCTGCTTCTCCACTTGCAAAAGCCAATCCCATCTTGTAAACAAATAAAGGTCCAAGAATCCCCCTAACCAAACTATAAAACATATAAAAAACAGGTGACAATTTTTCATAAAATTTATCAGCCATAGGAATATTGTTCTTTCGATATCTAGCAAGACTCCATGTGTTCTGGCAAGGACTTGTAATCTCAGCTAGAAAAAGAAGGCCAATAAGAGTAGCTGCACCATGATGAACAACGAATCGACAAGTTAAAAATACATAAAGTGTAGCCAAATGATGAGCAATGAAAAGCACATCACTTGGATAAAAGATCAAGTAATGTAAAAGGTCAACTAAGAAGTAAGCAATGCTGTATTCAAGTATCATTTCTTGGAATGATGAGTTTTGGGTGGAAAAATCAAAATTTTGGAATGAAGTTTGGGAATTTTGTAACATTGAATATATTGATAAGATTACTGCAGGGGTACCATGAGCTAAAGACATTATACAACTTGATGCATCAGACCTCACTTTTTCTTTCCAATCTTTGAATATGATCAAGTATCCAAACAGATAGATGATAGAAAATATTAGAGTGAATCCAACAAGATTTGGCTCCAAGATTTCCATCAGGATATCAAAGAAAGATTAGATTATATAACAGAAGGATGAAGGTGATACACTTTTAGTGATGATAAAAGATGCAGCAAACTGCTTTTTTAAATAATTAAAAATTTTCTAACTAGATAGAAAGTGGTATTATTAGAATCTAATAAGCAACACAGATGTCAGATGGATGTTTAAATTATTGGAGTGAAGAAGGGTGTGGGTGTTGAGGAAAAAAGAAAGGGAAAGACTTGATGACTGATGAGAATCTGATTTTTGCACTTTGTACAAAGGTAACAGTTTAACCAATAGCCACTACTCGTCAATTATTGGTAATGTGAATAATAAATTCTTTCCAAGAAAGGAAACATCTCTGTCTTCCGTACAACCAATTCCCACACGCTATACTTTGTGCTGAGAGAATATTCCAAAACAAATACATTACTAGCAGTGGCATTCACCGGAAATTTACTCAAACGTGTTTAAACTTGAAAGAAGTGAAAAAAATTCTCCGACAAAAAGTGTTCAATATATGTTATATACCTCTAAAATCAAATATTTTACCTATATATGCAGTGTAATTTTCTGACAAAGGGTGGTCAACCCTTCAAAACATGTAGCTTCGCCCCTGATTACTAGTATTGTTTAATTTTTACATTTTATAAAAAAAAATGTTGTTCTTTTTTTTATGAGAAACAGGAACAAATTTACTAATCTAACTACGTAGAGTCTCACAAAAGATCCACAGGATCATTACAAACAACTAAAAGGCCTTGCATGGCATTAATGTAGCAAAGTTTGGCTAGCTTCCAGGCAGGGGCGGATGTAGGGAAGGAGATACGGGTTCTCGGGAACCCAGTAACTCTTGCATAAACTCTGTATTTATATTAAAAAATTCACTAAATATTGGTAAATATCTAACTTGGGAACCCAGTTATTATTGCATATTAATTTAAAATTATGACAGAAACACATACGTCTTATATCCTGGATCCGCCTTCCGGCAGTTACTTTTACTAACTAACTTACTAGTAGATGAAAGACTCTTCTTGTCTGCCAGCATCCTGGGCTCAACGAAGGTAGGGGTTACTGTATAGCAAACTAAGCTTCATGATTCGATTGCCTAGCTCCTTCCCGTGCCAACAGGTGAGCTACTATATTTCCTTGTCAAAAGTTATGCTGGATCAATGTTTTAGAGGGTGAGGGCATGAGGCGAGACATTTTATCTTTGACGAGGCGAGGCATTTTATCTATGACGAGGCGAGGCGTAAGCCCTGAGACATGGGACCCACGTATTTTTAAATTTTACCAATTTCAAGAATTTTAAGATAGTATAAAATAAAAATATAATTATAAATTATAACAAATAATCTATTTGAAATATTTATAAAATATAATTCAACTACGAATAATACGAAAAGTATGGCACATATCATAATATACAAATTAGCTACAACGTCGTTACGACTCAAACATCAAAGGTAATGTATTCGATACAAAATATTATATGTATCTCTTAAGGAGTAACGAATCTTGAAAGAATTTCGATATTATAATTTAATTTTTTCTTAGAATACTCATTTTATATAATATGCTTTCTATTTGAAAGAGAATTTACATAAAAACATAATTCATAATTTAAATATGATTCTCTAGTATCATTTATTTTTAAGTTTCAACAAGTTAATAAAGTGACACATAATTTACCATATAATACCATGATAACTAATTATTTGTAAGTAGTTACTAGATAATACTGAGCTATTAAATTAATAAGTATTATATCTCGTAAATATGGAAACAAAAATTTACAAAAATAATTATAAAAAATCATGGACTATTATATTGTAAAGGCATAATAAAAGTTAATAAATAAATACCTTTTAAATGAAAGATTGATTTAAAATTATCTATCACAGTAGTCTTATTGGATAACGTGCAATAATTTTATTTTAAATATGACATAATACACTCTCAACTTAATGATTTATGATTAAGAAAAATGTAATTTTGAATAGTCGATCAACTATTTATTAAGCAAATTTGAGAATTTATTAGGTTAAATATACAGAATTGTATAAAGTTCTATTAGGCGAACCCAGTACGTTGGACGTTGGGTGTGTCTACGGCGTAAGCGACGTTGGCCGAGGCATAAGTATCGCGGAACTAAGCCTCACACATAATTCTAGGGGCGTTTTACGAGAGCTCCGCCTCCGAGCGAGCCCGGATGAGTTCCAATTCTGCCTTTTAAAACAGAGCGCCGGATCACCAGCTCCTTCCTCTTCCTGGATATCAACCACCTACAAAATTGTAAAAGATAATCGTAAGAGGTGTTGCATTCCTGTAATAGTTCAATTACCTGGGTTGAGCCGGTTTCTATTTCGCACGGCCATATATAGGTTATGTTGAAGAATCAGTTCCAGGCCTTTTTTTAAGGCCAGGATTTCCGCATGCATACATGTTAATGCCTGTATTTCATCATGGAATCCCAAAATCCAGTCGCCAATACTGTTTCATATGACTCCTCCTATGCCACCATGGTTTCTTTGGAAAGCTTCATCTACATTAAAATTAAACTTAAACCATCCATCACGTGGTTTATGTCAATAATTAGAGTTACAGGTAATATTCCTTGAAGGACTACTTTCTCTGCTAGTCAGGAGAACAAATTATGTAGCTTGTTTGATGATTAAGGGATAGTAACGTAATTAGAGGTGTTATTTTCAATATTTTTATTCCTATTAAGCCAAAGGTTTCAAATAGCAAAAGGGAAAAGTTGAGACCAAGTAATTATTTCAGAGGGTATGGTAGGATTAATTACAAAATCTTAATCTACAAAGCCAGTGATGGTTATCAGACTTTGGTCAGTTGATGCTTAGATTTAAGGTGCGCCAAAATTTTTTTTGCTACATAACAATGAAGGAAAATATGGGGAATATCCTTAATATCATTACGACAAATAGTACAAACTTTATCAACGTTCATTCATATATGGTAGAGATATGATCTATAAGGGAGTCTATTATGGTAACATTTTCGTAGAAGAATTTTTAATTTATTGGGACAGTATACTTCCCAAATCCATCTAAAGCTTTTCGTCGGTATCATATCTGTTTTAGGTAGATTATAACATGAATCTGTAGACAATAAACCATTGCTATTAGGTTCCCAAATCAGACAGTCGTGGTCTCTGTCTATTGGTAGCTTAATCTATATCTATATTATATTAAAAGCACGAAAGCCCTTAGCGAAATGTCGTTCGCCTTTATTACCCTTTAAAATATATAGTTCACATTGGACAATATAGTAATTTAAATACTTCATTAATATTTAAAAATATTCATACTTAATTTTGTATTATTTTGCTAGAATTACTTGTTAGTAAATTTTGCCTTAATTATTTGGTATAATTTTTCTTCACGTTGCTCACAAAAGGAAATTTAATAAATCATTTTTTCTTCAAGTTTCTTAAACAAGGAAAGTTAATAAAAAAAAATTCCTACACTTTCACAACTTGTTTTTTTTTTTTAAATCGAAAAATACACTTGGTTCACTTTCATTAAATGACCTATGTCTATTGGAGTTGGTAAAATTCCCTTTATTTTTTGGAGTAGGAAATATTTGGTAAATTTCTTGTACACTAGAAAAGTTAATAACTTTTTTTCCTAAACTATTAGTACTTCGTCCAACAACTCTCAATAAAAGACATTATTTATTAAATTATTTAAACTAGGAAACTTTATAGTATTAGATTCTCCACGAGCATATTATTCCTTTTTTGTGTCAATTTGTATATCAAAATACTTCTATAAAAGAAGATATAATGTCACCTTAATTTAATCGCCAAACTTAGCCCTATTCCAATATCGCAATTGCAGGTTTTGTTTCTTTTACTAATATCAACATCTTTTCATACTTCGTATTTTACAAGCACATTTGCATGCACCAATTGTTAAATATTGCATCGAGAAGTTATCTTTAGTGTTGCATGAAGAAAGTTTTACTATATAATTTTTGTTTCGTGTTTTAGACGTGGCTAATTTTACCTCCAATGTAATTTATAAATTTATCATCGGTTATAGAACAATTGCAATTCATCGCAGAAATTGGTTAGACATTCAATCTAAGTTTTATTACGCAATTGTTAGTAATTTTTTGTTGTTGTATAATTAATAATATCTATTGTTATGCTAGCTCAAGTTGCTTGTTTAAAAATTTTTTTAGACTATCTCATTTAATTTTGTGTAATATTAATATTACATGATTTATAATTGTGTTATTTGTAATTGCCATGCTTGATTCACTCAGGTTTCACCAATTACATTCGTTTAGGTAAACAATCTTCCTTATATCATTACAAAAATTAATTGTTGATTTAGTCAACTTTAATAACTTATAAAACTTTTATGTATGCTTTATTTTAGGTACACCTGCAATGGCCAGTGAAAAAGGATTGTCAGACCAATGTGTCCCAATTAATAGTGTAAGAGTATGTGATTCATGTTGGGTAATACGAGTCTTAGTGTTTGGGAGTTGAATAGTAAAAGAATTCAACAATAAGACAAATCAAGTCACCCGAAAAAATTGTGACATTAGTTGATGAAGAGGTAAATATTATTTTATATCAATAATTTATTTCAGTCTTTTAATATTGGTTTTAACCATCAGATTAAACTTACAATGAAATATTTTACAAGAACAAAAATTCACACTATACTTTCCAATGGTTATATTGAGAAGTGGAAAGAATATTTACACAAACCAAGATTTGTTACATCATAAACGGACGTATTCATAGTGCCAATCCTAATTTTCAATTAGTGCACAAGGAATTTGAGATTGGATTTAAGAAGAATACTTTTGTTGAAGAAGGCAATCTTTTCGACCATTGGTTTTTCAAATAATTCTATTTCATTCAAAATTGTTTCGCTGAATGCGTCGATAATAACGTTATATTAAAGGTGTCTTCCTCTTACCAGTAACAACTAAAGCAACATTCTTCCTGTCACACATCAACATTCTTCAACATGTGACAAAGGGTAAGCAGCGGCCTGGCTAATGGGTCCAGCAACATCACCACATCCACACGTCAATTTAACACTCGATGTAGTGTCTACACGTTGAATACAACTATTTCTTTAATGTAATAACTTTTTTGCATCGTCAATTGTTATTAAACTTAATTTATTCTTATTCAATTTTCATATACACTATTTTGGCAGTTTATCGTTTAAATGTTTGTTGCATCATCATATTATATTTATACTTAATTCTTTTTTATTCTACCTATTAAAATGCGCTCTTTTGTGCATAAACGCATAATACACGTGCAACACACGTACACTAATTCAAGTATAGAAAAAAGTTTCAACTATATTGTCCGGAAAAATCATCGAAATATAGCATTTTCGAACTACACAAACCTGCATTCTCATCCACCACAATGACATCAACTTCAAAGTCTCTAAATCTGCCACAATTATCCCAATTACCATTCGATTTCAGCATTATTGAGATTTTTGACATGATTTTGTGTAGTTGAAAAAATAAAAGACGAAGAACAAACAATTTAAGTACTGATATTGACGAAGAATAATTTTGTATTCTACAATTTGTATTGCGTTGTAGAATTAGTAAAAGCAATTTGATTATTGGAGTTTCAGTAGCTTGCGTTTTTTGAGAATTATAGTTGAGTGAGAGAAGAAAGATCTTTCCGTTGAGGAAGGAGAGAATTATGCATCAATGAGATCTCCTTCCATTTTAAAATTCGTCTTTAATGTAGACAGAATCACGCGCAGATCTTGTGCCTTCATTTTAGCGCGTCATTTATGGCAAAATCTATCTATTTTTGGATTGGTATATATTTTGTAGTAAAAATATGGACTACAGGGGTAAATAACAAACTATGAACATTTTTGGTAATAAGATTTGCTATATGGTATAGATATGAAAAAATCCCAAATATTCAAGGTCCAATTGTTGTACGTCCTTGATAGTTAATGAAGAGTCTTTTTCCGTTAGGGACCCTCAATAGCATTTCTTAGGCAAAGATTATTAGGGATCCATCTTGTATCCCAGATGCCTAGGGAGGAGTTATGACCAACGTACCACATGGATCCTTTATTGCAATAATCCCAACCCTTAAGTATACTCTTCCAACAAAAAGATTGGCACTTCCTAAAAGAAAAGATGTAGGATTGCATGAGAACTTTTGCCCATGGGGCTTGAGAAAAATTTAATAGTCTCCATGCTAATCTTGTAAGGATAGCTAAATTTTTTGATTTAGCTTTTCTAAGTCCAAGGCCGCCTTCGTTTCTATCAAGGGTGATTGTGTCCCAGCTTAGGAGATGGAGTTTTCTTTTTGTGTCATTTGATCCCCAATAAAGTCTCTTTGAATTTTATCTATGGTCTTATGAATCTTGTCAGATAAAAAAATGTATTGCATTACATAGTTAGGAATGCTAGCAAGAGTGGATGATGAAATTGAGTAATTCTATCGGCCACGTTTAAACATTTAATCTTCCAGTCGGCAAGGCGATTATGCATATTATCAAGAATAAAGAGCGAGTCTTCGGTTTTTGGGGAGGAGTCAAGGATAGGGAATCCAAGGTACTTTCCAAATGATTCACTATTTGCATTCCAAAGAAGTTGGAGGTGGCAATACTAGTGTCTTTGGAGCAATTCTTAGAGAAAATAGTTTTAGACTTACCCATATTAATGCTTTGACCGGATAATTACAAAACATGCCAAGACCAGTTTTAATAGTAGTAGAAGACTTTTTATTAATATGACTTGTTAGGGTTATTGTCCGCAAAAAAATGTGGGAGAGTTTTTATATCCACTTTGATATTAATATATCTCAATAACATCTCCATGCAAAGGATAAAAATATAAGGAGACAAATGATCACCTTGTCTAATTCCTTTACTAGGATAGAAGAAATCACTTCTTGAACCATTTACAAAGACAACCATGCTAGACGAAGTGATACAAGACATTATTAATTTTGAAAAGTTGGGAGAAATTTTGAAGTAGTTTAGGGTTCTAAAGATGAAAGATCATTCCAATTTATCAAACGTTTTTTTCAAGATCTATTTTTAGAACTATTTTTTTATTGGAACTAGTTTTAAAATTGTGAATGATTTCTTGAATCAGAATCGCATTGTCACTAGCTCGCCTATTATTTTTAGAAAACTAGACTGGAATGGACTGATAATCTTGTCTAAAAAGGGATTTAATTTATTAGCAATAACCTTTGCGATGATTTTGTAAATAGTGTTACAAAGCCTATTGGGCGGAGTTCTTTAGATTACTAGCTAGCATTACGGAATTTTGGGATGAGGCATAAATTGGTGTTATTAATATTGTGGGGAATTTGATGGAAACTAAAGACCTTATGGCAAAGAGAAATAACACTCGACCTGCTAATATTTTAGTACTTTTGGTAAAAGAATGGGTGTAAATCATCTGGTTCGGGGGCTTTGTAAGGTTTAAAGAAAAAAAAATCATGTTGGTGATTTCACTATTCGAAATAGGCTTGTCTAGTGGAGAGAGGTCTAGGGAGTCAGATCTGAATATACCACTTATAACATCAATATTATTAGTAAGGTAGTGGGAGGTCGTGAAGGTATTTTTAAAGTAGCTTTGGGTATGTGCAAGGATATTTATTTGGTTATCAATCCAATTTCCTTAGTCATCTTTAAAGAAACTAGCGTGGTTTCTTCTTCTTCTGCTCGAAGCTGTTACGTGAAAAAATCTCGTGTTAGCATCATCATCATTTAGACAAGATATTCGTGATCTAAGTCTCCAGTAGTCCTCTTCCAGTTTTAAGATATTATTGAATTCCTCTTTTAGAGAGATTTCCAGATTATGGAGAAAGGAGTTAGAGACTTAGTAATGAGAATTTTGAATGCCCTTGAGTCGAGCCAAAATTCTCTTCTTTTTCCTAAAAATGCCACAAAAGGTTTCTTTACTCCAATTGGAGACATTAATTGTGAACCTATATGTGGCTTCTATCAGGTTAGAATCAAGCCATTTGTTACGCACAATATTGACAAATTCAGGATGTGTGCACCAAATATTTTACAATCTAAAAGGTTTATAAAGTGTTTGATAGAAAAATGAGTTAAGGTTTAGGAGTAAAGGTTTATGATCGGAATAGGTTTTGGGTAAGTGAGTTAGATCTTTCTTCATTGGCAAAGAAATGATCAAGCCTTTCCATAATTAATCGATTTTGCCTTTTTCTATGATTTGACCAAGTAAATTTACTGTCTTTATAGCCTAAGTCCATAAGCCTATAATTGTCAATGTAGTTCCAAATCATAGATGTTCTAGAGATGCTTACTGTTCTACCACCAAATTTTTTGGATGACATGGTAATGTCATAAAAATCACCTCATACTAACCATACCCTTTTATAAACTTTAGAGATGCTGATATGGTTTTCCCACATAATGTCTCTTGCATGTCGATGCGTACAAACATAAACAGTGCTTAATAACCAAGGAAATCGAAAAGGGAGTACCTTCATCATGTTAGAAGCTTCCTCCAACTTGATTATTGATGTAAGCAATGACATCAATAGATGGTAGGTGAGGTAGGTGAGATTGGAATATTGCAAATTGATCCTTCTTGATAGGTGAGATTTGCACTTTTGGTCCCTATCTCAAAACTATAAATACCCCCTCATCTCATTGTTTTAAACACACCAAAAACATTCAATAACTCAAGTATAAGAGTTAGAGAGAAAGAGAGAGTTTGTTTTTCTTTAGGAAGTTTTTTCTAAAGGGGGAGTGACAAAATAGTGAGTAAAATACTAGTCGGGTATTCTCGGGAAACACTTTTGTGTGCGCCACTATTTTGGGTAGAGCTCGGGAAATTGTTATACCTCCAAACTATTGGATAAGTCTCTCTTTGTAAGCCTACTAAAATTTTTAGTGGAAGTTGGTGCCGGGTTTGTGGACGTAGCCTAAACGTTTTAGGTGAACCACATTAAATTCTTTGTCATTTATTTTTCGTTGATCATTTATTTTTCCCGCTGTGAAGAAGTGTTTAGTGTCACCGGGTCCTAACAAGTGGTATCAGAACTTTGGTTAGAATACTATTCATGCGTACGACACTATTCATACATACGGGTACTATTCATCCATATGGACACTATTCATACCTACGGATACTATTCACCGTCGGGAATATGGAGGCAAGGACAAGCAAGATGGTCAACCTGAACGGCACAAATTACCACTTATGGAGAAACAAGATGAAGGATCTATTGTTCGTGACGAAGATGCACCTGCCGGTGTTCAGTCCTCAGAAACCTGAAGACAAGTCAGACGAGGACTGGGAAATTGAGCACAACCAAGTGTGCGGCTACATACGACAATTTGTTGAAGACAATGTGTACAACCATATTTCTGGTGTGACACATGCAAGGTCGTTATGGAACAAGCTCGAGGAGTTGTATGCCTCTAAAACAGGTAACAACAAATTATTTTACTTGACAAAATTAATGCAAGTAAAATATGTAGAATGGACAACTGTGGTAGATCACCTTAATGAAATACAAGGGATTGTCGACCAATTGTCGGGAATGGGCATAAAGTTCGATGACGAGGTACTTACTCTTATGGTGCTGGCAACACTCCCAGAGTCATGGGAAACCTTGAAGGTTTCAATCACCAATTCTGCACCCAACGGTGTGGTAAACATGGAGACAATCAAGAGTGGCATTCTAAATGAAGAAATGAGACGCCGATCACAAGGATCATCTTCTTCATCAGAGGTGTTGGCTGTTACGACCAGGGGGAGAAGTCAAAACAAGGGCCAGAGTAACAGAGATAAAAGCAGAGGTAGATCCAACAAATTTGCACATGTTGAGTGCCATTACTGCAAAAAGAAGGGCCATATCAAAAGATTTTGCCGACAGTTCCAAAATGACCAGAAGAAAAACAAAGGCAAAAAGGAGAAACCCGAAGAAAGCAGTGATGATGAAGCGAACTCCTTTGGTGAGTTTAACATTGTCTACGATGACGACATTATCAATCTGACAACCCAAGAGACGACATGGGTGATTGATAGTGGAGCTACCATTCATGCAACGCCACGGAGAGAACTCTTCTCATCTTACACACCTGGAGACTTCGGTCGTGTAAAGATGGGAAATGCCAATTTCTCAACAGTTGTAGGCAAAGGAGATGTTTGCCTAGAGACCATGAATGGGATGAAGCTACTTTTAAGAGATGTCAGGCATGTTCCAGATATGCGCCTGAATCTGATCTCCGTAGGCAAGCTTAATGAGGAAGGTTACTGCAATACCTTTCATAATGGACAATGAAATCTCACGAAAGGCTCATTGGTGGTGGCGCGAGGCACGAAGCAGTCAAAGTTGTACGTGACCCAGGCGAGCATCTCCCAACAAGTTATAAATGTTGCGGAGAATGATAGCAATATCAAGTTCTGGCATAGACGTCTTGGCCACATGAGTGAAAAGTCAATAGCGCGTTTGGTGAAGAAGAACGCCTTACCAGGTCTAAACCAGATCCAGTTGAAGAAGTGTGCTGACTGTTTAGCTGGGAAACAAAACAGAGTTTCATTCAAAAGATTCCCTCCTTCCAGAAAGCAAGACGTGTTGGATCTGGTACACTCAGATGTTTGTGGGCCTTTCAAGAAGTCCCTCGGTGATGCCCGATATTTCGTGACCTTTATTGATGATCATTCACGAAAGATATGGGTATACACGCTGAAGACCAAGGATCAAGTGTTTCAAGTTTTCAAACAATTTCTGACCTTGGTGGAAAGAGAGACCGGTAAGAAGTTGAAGTGCATCCGGACAGACAATGGCGGTGAATACCAGGGTCAATTTGATGCTTATTGTAAAGAGCATGGTATTCGACATCAGTTCACACCTCCTAAAACTCCACAGTTGAATGGCTTGGCTGAGAGGATGAACAGAACTTTGATCGAGAGAACCAGATGTTTACTCTTTCATTCAAAGTTACCAAAGGCTTTCTGGGGTGAAGCACTAGTTACAGCAGCCTATGTGCTAAACCATTCACCCCGTGTCCCTCTTCAGTACGAGGCTCCAGAAAAGATTTGGTCAGGAAGAAATATCTCTTATGATCAATTTCGGGTATTTGGCTGCAAAGCCTATGTCCATGTTCCGAAGGATGAAAGGAGCAAACTTGATGTCAAGACAAGGGAGTGTGTATTCATCGGCTATGGTCAAGACATGCTTGACTATAAGTTCTATGATCCGGTGCAGAAGAAGCTCGTCAGGAGTCGAGATGTTGTGTTTGTTGAGGACCAAACAATTGAAGACATTGACAAAGTAGAGAAGTCCACTGATGATTCTGCTGAGTTTGAGTTGCCTCCAACAATGGTGCCGAGACAAGTTGGAGACGATGTTCGGGATAATCAACCTGAAGCCCCTGATCTTCCAAATGAAGATGAACCAGCAGATGCTGAAGGTAACGAGGATAATAGTGATGATGATGCAGACGAGGATGATCAACCTCAACCAGCAATCCTCAACAACCCTTCTTATCATACAAGATCTGAAGAGTTGTGCAACAGTCTACCAGATATTCTCCACATGAGTATGTGTTACTCACTGACATGGGAGAACCCGACAATTTTGAAGAAGCTGTTGATGATGAACATAAGGAGAAGTGGATAAAAGCCATGCAAGACGAGATGAAATCCTTGCATGAGAACAAGACGTTTGAGCTGGTGAAGTTGCCGAAAGGCAAGAAAGCTTTGAAGAATAAATGGGTGTTCAAGATCAAACATGATGAACACAGTTCTTGTCCGAGATTCAAAGCAAGATTGGTCGTCAAAGGTTTCAATCAAAGGAAAGGTATAGACTTTGATGAAATATTCTCACCAGTTGTGAAAATGACCTCAATACGCACGGTGCTGGGATTAGCAGCAAGCCTCAACCTGGAGGTTGAGCAGATGGATGTAAAAACCGCCTTCCTACACGGTGATTTGGAAGAGGAGATATACATGGAGCAACCAAACGGTTTCCAGCAAAAGGGGAAAGAGGATTACGTTTGTAGATTGAGGAAAAGCCTCTATGGCTTAAAACAGGCACCGAGGCAGTGGTACAAGAAGTTCGAGTCGGTGATGGGGCAACACGGCTACAAGAAGACAACTTCAGACCATTGTGTGTTCGTTCAGAAGTTTTCCGACGATGATTTTATCATCCTATTGCTCTATGTGGATGATATGTTGATCGTTGGCTGGAATGTTTCCAGAATTAATAGCTTGAAAGAGCAGCTAAGCAATTTCTTCGCCATGAAAGACTTGGGGCCAGCAAAACAGATCCTTGGGATGAGGATTATGCGAGATCGAGAAGCCAAGAAGTTATGGTTGTCTCAGGTGAAGTACATCGAGAAGGTACTTCAACGGTTCAACATGGAGAAAACTAAAGCAGTTAGCTGTCCTCTTGCTAACCACTTTAGATTGAGCACCAAGCAAAGCCCGTCAACAGATGATGAAAGAAGAAAGATGGAGCGAATTCCATATGCTTCAGCAGTAGGAAGTTTGATGTATGCCATGGTTTGTACACGGCCAGATATAGCTCACGCTGTAGGAGTGGTAAGTAGATTTCTTTCTAATCGAGGAAAGGAACATTGGGATGCTGTTAAGTGGATTCTCAGGTATCTTCGAGGAACCTCCAAACTATGCTTGTGTTTTGGAGAAGACAACCCTGTGTTGGTTGGCTATACTGATGCAGATATGGCTGGAGATGTTGATTCTAGAAAATCAACTTCAGGATACTTGATTAACTTTTCGGGGGAGCTGTGTCATGGCAATCAAAGTTGCAAAAATGTGTTGCATTATCAACTACTGAAGCTGAATTCATTGCAGCAACGGAAGCTTGCAAAGAACTGCTGTGGATGAAGAAGTTCTTAACTGAACTTGGATTTTCGCAAGACGGTTACCGGCTATTTTGTGATAGTCAAAGTGCTATCCACCTTGCGAAGAATGCCTCATTCCATTCCAGATCCAAGCATATTGATGTTAGATATAATTGGATCGGGGATGTGTTAGAGAAGAAGATGTTGCGGCTAGAAAAGATCCATACAGATGAAAACGGATCAGACATGTTGACCAAAACTGTACCAAAGGGTAAATTTGAGTTCTGCAGAGAAGCATCAGGGATAGGAGACTCTCCAAGTAGTCGGAAGGGGGAGAATTGTTAGAAGCTTCCTCCAACTTGATTATTGATGTAAGCAATGACATCAATAGATGGTAGGTGAGGTAGGTGAGATGGGAATATTGCAAATTGATCCTTCTTGATAGGTGAGATTTGCACTTTTGGTCCCTATCTCAAAACTATAAATACCCCCTCATCTCATTGTTTTAAACACACCAAAAACATTCAATAACTCAAGTATAAGAGTTAGAGAGAAAGAGAGAGTTTGTTTTTCTTTAGGAAGTTTTTCTAAAGGGGAGTGACAAAATAGTGAGTAAAATACTAGTCGGGTATTTTCGGGAAACACTTTTGTGTGCGCCACTATTTTGGGTAGAGCTCGGGAAATTGTTGTACCTCCAAACTATTGGAGAAGTCTCTCTTTGTAAGCCTACTAAAAGTTTTAGTGGAAGTTGGTGCCGGGTTTGTGGACGTAGCCTAAACGTTTTAGGTGAACCACATTAAATTCTTTGTGTCATTTATTTTTCGTTGATCATTTATTTTTCCCGCTGTGAAGAAGTGTTTAGTGTCACCGGGTCCTAACACATCATTACATGTATCTCCTGACATCTCCTAGTGAGGTGGTTAATAGTGACCAAGTTGTGATCGTATACTATGGCCATGCCCCCAGCTCGACCTTCAGCAGGTACCTTCATTTCGGTAAAATTAAAGTCATTAAGGAGTGGACCAGGTACTTTTATCCTAGTCTCAATGAGTGCTACTGGGCATGACCTATGTGTATCAACAAGATTCCTAAAATTACAATGAAAATCATCATTGTTGGTACCACAAACAATCCAAAAGATTATTCTAGTGGAACTCATCATCCTTGGCTGTTGGTTTGTATTGACAGCCATCTCCTCCTGCTCCAAGTTGGAGTTGGGGTTCCTCCTTTGGCATGGGACTAGTATTACTGCATAGGTTCCTATAGTTGGATCCCGAGGTGGTCTTATGTCCACGAGCATTTGAACATTGAAGATGATTTTCTTACTCAACATCTCCTTGAATAGTAGTACCTTGACCTTGTTTAGGATTGAAATTTCCATACTCGACTCCATATTTAGAGGATTCATTTCTTCCTCATCCTCTAGGTGATTTCCTACTGGTTCTTGAGCATTGGGAGGTGGATTGTTTCCTATTTGTATTGTCTTGTTGTTCTGGTCATGTGCATGTCTCGGCATTGCATGCATGCCCCATGGTATGAATATGGGATTAATTTGAGAGATTTCCTACGGTAGGAAGAATGGAAGATCCAAAGGGAGGTTCGGTGGAACCTAAGGGTTTGCATGGGGAGGTAGATTGCGTTGGTGTTGCATGGCTTGGATTAGGTTTTGGTTCATGGTTGGGGCCACCAGTTGTAATACATTGTTGATCCATATTTGATTCATGTATTTTTTCATGGATAACCTCATCCCCTCCGAGATCAACCAGGCAACGTAAGGAGTGCTCCGGATGATTAGAACCGTGTCTTTGCCGTTGATGTCCATGTTGAAGGAAATTCCATGGCCCATCAACTCTATTTCTAGCCAAGATAGGGATTGGTAATTCTAAGAAAGTGAGGAGGGTTGGGGGGAGGGGGAAGGGTAAGGGGTAGGGGGAGATGTAATTCACTGTTAGATTTGGGAGTTAAGAAGGCAGTGAGGGAAGATTGTTCATTGTTGGTTGATGGTGGTAATATAGGATTTGGAGTAGTCTGTTCCTTCTCATTGATGAGAATGGAACTCTTAGCATTATTAAAAGTGGAAGAGCTTATATCCTGAATTGTTGGTTGAGTGGGATTGATGATGGTCGATTCCCTATGTGACTTTTTAATGGAAGCTTCTATATGCATTGGAACAGACTGGGGAAGTGTAAGTGAATTGATAAGATCTTTAGGAGATTTTGTGTGTGACTCTTGATTATGTATGATGTCCATTTAGCATTCTTCAGATTTCCCATTTGCCATGGGAATTAGAGAAGCCTTGGAATTATCAAAAGGTTTTGTAGTAGTATTGTGATCATTTTTATAGAAGTGATGGTTGTATTTTGTGTTAAATCCATACTGCCAGGATTATTTTCAAAGCTATTATTGGAGTGTTGGTCAAGTAAAAGATTATGGTTATTAGGTATTTTAACTAATGATTGCAAGCTAGGTATAGTAGATTGCATGCCTTTGTCCACGTACATGTTGTGGCCTTGGTAGGTGTCATGCGTAGTTAACGTGCATTGGCTGGAGAAAAAACATCTTATTTTGTGTTATTATTTTTTTTCCAAAACCTTGTGCTGATCCATTAAGGTGGAAAATTGATTATTAATCACAAGTGTTTTAGAGAGCAGTGGTGTATTAGTGGATAAGACTTTTTTTTTTATCTTTTCTAGATTGAACATGAGTAACCTTTTCCACGTAATTAAGTTTTTGAGTATTTATATACGTACCTGTTTCAGCATCATAAATTTTGACATTGATACCTGCAACGTCTTGAACATTAATTGATGTTGTTTGTGGGCATGTGCTTTTCCTTTTGTCTTTGCAAATGAGACTCTTCTCATGTCCTTTCAATTGGTTCTTGTTTTTGCTCCTTAACTTGACTGGTTTCATTATCAGGAAACTTTGCGTTTGGTTCCGAAGTGGAGTAGTGACACTGTAGGACAACATGTCTTAATCTCCCACAACTTTTACACAGAAAATTTTCTCCCTCGTAACAGATATCCTGCTTGTGGGATCCAGTTAAAATAAAAGGTTTAATTGGCTTGACCATGGGATTTCAACACATAATCTTGCATATCGCCCCCTTAAGGTAGCTAAAGTACAAGCATCAACCTTTATGTTATCAATGCAATGAAAACAATCTACGGTTAATGTGCTATCTAAAAATCCTATCGTATTTTCAATTGAATTGACTAATTAATTTATCTGGTTTAGTGGAGAAGGGGGTTAAATAATATTACTCATAAGAATCTGTCGATCTCTTACTCGCCAATTCAAGCTAATCTAACACCAATATTGTATTAGTCAAAATCTGACCACCCCGATCGGGATGACCACGACCCCATCGTTGTCATCTTACGAAAGAAGTCAACGAAGTCATTTTAACTCCATCATTACGACATTCGACATAAGTGACGAGGGTAAGCCCCCCACTCGACTGGTAAGTTTCCATGATTTAGTCATGACAAGTTGTGGCAAACAGAAGAAGGTTTTGTTTTTTTGACTATAAATATAAAGTGAAGAGAATCGAGAAATGGGGCCTTTTCTTCTACTTCTTCTTCAATACTCCAAGAGGTCAAACAGGAGGAACAGAACTCCACCCTGAAAAAAAGAAGATCCTTCACCTATGGGGGGGTGGGGGGAGCTCCATCTTGGGAGGAAGAAAAAGGAATATGACGATGGTAATTCTTTTCTCCCTCCAAGGAGGGGGAAGGCAAAACTCTATCATAAATAAGACATTTTGATGCTTTATCCATTCCATACACAATCGCCATTTTTTTGTCTTTTGATATGATATTAATTATGATTGACTATGATTTACTCCTCCATCTCTTTGATTGATTTGCTAAAAAAGAGCTAACATCTTTTGAGCCAAATAATTTGGCGTCGTCTGTGGGAATTTCCTAGTAAACACCTAGTTGTTTTCGATCGAAGCCAAAGAAACGCAAGAAAAACAGCGCATGAAGAAAAGAAAAATCGAACGGGTTAGTAAGATCTAAAATCCTATGCCCTACCAGCCCCAAACACTCCGAACAAGGCAAAAGGTGCCTCAATCAAAGTCGCTGGGCAGGGGCAAGGAGCATTCCATCCTCATTTCCTGTACTTCACCAAACCAGACATCGACACAGGGATACCTCGGTCGAAGAATCAAAAATCATCCTAGCACAGTCGAAGCCCTCCCGATCAATGGCATCTTTAAAATAAACAGCCAGTCATGTGAGAAACTGTAACATGCGTACCACGTAAGAAGCTTCGATCATGGTGACTGCCTCCCACAAGTTCTTGAATATATCCCGCTAGGCTTCGGCATAGACCTAGAGCTCATGAGCCTAGCAGGCAACGACAGCGCGGGATGACACAGTTCGAGCCCTCAATCGCTGGTTCTTCACTTCCAAGGTCGTGACTTGATCTGTCAAAACTGAGGCCTCCTGATCAATCGTGCCAATTCGTTGCTCGAGCCTCGCCTCCATCAAGGTCATTGTCGCCTTCTCCGATTATTGCTGGGACTGGAGGATGCGAATCATATCCTACAGGACCACCACTCATGCTAAAGCCTCAGACCAGGATCTCTCAATACACTCCAGAACGGCAACATTGCTCTCCATCGCAGCCAACTTCCCTCTCCACTCTGCGCTCATCTCTTCGATTCTAATCCGTCTATGATCCATCTCCAACTGCGCCGACCTCAACTTGCCCTGCAGATACTCGCACTCAGCAGCGACCTCTCTACCCAATTCAAGATCCTCATCTTTGAGGCGAAGTTGCTCTTCGAGTTCGCTCTTGCTAAGGATCGTCTGCAGCAACTCTTGATCCCTTTTCTCCAATTGCTCGCCCCAAGCCGGGTTACGGGGGTCCGTCCTCAACCGTTTGTGCAAATCGCGACATCGGTTGCGATAGCGATGATATTTCTCCAGCAACTATAAGAAAATCCTCGACCGAATGTTGGCCCTATGGATGCTTTCCACCTCCACCAGATACATCTGAAAAATGGGAAATAAGTTAAACCAATATTCGTTCGACACCAAGTTATTCCCTTGTCAAAAGATTCACATTAGAAGGGATATCAAGAATGTGAGCCGATCCGCCTACGTGAACCACTGAATAACTGAGGCCCTCTTCGAACATCCTGACATCATCAGGATCCAAATAAGACTTAGACTCATATTCGTCGACCATCACACTCTTCACCTTTTTTTCCGCCGAAGGGGGGATACGACCCGTCGCAGATGGAGAAGGCATACCCAAAGTCACGACGGCGACACTAGGGGTCTGGCTCTCTGCTCCAGAAGAACGTTTATCATCACCGTGTGACGACCCGGCCCGTCGTCACGAGAATTATCACCCCGTTATGTTGTAAATGCATGTTTGATTATTTTATATCAGTGTTAGAGCCTATCGGGTGAGTTAGGAGTGATTTGGATTGAAAATGAAACAAATAGCATGTTTGAAGAAAGCTTGAATATAAAAAGTCAACCAAGAGTTGACTATTGAGTTAGAGTGCTCGGAACCGGATTCCGATGATTCGACCAGTTCCGGGGGATCATTTATGACTTAGGAGAACAATCCGAATTGAATTCGGAGGTCCGGTGTAGTTTTAAGCTTGAATTGGCGAATGTTGAATTTTGGCGAAAACCGGATGGTAGGTGATATTTTGATCCGGGGGTCGGAATGGAATTCCGACAATTTCTGTAGCTTCGTTATGTGATTTTGGATGTGTCTGCAAATTTTCAGGTCATTCGGACATCGTTTGATCGGGTTTTGGATTGAATGTTAGTTTTGAAAGTTTTGAAGAAACTTAGGCTTGAATCCGTGGTTAATTGGTGATTTTGATGACTAGTATGGTGTTTTTATGGTTGGAACAAGTTCGTATCATGTTTTGGAGTATGTTGGTGGTTTTCGTTGGGGTCCCGGGGGTCTCGGGATGAATCCGGGGGTCCAAACGGACCATTTTTGGAAGAAAAGAGAAAAGCTGGCTGCTGTCATAAACGCAGCAGACATTTGCTCTCCGCGATCGCGGGGATGGGGATGCGATCGTGTAGAGCTGGGGACTAGGGCATCGCGATCGCAGGGTAACAGTCGCGATCGCATAGAATTAAAAGGGTGTTCATCGCGATCGCATGCTTATCTACGCGATCGCGTGGAAGAAGAAATGGGTCCAGGGGAAATGAGCTACGCGATCGCAGGTTTATGGACGCGATCGCGTGAAGCAAGGTGACTGTGCATCGCGATCGCGTGAAGGATATCGCGATCGCGTGAGGCCGAGATTTTGAGCATCGCGATCGCGTGATGAAGATCGCGATCGCGTAGAAGGATCAGTTCTGGCAGTGAATTTAAGTCCAGAAACAGAGAGTTACGGGTTTACACCCCCAAAACACACATTTGAGCCCTAGAGAGAAGAAAACTCGAGGAAATCACTGAGAAGTCATCGGGTATTCGTCGGAGGTAAGATTCTTGACTCAAAAACATCAATTTATGGTAGTATTAACATCAATCTTCATGAAATTGGGTTGAAATCTTGAAGAAATGTGGCCTAAATATTGAAAACGGGAATTTTGGATTTGGGAGGCCATTTGAACTCCGATTTCGATAAAATTTATATGCACGGACTCGAGGCGAGATAAGGATCGCGTTGGTGCTAATTTCGCAATTTTCCGAGCAGTGGGGCCCGGGGTCGGGTTTTACCAACTTAGTGTAATTATGCTAATTTCATGTAAATTGAAGTGGGCTATGATTATTTGACCCGTATTTGATGTAATTATTGTGGTTTGACTAGATTCCACGCACGAGGGAGCTAAATTCAAAGGAAAAGGCATCGCGGACGATCCTACGACCGGCTAGAGGTGAGTAATAGATGTGGGTGATGACCAGCGGGTTCGAAACCCCGGTATACCACTTTGTGACGCTGTATAGCGGCGAGACACGCACACTCTCGAGAGTGCGGGGTCGATCATGAATTGGAGACTATATATTAGTCCAACCTGTTGATACTGTATTATTGGCTATTCTAGAGCCGTCGAACCTCCTTCTCGGATGGTTGCATATATATATATTGTGATAATGGCTACTCTTGAGCCGAGGAACCCCCTTCTTGGGCGGTTGAGTATACATGTGGGCCGTGAGCCAGTTATTGGATCCCGCGAGGATCGTTATCATTGTCTTATCATATAGACATGCTAGTTTACTACTAGTCCGCGACTATTTTTGTTATTATGCCAATTCCAATCTCTGGAACTTGACATTACTCGTTTTCCAACCGAAAAATGATAAAAGAGTTTTCAAAAACTATTTTTGAGCCTCGCGAGGCCGTATCCGCATATTAGCCGACTAGTAGTGGATCGGGCCGCGCGCCGCGAGCAGGATATATGTTGAATCGGACCGCACGCCGCGCAGAATATCTCTATGAGATGTGCTTGGGCTGTAGGAGCCCCTCCGGAGTCCGAACCCCCACAGTGAGCACGGGTACCCAAAATTGGAGTCGGGCTACACGCCGTAGCGGTCATATCATGCATTGCATTGCATTTAGCTACATCTGCTAGCTGTTATGCTATTTATTGGTATTTGTTAGAACAGGTACAATGAAGATTGATTCTATGACAGGGTAGCCGATTATAGCTTTACATAGTGTTTTATTGCGGATTTCTTATCTGCGCTGTCTTACCCTTGTTTATTACCACTGAGTCTGGCAGTACTCATTTTACTCCCCGCACCTTGTGTGCAGATCCAGGTACCTCTCAGCAGTGATCCAGTAGCTGTGCGAGGCGACGTTTGTGGATATTCGAGGTAGCTGCAGAGTCCGCAGGACCCGATGTTCCTTCCTACTGTCTTTTGATTTTGTATTGACATTTCTTTCCGCACTTGGTATCTTGTTAACCTTTATACACTCATGTTCAGTAGAGGCTCATGACTCTTGACCCTTCGGTCTATGGGAGTTAGTATATTTTGGGACTTGGTTTCCCCGTTGTTTACTATTGTTTCATATTTTGAAATGCTTAAATGGGTTAAAGAGAGCTTCTAGCTCCGTTGTTGATATTGATTGGTCGGGCTGGCTTAGCAATGTGTTGGGCGCCATCACGACGAGATTTGGGGTCGTGACAGCGACCAACTGGTCGCTCCTGCGATTCCAGGCCTGGCTGGTAGCAGTCTTGTGGATCGGTACGGGGACGCCTCGTACTTATCCTCGGGAGGTCTGCGAACCTTTAGGAAAACTTCACTTTTCTTGAACTCTATCGTGCGATCTTGTTGTTCGGAGAACTGAACTTCTATATTCTATTCTCTCGCGGATGGCGAGAACGCGAGCATCGGGACGAGGTGGACGACCTCCATCGCCACCGTTAGAGGCCGCGGGCGGTCGTGCTGCAGAGTTAGAGGTAGGCAGCCGAGGGCGAGTGCCGACCGACCCGCCCGTTGTACCGGCTCGGAGCAGCCCCCGTGGTCGAAGCTCCGGCGGTCCCACTTCGAGGCCGGACCATATCTATCGCTATTCCCGGTCTTCAGATGAGACTCTTGCTCGGATATTATCGGTGTGTTCCGGTTTGGCTCGGTAGTTTCGGCTACCGCTACCGTAGCGACATCTCAGTCAGGTGGGTGGTCGGCGGACCCCCGCAGCTCGCACACCGGAGCCGGTTGTTCAGTGACTTCGCACGCCGCAGGCGGTCCCCGCTCGGGTGGTTGCACCGGTTATTCCTCCAGCCGCACCAGAGCTCCGGCTCCAGAGCATATGGTTCGAGGTTATGCCCGAAGACGAGCGGCGTCGTCTCGAGAGATTCGGTAGACTTCGGCCACCCCATTTCGGTGGTGTTGAGGGCGAGGATGCCCGTGGTTTCTTGGATAAGTGTCAGAAGATGCCGCGTACGGCTGGTATTCTCGAGTCCAGCAGAGTTTCATTTACTACATTTCAGTTCACCGGTCCCGCATTTGATTGGTGGGAGGAGTTTGAGAGGCGTACGCCTGCAGGAGCAGCACCTCTCACATGGCAGCAGTTTTCTACTCTCTTCCTAGAGAAATATGTACCTCGGTCTCGTCGCGAGGAGCTACGTCGCCGGTTCGAGTGGTTGATTCAGGGCGACATGTCTGTGACTCGGTATGAGCTTAGATTCACTCAGTTGGCTAGGCATGCCACATGGATGATCCCCACCGAGAGGGAGAGGATCAGGGAGGTTCATTGATGGCCTCAACTACTCTATCCGTATTCTTATGACCGGCGAGCGAGTTCTGTCATCATCGTTTGAGCGAGGTCGACGATATGGCACGCTCCATCGAGGCGGATCGTAGCCGAGAGAGAGGAGCGGGAGGCGCAGAGGCCTCTGGTTCTGGTAGTTTCGGTGGTGCTCCATCTGGAGGGCATTCCCGGCAGAGCAGAAGGTCGCTCATCTGGACCTTCTCGTTCAGGCCGCCCGCAGCAGAGCGGAGGTTCTTGCGGTCGTGGTCGACGGGGGTTTCAGCAGGTCAGTCATCGCTCGGTGCCCTCCCAGCCCAGAGTGCGGCACCTACTTCTCCAGCACCAGGTAGTTGTTACGAGTGTGGTGAGTTTGGCCACACGAGGAGACATTGCCCTCGACTACGTAGGGGCGGGACTCAGCAGAGGGATCAGCCCTCCTCTTCAGCACCATCTCAGTTTAGTAGAGGTGGAGGTCGGCCTTCTCGTGGTCGCCCCAGGGGCGAGGAGAGATCTGGTGGAGGCCAGGCGCGATTCTATGCACTTCCTGACAGGCGTGATGCAGTTTGCCTCCGATGCTGTGATTACAGGTATCATTTCTGTCTGTCACAGAGATGCCTCTGTTCTATTTGATCCAGGGTTCACATATTCTTACGTGTCCTCTTATTTTGCACATTATTTGGGTGCGACTCGTGGTATTCTTGATTTACCTGTTCATGTATCCACCCCCGTGGGTGATACGATTGTTGTGGATCATGTCTATAGATCCTGTGTTATATCTATTGGGGGTCTGGAGACCCAGGCACATTTGTTATTGTTGGGGATGGTGGACTTTGATGTTATATTGGGTATGGACTGGTTGTCTCCGTACCATGCTATATTGGACTGTCATGCTAAGACAGTTACGTTGGCCATTCCTGGTATTTCTCAAATTGAGTGGCGGGGTTCGACCGATTTCGTCCCTAGCCGTGTTATTTCGTTCTTAAAGGCTCAGAAGATGGTTGAAAAGGGGTGTTTATCGTACTTAGCTTTTGTGAGAGATGTGGGAGCTGAATCTCCTAGCATTGATTCTGTACCTGTTGTGAGGGACTTCCCAGATGTATTCCCCTCAGACCTGCCGGGCATGCCGCCGGACAGGGATATTGATTTTGGCATTGACTTGGTGGCGGGCACTCAGCCCATATCCATTCCTCCTTATCGAATGGCACCAGCCGAGTTGAAAGAACTAAAAGAGCAGCTTCAAGAGCTTCTGGATAAGGGTTTCATCCGCCCTAGTGTGTCTCCGTGGGTGCACCGGTATTATTTGTTAAAAAGAAAGATGGTTCCATGCGAATGTGTATTGATTATAGGCAATTTAACAAAGTGACAATGAAGAAAAAGTACCCTCTACCGCGCATAGATGATTTGTTTGATCAGTTACAGGGTGCGAGGGTGTTTTCTAAGATCGATCTTCGTTCGAGCTATCATCAGTTGAAGATCAGAGACTCAGATATTATGAAGACTGCATTCAGGACCCGATATGGTCATTATGAGTTCCTTGTGATGTCGTTTGGGTTGACCAACGCCCCAGCAGCATTTATGCATCTGATGAACAGTGTGTTCGGGCCTTATTTGGATTCGTTTGTGATTGTGTTCATTGATGACATTCTAGTCTACTCCCGTAGTCAGGAGGAGCATGCTCAGCATTTGAGTACTGTGTTGCAGAGATTGAGGGAGGAGAACCTATATGCTAAATTCTCCAAGTGTGAGTTTTGGCTCGAGTCCGTGGCATTTCTGGGACATGTGGTGTCTCGTGATGGTATTCAGGTTGACCCGAAGAAGATAGAGGCGGTGCAGAGTTGGCCTAGACCGTCCTCAGCTACAGAGATTAAGAGTTTTCTTAGCTTGGCGGGATATTATCGCCGGTTTGTTCAGGGATTTTCATCCATTGCTTCTTCTTTGACTAGATTGACCCAGAAGGGTGCACCATTCGTGTGGTCGGATGAGTGCGAGGAGAGCTTTCAGAAGCTCAAGACAGCTTTGACCACAGCTCCAGTGTTAGTATTGCCATCAGCTTCAGGTTCATATACCGTTTATTGCGATGCCTCGAGAGTGGGGATAGGTTGTGTGTTGATGCAGGAAGGAAAGGTAATTGCTTATGCTTCTCGGCAGTTGAAGCCACATGAGAAGAACTATCCTGTTCATGACTTGGAGCTAGCCGCCATTGTTCATGCATTGAAGATTTGGAGGCACTATTTGTACGGCGTGTCTTGTGAGGTGTATACCGACCATCGTAGTCTCCGGCACTTGTTCAAACAGAAAGACCTTAATTTGAGACAGCGGAGATGGCTTGAGTTGCTGAAGGATTATGACATTACTATATTATATCATCCGGGGAAGGCCAATGTGGTGGCCGATGCTTTGAGCCAGAAGGCGGTCAGTATGGGGAGCTTGGCATATATTCCAGCTGAGGAGAGGCCATTTGCTTATGATGTTCAGGTGCTAGCCAATCGGCTAGTGAGGTGTTAGATATTTCGGAGCCTAGCAGGGTATTGGCTTGTGTTGTATCTCGGTCATCTCTATATGATCGTATTCGTGAGCGCCAGTATGATGATCCACATTTGGCTCTCCTGAGGGACAGAGTTCAGCATGATGATGCTAGAGATGTCACCATTGATAGTGACAGCGTATTGCGGATGCAAGGCCGGATATGCGTGCCCAATGTTGATGGCCTTCGTGAGTTGATATTGGAGGAGGCCCACGGTTCGAGGTATTCTATTCATCCAGGAGCCGCGAAGATGTATCAGGATTTGAAGCAGCATTACTGGTGGAGAAAGATGAAGAAAGATATTGTGAGCCATGTGGCTCGGTGTCTAAACCGTCAGCAGGTCAAGTATGAGCATCAGAGACCCGGTGGTGTATTTCAGCGCATTGTTATTCCTCAGTGGAAATAGGAGAGAGTCACTATGGACTTTGTTCCCCGGACTCCCTCGGACGGCGAGGAAGTTTGATTCGTATGGGTGATTGTGGATAGACCGACCAAGTTAGCTCACTTCATTCCGGTTAGTACTACCTACTCACTCGGAGCGGTTGGCGGCGATCTTTATTCGAGAGATTGTTCGATTGCATGGAGTCCCAGTGTCGATCATATCCGACAGGGGTACTCAGTTCACTTCTCAGCTTTGGAGAGCATTTCAACGAGAGATGGGTACACGGGTTGGGTTGAGTACAGCATTTCACCCCCAGACAGACGGACAGTCTGAGCGCACTATTCAGATCTCGGAGGATATGTTGCGAGCTTGTGTGATTGATTTTGGTGGTTCGTGGGATGAGTTCCTACCACTTGCCGAGTTTGCCTACAACAACGGTTATCGGTCGAGTATTCGGATGGCCCCGTATGAGGCATTGTATGGCAGGCGGTGTAGATCCCCCGTGGGATGGTTTGAGCCTGGTGAGGTTAGATTGATAGGGACTGAGTTAGTCCAGGATGCTCTGGATAGAGCAAAGTTGATCCAGGAGAGGCTTCGTACAGCGCAGTCTCGTCGGAAGAGTTATGCGGACCGTAGAGTTCGAGAGTTGTCTTTCATGGTTGGTGACAGAGTATTGTTGAAGATTTCACCTATGAAGGGTGTCATGAGGTTTGGGAAGAAAGGAAAGTTGAGTCCCGGGTACATTGGTCCTTTTGAGATACTTAGGAGAGTTGGAGAGGTGGCATATGAGTTGGCCTTGCCGCCCAGCTTATCCAGCGTTCATCCAGTATTCCATGTGTCTATGCTCCGGAAGTACATTGGAGATCCGTCTCATGTATTAGACTTCAGTACCATTCAGGCTTGATGGTGATCTATCCTATGATGTGGAGCCTATTGCCATTTTGGGACGACAGGTGAGAAAATTGAGGTCTAAGGAGATTGCATCAGTTAAGGTTCAGTGGAGAGGTCGACCCGTGGAGGAGGCCACTTGGGAGATCGAGCGGGAGATGCGGAGCGGATATCCTCACTTGTTTGAGACTTCATGTATGTTTCTTGACCCGCTCGAGGACGAGCGTTTGCTTAAGAGGGGGAGAATGTGACGACCCGACCCGTCGTCACGAGCATTATCACCCCGTTATGTTGTAAATGCATGTTTGATTATTTTATATCAGTGTTAGAGCCTATCGGGTGAGTTAGGAGTGATTTGGATTGAAAATGAAACAAATAGCATGTTTGAAGAAAGCTTGAATATGAAAAGTCAACCAAGAGTTGACTATTGAGTTAGAGTGCTCGGAACCGGATTCCGATGATTCGACTAGTTCCGGGGGATCATTTATGACTTAGGAGAACAATCGGAATTGAATTCGGAGGTCCGGTGTAGTTTTAAGCTTGAATTGGCGAATGTTGAATTTTGGCGAAAACCGGATGGTAGGTGATATTTTGATCCGGGGGTCGGAATGGAATTCCGACAATTTCTGTAGCTTCGTTATGTGATTTTGGATGTGTCCTGCAAATTTTCAGGTCATTCGGACATCGTTTGATCGGGTTTTGGATTGAATGTTAGTTTTGAAAGTTTTGAAGAAACTTAGGCTTGAATCCGTGGTTAATTGGTGATTTTGATGACTAGTATGGTGTTTTTATGGTTGGAACAAGTTCGTATCATGTTTTGGAGTATGTTGGTGGTTTTCGTTGGGGTCCCGGGGGTCTCGGGATGAATCCGGGGGTCCAAACGGACCATTTTTGGAAGAAAAGAGAAAAGGTGGCTGCTGTCATAAACGCAGCAGACATTTGCTCTCCGCGATCGCCGGGATGGGGATGCGATCGCGTAGAGCTGGGGACTAGGGCATCGCGATCGCAGGGTAACAGTCCGCGATCGCATAGAATTAAAAGGGTGTTCATCGCGATCGCATGCTTATCTACGCGATCGCGTGGAAGTAGAAATGGGTCCAGGGGAAATGAGCTACGCGATCGCAGGTTTATGGACGCGATCGCGTGAAGCAAGGTGACTGTGCATCGCGATCGCGTGAAGGATATCGCGATCGCGTGAGGCCGAGATTTTGAGCATCGCGATCGCGTGATGAAGATCGCGATCGCGTAGAAGGATCAGTTCTGGCAGTGAATTTAAGTCCAGAAACAGAGAGTTACGGGTTTACACCCCCAAAACACACATTTGAGCCCTAGAGAGAAGAAAACTCGAGGAAATCACTGAGAAGTCATCGGGTATTCGTCGGAGGTAAGATTCTTGACTCAAAAACATCAATTTATGGTAGTATTAACATCAATCTTCATGAAATTGGGTTGAAATCTTGAAGAAATGTGGCCTAAATATTGAAAACGAGAATTTTGGATTTGGGAGGCCATTTGAACTCCGATTTCGATAAAATTTATATGCACGGACTCGAGGCGAGATAAGGATCGCGTTGGTGCTAATTTCGGAATTTTCCGAGCAGTGGGGCCCGGGGTCGGGTTTTACCAACTTAGTGTAATTATGCTAATTTCATGTAAATTGAAGTGGGCTATGATTATTTGACCCGTATTTGATGTAATTATTGTGGTTTGACTAGATTCCACGCACGAGGGAGCTAAATTCAAAGGAAAAGGCATCGCGGACGATCCTACGACCGGCTAGAGGTGAGTAATAGATGTGGGTGATGACCAGAGCGGGTTCGAAACCCCGGTATACCACTTTGTGACGCTGTATAGCGGCGAGACACGCACACTCTCGAGAGTGCGGGGTCGATCATGAATTGGAGACTATATATTAGTCCAACCTGTTGATACTGTATTATTGGCTATTCTAGAGCCGTCGAACCTCCTTCTCGGATGGTTGCATATATATATATTGTGATAATGGCTACTCTTGAGCCGTTGAACCCCTTCTTGGGCGGTTGAGTATACATGTGGGCCGTGAGCCAGTTATTGGATCCCGCGAGGATCGTTATCATTGTCTTATCATATAGACATGCTAGTTTACTACTAGTCCGCAGATATTTTTGTTATTATGCTAATTCCAATCTCTGGAACTTGATATTACTGTTTTCCAACTGAAAAATGATAAAAGAGTTTTCAAAAACTATTTTTGAGCCTCCGAGGCTGTATCTGCATATTAGCTGACTAGCAGTGGATCGGGCTGCGCGCCGCAGCGAGATATATGTTGGATCGGACTGCACGCCGCAGGAATATCTCTATGAGATGTGCTTGGGCTGTAGGAGCCCCTCCGGAGTCTGAACCCCCACAGTGAGCACGGGTACCCAAAATTGGAGTCGGCTACACGCCGTAGCGGTCATATCATGCATTGCATTGCATTTAGCTACATCTGCTAGCTGTTATGCTATTGATTGGTATTTGTTGGAACAGGTACAGTGAAGATTGATTCTATGACAGGGTAGCTGATTATAGCTTTACATAGTGCTTTATTGCGGATTTCTTATCTGCGCTGTCTTACCCTTGTTTATTACCACTGAGTCTGGCAGTACTCATTTTACTCCCTGCACCTTGTGTGCAGATCCAGGTACCTCTCAGCAGTGATCCAGTAGCTGTGCGAGGCGACGTTTGTGGATATTCGAGGTAGCTGCAGAGTCCGCAGGACCCGATGTTCCTTCCTACTGTCTTTTGATTTTGTATTGACATTTCTTTCCGCACTTGGTATCTTGTTAACCTTTATACACTCATGTTCAGTAGAGGCTCATGACTCTTGACCCTTCGGTCTATGGGAGTTAGTATATTTTGGGACTTGGTTTCCCCGCTGTTGTACTATTGTTTCATATTTTGAAATGCTTAAATGGGTTAAAGAGAGCTTCTAGCTCCGTTGTTGATATTGATTGGTCAGGATGGCTTAGCAATGTGCTGGGCGCCATCACGACAGGATTTGGGGTCGTGACACACCGGTAATGGGAGCTCAGGGTGGGTTCATTATAATAGCCAAATTTTTCGGGCACTGGATGCTAGCGCCAACTTCAACAGCTCACTCTATCTCTAAGGGAGACGCCATAACAACACCATCTCCTAGGCCCGTTGGGAAGACTCATCCAAATTAATCACAGTCGGAGGCGCCTTTTCGAATGCCACCTTCCATCTCTTCGGCGTCCTTTCCTCGTCCCCGATTGATGGTGATCCATTCGCAGGACGAACAATAATGAATGGGGCTTGTTGAGAGGCCGCCACCACCAGAGTGGCCAGAACCGCAGATTCGACTGAAGTCACCCTCGATGAAGGATAAGCAGCAGGTACTGCAACAAGACGAGCAGATGCAGCCGGTCGATGAAAGGCTAGTTAAGGAGCCCTAACTCTCCGCACTCTCCCTAGCAACGACAAACAACACTCAAAAGGTAAGACCAGAACGGAAAAGGACAGATAGAAAATATGGATGTCCTCACTTGCAAGGGGCCTACGTCCAACCTCTTATGAAAGGTCAACCAAGTGCGAACTCTCGCTGTATGGGGAAGGACGGACTCAACCCATTCGCGAATCCCTTCCAAAGGTGGCGGGGGCAGTTTCTCGTCTGCGATACCACAGAGTAGATCAGTACATACAACATAAAAGGCAAAAGAAAAAAGAAAAATTAGGCACTCCACTAATCAGAGGCGTAGATTTACTAGCAAAATTCCACACTTCAAGAAATCCGGTTGGGTCCGCCATGAGGTGCTCGGTCCACACATAGAAAAAGTTCTCATAAAAGCGATGATTGGTCCTGTCGTACATCTTTACCAGTAGGCCTTTCGACCCTCGAGGATGCGCGTGGATCATCGAGCCCCGAATCAACTAGGGTATGAACTTGCTGAGCACGTGGCCTAGAGTAACCTCACGACCGGCGAGCTCTGCATACTTGATGAACATAAGGAACGCCTTGTACAAATAAGGAGAAAGCTGGGCGGGACATAACTTATAATAGCGGCAGAAATCTACTACCAGCATAGGAAGCGGGAGCGTGTACCCTACATGGAAGGGGTAGGCATAGAACATACAAAATCCAAGATTGTCAATTTGAACCCGATCGTCTCTCCCTGCCGGTATCATCTCGACAAAGCTAGGAATGCCCCATCATTCCCTCAAATCTGCTATCCCTACCTCCCCTATGAGAGAAGTGATATCCTCCGGCTTCGCTCCACGGTTAACACTAAAGTTGACCACATCCTTCCCCGGATGATGTAAAATTTCATCTATAAACGGAATTTCTTCGTCCTCCACCAACTCCACATCTTCGGCAGCCGGAGTAGAGTTCTTAGTTTCCGAGGGAGCAATAGGAAGATTATCGTGGTAAGAATCACCGACCATTTTGATGTTCTACACGTCAATACCACACAAGAGGGGGGAGGGGAGTGAGTTGTGTGGTGCCTAATTTTCGCACTAGAAAAACTCGATTCTTCTAGATGTACTTACTATGAATGTTTGCGAAATTTAGAGTGCATAAAATAAAGAACACCGAGATTTTACATGGAAAAAACCTTGCTCAAAAGGTGAAAAAACCCCGACCTACTACTCAGTAGGATTTTCCAAACTTCCACTAAAATCACTAAGCTAAAACAGCATTTACAAAATTGTAAACCTAATCCCAGTGTGGCACACAGCCTCAACTGCTGCGACACTTTCAAGTTAACTCTAACTTGAATACTCAAAGTACCTAATACAATTGCTTCTATGAAAGCTGAAAGGTATAATTTTAAAATACATACTATAATTTAACTAGAATAAAAGAAAGACATAATGGAATTGGTTCTTCTATCTTGTCCAAGTAGATTCAGGAATGCACACTTGAATCTCACGTAAATTGCTTGCAAAACGCCTTGCTATTTTGCTCTTCAATTTAGTTTCACTTCAGCGTTTGTGCAATCCTTATAAAAGAGAACAATCATTATTATTTATAGAGTTAGTAATCAGAGTTTGATTAAAACTCAAATTACTGATCCTTCATCAAATTCGAGTCCTAGTACAATTCAAACTTCAATCCTTATTCTTGTTCTGGATGTAGTTCTCTTCATATAAGGAGACTTCAACTCCTTATCCCGTGCAACATTTTCGATTAACTCTGAAGATATTGTTGCTGACCCTGGAGACTTATCTTCACACGTATGTCACATGTATAAGTATATCAACACTATGTCTGTCTCACATGATGGACCTGGTTCATGACCGAGTTCATTTTATCAATCTTCAAAACTTCATCTGAACTTGGCCAATACATTTTTAGCAATAAGAGGAAAAAGAACTCACTGGAAGAAGTGAAAGGATTAAAGATTGCAACGAGCGAGAGAGAGCCTGAAGTCGAAATGGCAGAAAAGAAGATATCCTGGAAATTCTCTCGACATTAACGATGAAGTGTGAGAAGCTAATGACAGGGTTTCCTTATTTATAAGAGGCATAAATTCCCCTAGCGCGAAACCCAATAGTTGCCATTCAAATTCGATGGGATGAGAAATGTTTCAGGTCCTCGAAAATGTGCATCATAATGACCGCTTACGCGAAGCAATGCTCCATTTACCAAATGGCATTTCGATTTCGAAACCATCGTAACGGTACACGAATAGCGAAAGATATCCTCAAAAAACCCTAAAGTTTACAATACGATCAAGGAACAGAACGGGGGTCAGATTTCTTTCCACTACGTTGCATACGTGATCCACCCGTCAGGGTCATCGAGGTACGACCCCGATGAACGGAGGGACTAGCTGTATTGGTCAAAATCTGAACACCCCGAACGGGGCGACCACGACCCCATCCTTGTCATCTTACGAAAGAAGTCAACGAATTCATTTTAACTCCATCATTACGACATTCGGCATTAGTGACGAGGGTAAACCCGCCTCCCGACTGGTAAGCTTTCATGATTCAGTCATAACAAGTTATGGCAAACGAAAGAAGATTTTGTTTTTTCACTATAAATATGAAGTGAAGAGTACCGAGAAAGGGGGCCTTTTCTTCTACTTCTTCTCCGATACTCCAAGAGGTCAAACAGGATGAACATAACTCCACCCTGAAAATGAGTAGATCCTTCACCCATGGGGGGGGGGGGGAGCTCCATCTTGGGAGGAAGAAAAAGGAACACAACGATTGTAATTTTTTTCCCCCTACAAGGAGGGGCAAGGCAAAACTCTATCATAAATAAGATATTTTGATGCTTTATCCGGTCCATACACAATCGCTATTTCTTTGTCTTTTGATATGATATTTATTATGATTGACTATGATTTATCCCTATATCTTTTTGATTGATTTGCTTAAAAAGAGTTAACATCTTTTGAGTCAAACAAATATATCTATAGAGTTAGAATCAACAAGAATGCATTTATGATTCCCCTATAATAACCAAGCAGAACAATTAACATGTCTATTCTAACCGCTAATTCATTCCCCAATGTCTGGGTTCTAGAACTTGCTTTACTGAATCCTAGATGAATCTAGAATTTTTATTTTTGAGTTCAATTCTAGACTCGTAAATAGTATATAATTGGTGATCAAGCAATCAAATAATTAAGTACAAGATTGAATAATAAACCAATAAGATAAATCAAGAATCAAAATCAATATTCAAGTAACAATAGTTATGGAAGAACCACAACCCTAAAATGTGAAGTTTAGCTCCACATAGACATGGTAACCAAAAAACAAATCATACAAAGAAACATAAAATTTACTCCCTCTGTTCCTATTTATGTGAACTTGTTTTACTGTGCATGGAGTTTAAAAAAAAAGAAGACTTTTGAAATTTGTGATCCTAAATAAGTCAAAAAGGGCCCAGAGTATTTGTGTAGTTATAAAAGTTAGGATAGAATTATAAGTTTAAGCTAAATTGTTACCGAATTTAAAAATGAGTCATTTTTTTTGGAATGGACAAAAAAAGAAATAGATTCACATAAACTGGAACAAGAGGAGAACAAAGTTTGGTGATATAAAAGATGAAACTCAGCCTCCACAGCGACCCTGTGCTTTCCCTTCATCAAAAATTAAAAGTCAAGTTTGATGACTATTTATAAGTGTAGAAAAAAAAGCCTAAACGAAATAACTTAGTGCCCAGAAAAAAGGAGAAATAACTTCGAAATAGGACCCGTGCGTCGCCAACGTAACGCAAGCAAACACCTCGCATTTGGTGTCGCCTCGCGAGCTTTGTTACGACTGAAATTTCTCGCGCCGCACCTCTCCATGTATTCCAAATGTTTAATGCTTTCTTTGCTGTAGCGAGATGTTGGCCTAACTCCCACGTCATTTCTTAAACTTTCCTTCTTTATAGTAATACTTTCATGTTATTTTGTCTTTATGCTATATTGTAACTTCTTACCATATTATAATTTTCAACCTTCAGTGGCGTGACTTCTTCAACTTTTAGCAAATTCCTTCTATTTCAAATCATAATGTCCCAACTTCACCAAATAACAACTAATTAGCATAATTAACAAATATTGGGCTTATTCAACACAAAATATAACTAAAAAGTGATAAAGATAAGAGTAAGATAATATATATCAAAACATACACAAATATGCCCATCATCAGTTGTCGGTATTAGGCAGATATAATTTTGTGTGCTAAAATGACACTTGAACTAAAGACAGTTCTGATGTCAGCTACATAAAGAACTATTCCAACAACAATCATTTTCAGTACAAAAGCTGAAGAAGACTAGTATTTCAAAACCAACAGTAATTTATTTCAAAATATTCTTGGTTCATTTGCCTAAAACTGTAATTAGTCTTCATTTGGCTGGAAAACAGAAGAAGTATGAAATTGTTCTATTTTTCCAAAGACCTCTTACATCACATCACCATACCACCATCAATAGTTAAAACCTGCAATAACATATATATGAAACAATAAGATCCTCAAACATTACATTGTAACATAAACAAGGTGGTAAATGCTATAAAATGTAAAACCTGGCCAGTGATATAATTTGCTGCTGGATTAATGGCCAAGAATTCCACCAGTCCAGCAACTTCCTCTGGTTGACCATATCTTCCTGGAAACATATTTAAGAATCATAAATAAGAACAGATCAACTCTTGAGGGGATTAAATACCAGCAGTAAAGCTCAAAGTTTAGGCATTATTTTGTATAATGCAACAGCTTTACTCCAAGCACGTCCAGGTCGACTAATGATTCCTCACTAACCATGTCACTCCATTTAAAGTCATCTCAGTCAAATATTACATAAAAAATGAGAAGTACTAGAATTTCTAGGACTAAAAGACTCCTAAAATAGGATCTAAAGCAAACACATGACTAAAACTTAATCTCAACAAATTGGTTTCACCTATATAGATCTTTTTCTTCCGTTGAGCCCTAATTTTGCTAGGTCTGCATGGACACCAAGAGATTGTAGGTCCTTCAAGATGATTATTTCGTACAATTTGAGAAATTGATTTCAATTAAGATAAATTCTGGGACAAATTGATTGTAGCACCATAATATTAATTGTAGGAATGAGCTCTAGTACACAAAGCCACACTACTAAGCTAACCAATGTTATCATGAAATCCGTAAAGGACTGTATTTCTTTTTCCTCATCAATGATCTACACATGTGAGGCAAGTAACCTCTCACATAGAAGACCTAAGTTTTTATTAGGAGCACATTCAATCAAGGTGAAGCAAGCATATGGAGGTAGCTCGACGTCATCTGAAGGTATTAAAAAATACAATATTAGAATGACATAAGTTGGATTTGAACTTGTGACCTAAAGCATCTTTTGAACCCCTTTACACACTAGAGTCTTCCCTTATGTCAATGGGATTCAATAGTTTATATATTATAAAAAAGAGGTCGATTTTGTACTATTTGCAAAGTATAATTTTCCGATGAAGGGGATTCAATTGAACCTCCTTACTGATACCTAGCTCTGCCCCTGGGTGCTGTCTTATGCATCTCTCGCCCTGCAGAAGTGCTCAAGCTCAAAAAAACCTTTTATAAAATGCCAAGACCTTTAATTGGACTCTAGAGAGGATGCGTTGGAACAATTCCTTGTACGCCATCTCATTTTCCCTTTGTCAACTGAAGCAGGATTTATAATAAAAAACAACAACAACAATTTATCCTGAGATAATAGCTGTATACATGGAGAGAGATCTGACCTAATGGGACTTGCCCCAAAATCTTTTTCTCGATGTCATCCCCCAGCTTAGCAGTCATATCAGATGCAATGAACCCAGGGGCAACAGCATTTACCTGTTATTCGGGAGGACTTATTAGATTAAAACAGATACTAACTAATGTAACATGAAGTTAAGCATGTCTCAATAACATACATTAATATTTCTACTTGCATATTCCTTGGCCACAGTTTTTGTCAGGCCAATAACACCAGCCTTTGCAGCACTATAGTTAGCTTGCCCAAAATTGCCAACCAGACCCACTACAGATGCTATATTGATTATCTTACCCTGTTCACAATAAGATGAATGATATTAGTGCTGGAGCGAATTTTGATGAAAATAAATGGTTTTGCAGATGACTCATAAGACCATTCTCAATGCCTTACTGAATTATGTTTCATACTTACCCCTTTCCAAGGATGAAAGAAAAAAGAATACTGTTTTCCTTTTTTTGTTCGTTGGGGGTAGGCGGTGGGGTGGGGGGACCTTTAGCAGAAGAAGCAAGCCCGCCCTAAACATAAAAGAGCTTCAAATCACATCAATAGAAGTACCTTTTTCTTCTTCATCATAATCTTCGCTGCCGCCTATAGATAGACTGATGGTTAGATCCGCAATCTAAAATTTGAAATCTATCAAAGTGAATGGTCAATAATCTAAAAGGCACCTGTGTACAAAGGTATACGCCAGTCAGATTTAGATCGATAACCTCTTGCCACTGTTTAGTAGTCATTCTCATTAATAAACCATCTCTTGTAATACCTGAAACCAAATTATCAGAGAGGTTTTACTGGATAGGAACTGATATACTAAAAGGAGAGTCTTTTCTAATAACCTGCATTATTTATCAAAACATCTACAGTTCCCCATGCATCAACTGCCTGCAGAAATTTCACAAAACCAAAATGAGAACTTGGATTTTCCAAACAATAAGCAACATTTGAATATGCTCACAGTTTTTATCATAGCTTCCACATCTGCTTCCTTGGAAACATCTCCACCAAAACTAAGAGCCTGGCCACCACATGCCTCAATCTGTTGAAAGCATAATCCATAAAAATCATATATTTCTCCCATTACGAAAGAAACCTCAAAGTTAAGATCATCTACAAAATCTGGCAATGATAAAGGTTAAACCCCCGGCAGTCAATAGATGGGGATAACCACCAGACACCAGTAATCCAAACTGTATTTATCGGTGTATAATATTGCATTCACATCAGGAAAGAAATTCACTTAAGAGGCAACACTTCACCTCTTTGCAAACTTCTTCAGCCTCCTTCGATGACCTTGCATAATTAACAAGAACCTGAAAAGTTCAAGACCAACCTTTTCAGAAGCAAACATTAAATAAAAGCATTAGTTATTGTGAAGCAGTTAAAAATGAATCTGGAGCAGAGAAAGCAACATGAAAAGATGAACTCTATGTCTATGAAAATTTCTATCAGAGAACCACATATACCAAAACCATGTTATTTCTTGCAAAGGAAAACTAGTCCTAGCAATGCAGCAGACTTCAGCTCACATAATTTGGTAGTTAAAATCTCATAAACATAACTTATACGGTTTATCTGTTCAAGTACCTTTACCATATGAACCATCCTAAGAATGATTTGAAGAAGCGCTCAGAGAAAAAGTAACGCTTACCAACTATATGAAATTTAGTAGATTCTACTAAACAAACCATTTTTCGGACTCTGCTCTTCAGCTTGACTTTACCAGTTACAATTGAATTAATTCAGAGCAAAAGTCTCAAGAAGAATGTGAATACCAAATAGGCCTATCACGTAGGAATAACTTTCTTTAACTTAGATCGAAATTTTTGGTGAAGCATATCTTGTACCTTACATCCAGCTTTCCCCAGAGCCAATGAAATTGCTTTACCGATACCTCTGGAAGCTCCAGTAACAATAACAACAGGAGCCTCAGTTTTAGGAGTGACTTGTGGCGCTGCTTGTTCAACTGTGTTAGCTTGTGCTTTTACAACTGCACAAATCATTAGCAGTGAATAAAATCTGCATAAAGTAAAATTATCTAGTTTTTGTTTTAGAAGGTAAAGCAAATTTGTAGGTAAACTAGCACAAAAGGATGTCGTATTAAAACTGAAATTTTTTTTCAGAAGCAAAACATCAAAAGTATGCCCCTTGTAATCCTGCATGGCTTCTAACATTTAACACTGATTCAGCTTCATTTACATGTTCCAATCTACACCACGAGTAAAGTAAAGTATACGATGATAGAGTTAGCACAATCTTCAAAACATCTTATATTTCTTTCGTTCCATATAGTCCACGATATACTTGCTGGTATAGTATTCCACCACTCGAGCTTGCTCTTTCCTTTTAAGGTGGAATTCTCTACTTTCCAACATACGCATAAATTAGCATTTACTTAAAACATCTGATACACCCATAACAAGTAGTAAATTGAAACAGAGACATTGTGACATACACTCCAGTTGATAAATGCTTGAGGCAAAAAAAAAATAAAAAAATTTATACATAGTATAACATCTTGTCCAAAATCTCAACTTTCCCTCAATTCAATATCCAAAAGAAATGCTAGACAAATATAAGATGTTTCTTAAACAATCACTTCTTTTTTATTTATCTAGAAATTCAACTATTATTTTTTCTTTTGTGTGTGATCCTGCACATATACATAACATATATACATTATACACACACACACACTCTCTCTTGTTAACAAATGCTTGAGCTTGAGCAAAACCAAACTTCACACATAGCGTCTAGTCCAAAATCTCAACTTTCCCTTTATTTCAAGAACTTAATTACAGAAAATGCTACAACTCATATCAGATGTTTCGTGAACGATCACTTCTTATTTGGTTAAACTGAATGTTATCTTGTTCTTGATCCTCTCTGACTCTGTGTGTGAGAGAGACTAGATCATACAAAGGCAACGTGTGTGTGTGTGTGTTGTATGTGTCTGACATCTGTGTATATATAAACAACCAATAATAAAAACCCAGTAAAGAGAAAATGCTATGAAACTTAAGAAATATTATTACCAGAGGAAAATGAGTTTTTGCTGTTTGATCTGCAGTGCAAGCTGGAGTAATTTCTGGGCTGGAGCTGAATTAGCGTAAATGGTTGCAAAAAATTGCAGATTTTGTTGTCAGGCGTTGTGATTCTTCCCTCTGATTTAAGGGACATAAGAGCCGATCCTGTAGCAGAGAAAGCCATTGATTTTCCAATAAAACAAGAAATTAATGAAATGCAATAAAATTGATTCTGCTTTCTATAAAAAGTGTATGTCTAGAGATCACAATGCGGGTGGTGGGTCGCTGATCGGTGGGGTGGGGAGGAGAAGTTCGATGTTTTCGACAAAACTTTGGAAATGACGAAAGAGAAGAGAGCTGTCTTTGTTTTTGTAATGGCGGGCGATTTGTACGAGGTTCTTATTCGGTTGAGCTTTTATTTAGGTAGGCAATGTAATAATAACTTAAAATTGGAGGTCTGACTAGCAAAATTTATACTATTATTATAACGATGGACCGCAGATGCGGATGGCTGCAGAATAAGTGAACTCGCAAAAGCAAGATTTTGTCCATAGAAGCGGAGCCGCAAAACCGGCAATTGCTGGACAGAATATTTAATTCGAGAATTTAGTTAGTATTTTTTATTATTGGGAGTTGTGGAGGTCATTATGGGCAATTTTTTCACTACAATTGAAAGGGTAAGTAAACTCTACTTGATTTTGATTTTAGAAGATTTTTCCATGAATTATTACGGATAGACTGTGATTTATAGGAGAAATTTGAAGGTTTTTGCTATGATTTTTGGAGAGTGAAAATTGATGATTTAGGGGTCGATTTGAGGTCGACTTTGGATGAAATACATATATTTGGACTTGTATTAAAATGGGTATTCGGGCATTGTGAGTTTTGTCAGGTTTCAGAGTGCGACCCGGGGTTGACCTTTTGGGTTGACTTTGTTTTTTTGTTAAAGATCAAGCTTTATTGTGTGGGTTATTTCCTATGGCTTTTATTGATGTTACTAAGTTATATTTGGTTAGATTCGAGTTGTTCGGAAGTTGATTCGTGTGGGAAGGAATTTCTATAGTATTGATTGGCTTATTTGAGGTAAGTATCTTACCTATACTTGGTTAAAACACTAGTTGTCTAAGTTATTAGTGTTGGCTACGCACTATGGGCAGCGTACATGTGAGGGGGTTGAGCTCATGTGGTGCATTGAGATTTTATCCATGCTCGAGATAACGACTAGACTATGATATGCCTTGAATTGATTGCTAAGCCTTATGCTACCATGTTTCTTATGTGTGTAATCCCTTTGTGAGCTAATTTAATCATGTTAAAGGCTATTTATTGGTTGATCTCCTGATCAAATGTGTTAATTGCTATTTTTGTGGGGGTAATCGCCTAATTTGAACTATGATACTAAATTTTGCACATGCCTGCACCTTAGCATGCCACTTATATCAGTCCACGAGTTTGTAATTTGATATTCATTGTTCATCTACATGTATTCTTTTATATGCTTTTTGTATGATATGGACTAGGTTGATCGCACGTGAGTGGCCCGTGCGGTTTTGCGTTATGATAGCATGTGAGTTGTCAGTGTGGTTGTTATATATGGCACGTGAGTTGTCCGTGTGGCGTGTGGATAAGAATACATTCCCTAGGGTCACCTTCTCATGTTTCTCTTGATGGTGTACACACAATATGAGGAAAAACTTATCAGTGTTTGATTTTTTTTTTTCTTTACTTGCAATTTCCTTGGATATATACACATTTTATTTGCATATCTTCTCTATATGGTAGATCTGGAATGTATACATGCTTCGTTGTGCATATCTTCTCTATATGTTATTTGGTTTTATTTGTGGAGTACGGTATATATATTCTCTATATGTCTACATGTGCACTGAAACTTGATAATAAATGCATATTCTTCTCTATAGGCTAGATTGTTAGTCAATAGAGGGCTTGTCATATTATCTCTTGTGCACGAAGGTGACTTTATTTGTGTTTTACGATATGATGATATTACTGTTACATACTTGTGAAATTTATGAATTGAGCAGGTTATTAGCGAGTATCATTGATAATTTTTGCCTCTATTACCTCGCCGAGGTTAGCTATGATACTTTTTTAGTATATGAGGTCAGTTGTACTCATATTATGCTTTGCACTTAATTGTGCAGATCCAAGTATTGGATCGAGCGAAGAGCCACTATGATTGTTGCTGTGAGTTGCAGAGAGACGAGGTAGAGTTGCATTTCGACCGCAGTCTTTGGTGTCTCTTTACATTTCAGTTGTTGTTGTCATTAATCTGACAATATTTTCATTTTGTATTTCTAGACTTGTGCTTCTATTTTAGAGCTCATGACTTCGTATTTCTAGTTCCAAAGAGGATTTTTGTAATGCTCCAAACTATAGATAGAGTCCCCTATTGGTAAAATACAAGATGGATGTTGGGTATATAAGCTAACAAGCCTTAGACCCTAGTGACATGTTTTAAATCCGTGAGGTCCCAGACCCAAATCGGACAATATCACTAGCAAGTTGGGCTATTACAGATTGTATCAGAGCCACTCTTGTGTTAGTCTTGCCGATGGTGGGTCAAATCAGAGTTCAATGCTGAGTCTAGGCGAATTCCATGCGCTGGGACAAACCTTAGTGAGGACGCTGAGTCCATAAGAGGGGGTGTATGTAACGCTCCAGACTATAGACAAAGTCCCACATCGATAAAATATAAGAGTGATGCTGGATATATAAGTTAACAAGCCTTAGACCCTAGTGATGCATTTTAAACTCGTGAGGGCCCAGGCCCAGAGCGGACAATATCACTAGCGGACTGGGCTGTTATAATTTGATCTATTGATGCAATTTATTTATGGTATTTATATCTATTCCGCTTTTGTTATGCTTGGCTTGCCTAGCAAGTGAGTTAGACGTCATCACTACTAGATGGTATTTTTGGGTCATGACAATCATCATTCTGTAAACCGTTTGACATCTAACAATACAGATTAACGCTAACCAATCAGATCTTCAATTTAGCTGAAATTATTGTGGCATTTTCATTTTGAAATCTCATGCCAACCATTACACCATCATTATATGCAGATTTGAGTACTATTCTCTACTTCTGAGATAACAATTTATAGGTTTCCTTGTTATTACAGGCATAGAGGTATTACTTCTTTGTTGAGTTATCATACCCTTGACAAAGTAACAATTGGAAGTTACTACGGTTATATATTCAGCTAAATTCACTGGCTAATTTAACATGCAATTGAACGGGAGAAAGGAATTAAGGGAGAAGAAATCGAGAGAGGTAAGGAGGTGAAGAAGGCGATTCTTATAATTCTCATTGACTCAAAAATGAGATATATGTGAGTGGGTCATTTAATAGACCCAACTTAACTACCTCTAACTAACTAACACTTAGCCACTTAACTTTCTAATATAGACATATGAGTCCCTCAACTTATCATGAGTGCCAGCTAGTTTATTACAACAATACTCCCCTTCAAGCTGAGGATGAAATACATTGAACATTCCAAGCTTAGGCAAGAGGAAGTGATACTAAGTTGATCCGAGGCCCATGGTCATCAGGTCAGCTAATTGCAAGGTGGTGGAAATGTAGTGTGATGCCAACTGTCCATTCTTGATCTTGTCTCGAACAAAATGACAATCTATCTTAATATGCTCGGTACTTTCATGGAAATGGGATTAGCAACTATATGCATGGCAGCCTTACTACATTAATGAAAGAAAATACCTGCTGAACTTCAACTTGAAGCTCCTTTAGCAACCCTAAAAACCATATGACCTCTGTAGCAGCTGCTGCTAGACTCTTATACTTAGCTTTTACTGAACTTCGACTGATTGTTGGTTGCTTATGAATTTTTAGAAAAGCAATGAATCACCTAATTTAATGATGTAGCCTATGATTGACCTCTTGGTATTTGGACAAGAGGCCTAGTCTGAGTCATAGTAGGCAGACAAAATGTTTATAGGACCCGTGTTTACAAAATTCCAAGGTCTGGAACACTTTTAACATATCTTACTACACGTAGTATTGCATCCCAATAAGACTATTTGAGATGCTGCATGAATTGGCTGAGTACCTAGACTGCAAAGCTAAGGTTTGGTCTGGTGATGGTCAATTAAAGTAGCTTTCCAATGAGCCTTTGATAGCTCCTAATATCCTCCAATTATTCATCTCATTTTGTCCGTACATGCTTGTCATAGTCGATAATGGTTAATTTCTGGTTTAATTCAATATAAGTGGAGATTGGCTTGGCTGCTGCAAGTCCAAGTTCTAAGATCAACTGGAGGGCATAATTCATATGTGTGAGTAGTCTCATAACTTCAATACCAAGGAAATATCAAAGTTCTCCTAAATCGTTCACCTCAAAGGAACTGTGTAGGGTATAATTGGCTTCTTCTATCAGCCCCACATTACTGTCAGTAATGAGCAAATAATCTATATACACTAGGATGATGGCAATGTGAGAGCTTGTCTTCTTAGTAAAGAGGGAATGATCATGAGCACTCTAAGAGTAACCTCCCTCCAATAAAGCTTCAGTCAGCTTAATATTCCACTATCTTGAGGCCTACTTGAGTCCATATAGTGATTTAAGTTGTTTGCACACTGTTTCCAGCACCCATTCATTCTTGACAAACTAAAGTGCTCACATTATTTCAAGTAATGTAATCAAGGTATACCAATATGAGTTTATATTGCAACATCACTTGAAGGTCTCAGTTTCTCATTCAAGCCTCTTGCCAAAACAGAGAAACCAATCCTCACGAGCTTGAGAAACAAAGTTGAACGCAACTACGAACCAGTTCCTAAAGTTAGCATGTTGTTGTCCTTATTGAGTTATAAATTTGTGATTGTACTTATTATATCTCCTAAATTTCTTAGCTAGAATCATTGATTAGGAATCCTTCTGTAAATCCGTAAACTCCTTGAGTTTACGTTGTGGCTAGGTTTAGTCATAAGCAAAAGCCTTTGTAACTGTAGAGTGATAAAGTGGCTTGTGGTAAGAGCATCACAAGTTAGTAAAAGTATTTGTAGCTAGGTAGTCACAAAGTGGCTTGTGGTAAGATTACCACAAGTTAGTTGAGTAAATTTTTTGTAATGGAGTCATTACAAAATGGCTTGTAATCGATTTTTTGCAAGTTAGTGAAGTTAAAAGCCTACAGGGGCAGGTCGTGGTTTTTTTTATCCCCTTGTGTGGGATTTTTCCTCGTAAAAATCCTCTGCCTTATTTACGTACAGTTTTATTAGCATTCTCAACAAATTCTCATAGAGGACTAGGTACTCTACTGGTTGGTGGACACATACAAAATAACAATTGGTATCAGAGCAGGTTCCTCCTATCAGGCTAACACCTAGGAGGGATCCTCATGGATGCTCCACCAAATTTTAAAGAAGGTCAATCTACATACCGACTACCTAGGTTCAATGGACAAAACTATGGGTGGTGGAAAACAACAATGCATGATTTTATCATGGCTGAGGATTCTGAGTTATGGGATATCATATGCGATGGTCCTTATGTTCCAACCAAGGTACTGGAAGAACTTCCATTCTCAATGGAAAAAACCAGTAAATAGTAAACTGAAGCAGACAAGAAAGCCGTGGAGAAGAATTTTCATGCTAAGAAAATTCTAGTATGTGGAATAGGACCTGAAGAGTACAATAGAATCTCCACCTGCGACACTACCAAAGAGATATGGGAAGCTTTGCAAATAGCTCATGAGGGAACCACACAAGTAAAACATTCTAAGATTGATCTTCTCACTACCGATTATGGACTCTTCAAAATGAGGGATGATGAATCCATTCAAGATATGCACACAAGATTTACTTCCATCATAAATGAGTTACATTCCCTTGGTGAAACCATTCCTAGAAATAAGCTAGTAAGGAAATGCTCAGCATTCTGCCTAGCCCTTGGGAAAGCAAAATGAATGTTATTATTGAATCAAACGACTTACAGGTTCTGGCCATAGAAGATCTGATCGGAAATTTGAAGACCTACGAGTTAAAGAAAAAGATGTACAATAAAAGAAGAGAACCAAAAAAGGAAATGAAACTGGTACTTATGGCTGATAACAATGATTCAAGTGAGGAAGACAATGACATGGCTTACTTAACCAAAAGGTTTCAGAAGATGGTGAGAAGAAATGGAGAAATGCTAAAAAGGGACAACTCTAACAGATCAACAACTATGATCTTTGTTACAAGTGTGGAAAGCTTGGACACTTCATGAAAGATTGTCTTCTCTTGAAGCAAGAATTCTCCAAGAACTACCATGAGAAAACAGCTAAGACGAACCAGGTTCCTTTCAAGAACTTCAAGAGAAAAAGATTTGCTGACTACCCGATGAGACAGTCTCTTACAGTATGAGGGGATTCCTTTAGTGAGAAAGAAGATAAACTTGGTACTGGTGATAGTTCCATGATGTCAGTTGAAGGCGAGGAGATAAAATATGACTCAACTTTTGCTTTAATGGCTCAATCAGATGATGAAGAAGACGATGACAACTAAGAGGTAAACTTCAAGGATGTTCAGAGAAATCTGAAATCCCCTTCTCCAAGAAAACTAATGTCTTTAGCTAATGTATTAATTAATGCCTTTCATAGTCTTGTGGAGGATAATGATTCTTTGACCTTAAAATTAGCAAAATCTGAACAAACTAGAGACGACTTAGTGGTTGTAGTTACTGACCATAAGAAAACCATTGAAATTTTCAAAAAAGAAAAGAATGATCTTTTGGCAAAATTTACAGACCTAAGAGAAATAATAGTGAAACCTTGGACTAAGATAAAACCTAAAAATTCTGGAAAAGGAAAGGAGATAGCCAATGGGGAACACATTAGGCTTGAAAATGAGATGACTACTATAAGAACTAGAATTTATGCTGAAGTTGGGAAAAACGAGCAACTCTAAACTGATCTGGAAAGATTAAAGAATAATCTTGAAAAGTCCCTAAAGTGGACCTGGTCCTCAGAAGATACCACTGCCATGCTTACTAGTGATTGTCAAAATTAGGCAGGGAATATGGTTCCAAAGGAAGAAAACTCCTCACAACCCTCACAACAAGTACATTATTGTCTCTAATAGTTGTCCTTGTACCCAATGTGGGAACAATGGGAAATTCAAAGAAGATTTCCAAGCCAGAAACCAATCTCTTAAAAAGAAAACAAGGTGTTTGCTGAAAAGGTGACAACAAAAGAGGGACCATGTTCCACTCACAAAAAACACACATTACATGCATGGACTAAGAGAACTCTTATTCATCCTCTTGCCTAATACAAGGGACCCAGACTTTTCCAACTCCAAGAATGTACCCCTTTTTTCCATTGCTAAATGGAGACACTCCCTTCATAATGGGGGAGCTGAACTTTTTCTTGGGTCTTCAAGTAAAATAGTCCCCAAAGGGTATATCCATCTGTCAGCAAAAATACATTAGGGAGCTCTTGAAGAGGTTTGACATGGAAGCATCAAAAGTGATAAACACTCCCATTGCTACTGCCACTCAAATGGACATGGATGAAACTGGATCTCCTATGAGTCAAACCATGTATAGAGGTATTATTGGGTCTCTCCTCTATCTCACTGCCAGTAGACCTGATATTGTTTTTAGTGTGGGGCTATGTGCAAGGTTTCAATCAAATCCCAAGGAATCTCACTTGAAGGCTGCCAAAAGAATATTGAGATATCTCGAAAGAACACAGGACCTAGTTCTGTATTATCCCTCAGGTGACAGTTCTAATCTCATTAGTTATGCTGATACAGATTATGCAGGTTATCTTGTGGACAGGAAAAGCAATTCTAGAATGGCTCACTTCTTAGTTTATGTCTTATCTCTTGGGCACAAGGAGAAAAATTTAGGGGCTCTTTCAATAGTTGAAGCAGAATATGTAGCCGCAGCATCCTGTTGTGCTCTACATTTATGGATCAAGCAGCAATTAGAAGATTTTAGGGTACTTACTGAGAGCGTGCCCCTTCTATGTGATAACATCATTGCACCAACATGGCCAAGAATCCAGTTCAACAGAAAAGGACAAAGCATATTGATGTGAGGCATCACTTTCTAAGAGACAATGTGGAGAAAGGGCTGATATGTATGAAGTTCTGCAGCACATAAGACCAAACTGTAGATATTTTCACCAAGGCATTAAGTAGGGAACAATTTGAAAGAAATAGAATAAAGTTGGGGCTTTTAAAGCCCAATTGAGAACATGATTCCTCTTTATTAGGCTATGAAAATCACACTCAAGAAATAACTGGATAAAAGTGTTTTCTGGCCATTCTAACTACTTTAATACCGTTGCAAGTAAACACGCATGATGAGTATAGAAGTTGCAGATGCATTTCATGAATGATAAAAGAGGATTGAGTCTTTCAAAGGTCAAGAACCTGGTTCTTGTACCAGTAGTTTTGTGCTTCCTTTAATACACTTCTTAAAAAGGTTACCAAACCCAACTGCCATGTCATTCAACTTTTCAGATTCACTATCACATCTCTTCACTTCAAATCGTTCCATCTACCTCTGAAACATTGCATTTCTCTACGCCCAACTGCCGTTTTAGAACCGGTTCCTATTCCTCTCTCCTCATAATTATCCTCTCCTAATAAAAACCCTCATCTGTTCTCTCTAACCTTAACTTCTCCAGTAGAATTTCCCAAAAGCATCATCACAACTCATTTCTCTTTTTCTTCCTCTTCAACGGCTGAGACAAACTCTGACCTTCCTGCCTCAGTAGTACCATCTCGTACTCCTCTGGCTGAAGACACTCCTCACCTAGTTTTTTCGTCTCTCTCTATTTCAGAAACCCCCAAAATTGTTGCTCCATCCCCTCTATCTTCTGAGGCTCCCACCAGTATTACTACTTGAGAAAGTGAAAAATGTTGTAACAATTTTTGTGGTGTCTACTAATGAGGTACTGCGTGAGATCATCTCTATGAAAAATAAGGTACAAATTGTGGGGGACAAAGAGGATGCACTAGAAGATACTACTGGACCATCACATGAGGAACCTAATCCCTTCCCGGAGGACCCCAGCCACGACTCTCATTCCCAGGACAATTCTGTTCCTGCATTCAGTATTGTGCCCTTGGAAATACAAGTACCTGAATTGAGATCTAGTGATGAAGAGGACCTAGACAATGTGGCTCTTGATGCGTTCATAGTTAAGTGGAGAGTGAACCAGGTTCATCTGGGGTTTCCTCATCCACCTCTACTACAAGGATTGCCTCATCACTTACAGGTACACTGCCTTTTATTAACTTTCTCCTTTTCGGCTTACTACTTTTCTTGCTTTTTTGAAGAGCAGAATCATAGGCCACCTTAGCTTGAAGCCTAATAGTAGGTCATTTGGTTGTAGACTCAGGAGTGGATAGAACTCTCCATGTTAACGGGTCAGGTCATTTGGTTCAATCATGTTAGTAAGCAGACTCACATGGGAAAAGTTGTCCAGTTGTAAACGCATGTGAGTCTGCTTGCTATCATGATTCAACACATGTAAATAGTTGCCTCCTTCAAGGATGGTAACCATGGGCTTCTCTACGGATTCCTGCTCACTCGAGTGTTTAAATTCTTTAAAGTACCAACGGGGCCAGGCAAAGAGGGGACTAAGAAGCATACTTTCTCACAGACCACTTTGGAATAATGTGAGTGCATGGAAAATAATAAGAGGGGGAGGGGGTAGGAAGTACATCAATCATCTCACAGCTTATTAATGCTCAGAACAGTACAGCTGAGGAAATTACTCGGTTGAAGGCAAGGAATGCTATCCTGGAAAGTCAGCAAGCCCAAGGAGTTCCGGTGTTAAATGATGAAGTAGCTCGTTTGACCAAGGAGAATGTTGATCTAAGGGCACAAGTAGAGAACCTGAAAGCAGAACTGTGCAATGAGCAAAAGTCGGGAAATGCCCGAATAGATCTTGTTCTCCAAACAATTACTATAGCGTCCAAGCCTTTTACTCCTAGTGCCCTCTAAGTACCCATTCAGTGATCAGTTTCTGGAAATGTTATTTAAGATTTATTTCTTATTGTGGCAGTTGTTTTTTATTTTCTTTTTTTGTAGTTGGGATGGAATAATACTGCTCCCGTTTTAACGAGTCCAATGCTGCCTTTTGCTTTTTAAGCAAAGGCATATTAAAGTTTTCTTAATATCAATTCTATCCTCTTTTACTATATGAGCGCTTTACCTCTGTGTCTCTATTCTCTATCATGTTTATGTGAATATATGTGGCATGAGTTAGCATAGCTGGACTTCGCTGTGTTGACTCTTTCGTGTGTGTCTTTTTAATGATGCCAAAAGGGGGGAAATAAAATAATAAGTACTAAGTCAGGGGGGACATACGTGTAAGTAAGGGCATAGAGTCAGGGGGAACTTGTGGTCTACTGTTGCTGAATCTGGTTCTGTGAGCTCTAAATCCTCGAGTTTCAGTGCTAAGTCTATCATCATCAAAAAGGGAAAAGTAATAGGTTTTCAATATCTTTACCTTGTGTTTTGATGATCTAACAAACTCAATGTCAAGAACCATATACGGAACCTGACTCGCGTGGATTACACTACATTTAGTGGATTCCAGCCAAATAGGAATCACTACAGCTTCAAGAGCTAGGAGACTAAACAATGACCTACTACCCTTGTGGTTCCCTCACAACATTACAAAGTCAGTTGGACACAGCTGGAAACGAAGTGACTGCCTGCACGGCTTCTGCCGCACTACAATTTTCCAGAGCCCACTCATTCCTGACAAACTAAACTGCTCACATCATATCAAGTGATGTAATCAAGGTGTACCAACATGAGTTTATATTGGAAAACCACTTGAAGCTTTCAGTTTCTCATTCAAGCTTCTTTCCAAAATAGAGAAATCAATCCTCACGAGCTTGAAGAACAAAGTTGAACGCAACTACGAACCAGTTCCTAAAGTTAAAATGTTGTTGTCCTAGTTGAGTTGTAACTTTGTGATTGTACTTATTGTATCTCCTAAATTGGTTAGCTAGAAGTGTTAATTAGGAATCCTTTCTAAATCTGTAAACTCCTTGAGTCTACGTTGTGGCTAGGTTAGTCATAAGCAAAAGCCTTTGTAACCGTAGGGTGACAAAGTGGCTTGTGGTGATAACATCACAAGTTAGTTAAAGCCTTTGTAACTAGAAGATTTATAAAGTGGTTTGTGGTAAGAGCATCACAAGTTAGTTGAAGTCTATTAATAGGGTTATTGCAAAGTGGACTGTAATAGGTATTTTACAAGTTAGTGAAGTTAAAATACTACAGTTGTAGGTCGTGGTTTTTTGATCTCCTTGTTTGAGATTTTTCCACGTAAAAATCTTCTGACTTATTTACGTACAGTTTAATTAGCATTCTCAATAGAACCTCGTAAAGGATCAGATAATTGATCGCGCCCAACTCTAGTCCTAAAAAGATAAGCGGTCGTTGCAAATATAATCCAGTCTAAAAGTCCGGAGTCGAATCCCACAGAGAACTAAAGCTTAGTTGTATTTGTTTAATATCACCACGAAGATAAGATTGAAAATAAATAAACAGCTAAAAACTATCTATGCTTGAATTGTAAATAATTGAAATAAAGGTCTAAGGTAATGATTTCCACCGTTGTTAATTTCCTTAGTTGTATGTTTCTTATAGATTTGACTTAGTTGCCTCTATCAATTATGAACTCTCCAGCTATCATAAATCTCTTTCAAGCAATTATGATAATTTACTAGGCGCACTCTCTCAAGCTACGTTAGATATATTCGCATTACAGTTCACTTAGATCGCAACTTAGGTATCATTATCTCTAATCCAACCTCTAAACCCTCGGTTATGACTCACGGATATACTCCGGGAGTGATGATGTTCAAACAACTACCTAAATATGCACTCTCTCTAAAAAAATATACAAATTGAGATTAACAACCAACTCAAAACTATATTAATATAACAACCAATTCATCCCCAACGGGTTTTACCAAAATCTTAGATAATAAATTAGCTATTCATAATAGTATGTAAAACTACAATGTCAAAAGTCATAATCAACAATGAACAATAAGAAGAGGAAGGAAAAACTTGTTGAAGAATTCCCCGCCTTGCTCTCAATGTGTTCTTGCCTCCATAGGTCTAATTTGTGTCCAAAATATGTCCCATCTCTTGTTCTTGGTCGTCTTCCTATGTTTAATATAGGGTTTAGGACTTAAAATTCCGTGTTTTGTACTTTGATCCTTGAAATTTACGTGGTCTGATGCGGTTACGCCGGGACCACGGACAAATAGGTCCTCTGAATCTTTGGTAATGTTCTGTCGCGGTGTTCTACTGTGGTCCTACCGTAATCGCAGTTTTTCACCCTGTTCCGTTTGAAATTTGGAAAAACGTAAAACATGAAAGTTGTAGACCTTTGAGTTAGATTTCCATCTATATATTTTGTAGCCAAATGCAGTTCGGAGCAAAACGTTATGTCTATTTTACTAGACAATGCGCAATATGCCTCCTCGAGTCTTCGCTCATACTTAGTTATCAAATTTGACCCCCGAATATGATTCCGGCTTAATTCCTTGGGCTTTTACTCAGACTTCAAAGCTCCAAATCACTTAAATTCATTTCATAATATCTATATAGCTCAGAATAACTCATACAAAGCATAAAACATACCACTAGTGCAAAACACTAGCGATTAAAGCTCAAACTAAACTAAGGTGCAGTAAATTAGAGTGTAATAATCGACTAAAGTACGTAATTATAGCCTATCACCAACAAGACAACAACCCACACTTAAACAATTGCTCATCCTTGAGCAATCAAACTATACTTTATTTTTATAGACGCGATCTTTTTAAACAATTCTCCTAACTCATCACACCAAGAGTATTTAAAATAGACTAAGCAGAATAGCGTAACATCTTTACCTCAAGATTAGACTCACAAGTACCATACATTATTCACAACTCACCTACTTACTCTAAACATAGAGGTCACTGACATTACCTTTCCTTCTTGAATCAAGTGCCCTTACACAACAAAAGAGAGTAGTTCCACACAACAAAATTTAAGAACACTTAGGAACTCAAGATAGAAAGAATTCACTCATTATCAGAAATAACATTCATATGCAACAAAATATGCACCATAAGAAAGCTTTCCCGTAGTGTACTACTCCACTAATCGAGCACATTCAATCTAGGATCAATTAGGACTTTATTTGGTTGTAATGTAGGCTACGGGATGGGTAGGATACATTTAGATATAAGAGTGAATACACCTCCCTAAGCACTTTAATACATATACTTTAACATTCAAACCCCATACTTATGTCAAACCAAAATTCACCTTCACATCAATGTAAATTACCCCATTCTTCTTTAAGCACACTTACGCCAAGAGCCACCACTTGTCAAGGAATTTTTTTTTCACAACAATCCAACTATATTTTGTTTTTTCAATTCAAGTGGCTCTTCCTTTTCTTCAAAAATAGTGCACCTTTCTCCTTATTCAATTAGTTCCACTGAAAAGCCAAACGAACCACCCCACACTTTAACTTTTACAAAGTTCATAACAATTCAAGTGCTCATGAGAGGTGAAAATGTATGGTTAATCCAAAAAAAATGGGTAAGTCTTGTAATATGGTTAACAAAGAAACATGATTACATGACCAAATGGGTTAACTAAGATATTCTTTGTTACCCATCCATACCCCTCAACTGGTGGAGGAAGCCTGTACAGAATCCGGATATTTTCCAAAGAGGCATCTACCAGTCTCTTGTGCACTGTAACAATATAGTTCTTATGTAACAACAGGTACGCATAGAATTCCTGTACAAGCGTGACATTTGCGATAGTAGGCTCCTAAAACAATATGTCCAGTTGTCACCGCCTCAGCTTGAAGGGTATATTAGGACAGGTTATCCCTATGGCTTGCTCCAGCATAATGGTTTTGGCCTCTTTTTTATTGAACTTGTCCTGGGCCTTGGCAGACACGAACTTTGACTGTTGAAAGGCCTGGAATCGAATGTCTTCCGAGGTCGTCCCCCACTGTTGGCTTTAGTCGGGTGGCTGGAGAAGGTGCCCGTTGCATGACATTTGTAGGGAGGTATGGTACCCGATGTCGAGGGGACTAGCGTGGCCTTAGCACTATCGTAGCATGGTCGCTCTAGTTTAAGGAGGTAAGGGCAGTGAATAACCCTACTAGCGCGGCCTTAGCACGGGAGTAGCCGAGCGCGCTAGTGACATATATCTGGAAGCAGTGAATAACCTTACTAGCGCGGGCTTAGCGCGGCCGTGCTAGTTGAAACCAATTTGGGGCAGTATTTAACCTAACTAGGGCGGCCTTAGCGCTGGTGTTGTGCGGGCGCGCTTGTTATGCGTTCCCAGTGCCATCATTTTGTTTTCTATCTTCGTGGGAGCTTTTAGCCCACCCTTTTTCTAGAACACCTGAACATGTTAATATCTACACTAAAAACACTATAAATATTAGGTTACCTCCCAACTATCGCTTGATCTAACATCACGGCATAACGCAGAGCGAGCGCATTTAAGATTCTCTCAACCTCTGTGGTTCTTCAAGAAGTACCACAAACAACTCTTTTATTTCATCCATCCCCATATATAGTTTGAGTCGTTGTCCATTAACCATGAAGGTGTTTGTGCCATCTTCACTAGTTATCTCCAAGCCCTAGACAGGAATACTTCGGCCACCCTGAATGGCCCAGACCATCGGACTTAAGCTTACCAGAAAATAGTCTCAACCTTGAATTGTACAATAATACCTTGTCATCGAGTTTGAAATTTTTGTCCACATGTGCTTGTCATGCAGTCTCTTCATTCTTTCCTTGTAGAGCCTCGTGCTTTCAAAGGCGTGATATATTAATTCCTCCAACTCATGCAACTCTGTTAGTCAATTTTATCTAGCCGCATCAGGGTCCATGTTCAATTGTTTTAGTGCCCACCAAGCTTGATGTTCTAGCTCCACAGGCAGGTGACAGGCCTTCCCAAATACCAACTTGTATGGTGAAATAAGGATTGGTGTTTTGAATGCAATCCTATAGGCCCATAGTGCATCGTCAAGCTTTTTCACCCAATCAATTCTTGTGGCATTCATAGTCTTGGTTAGCACACTCTTTATCTCTTTGTTGGATACTTCAACTTGCACACTAGTTTGCAGATGATAAGGGGTAGCCACTTTGTGGCGTACATCTTGCTTTGCAAGCAACTTCTCGAAGGCTCTATTAGAGAAGTGAGCGCCTCCGTCACTAATAATTGCTCTTGGTGTACCAAATTGGGTAAATATGTCTTTTTCAAAAATCCCACCACCACGCTTGCATCATTAGTGGGCAACGCAGCAGCTTCTACCCATTTGGACACGTAATCCACAACAATAAGTATGTACTTATTGCCAAAAGAGCTGACGAAGGGACCTATGAAGTCAATCCCCAAACATCAAACACTTCCACCTCTTAAATCGGGTTCATGGGCATCTCATGGCGACATGAAATATTCCCGGTCCGCTGACACTCATTGCAGCCCTTTACCCATAAGTGTGCATCTTTAAATACTGTTGGCCGAAAGAATCTTGCCTCTAGCACTTTCACAGCTGTCCTGACCCCTCAAAAATGTCCTTCATATGTCGGTGCGTGACAAGCCTACAAAACAGAAGGTTGTTCTATCTCGGGGACACACCTCCGAATCATATTATCAACACATATTCTAAATAGATAAGGCTCATCCCAATAATGCATGCGGCAATCACGATAACACTTTTTGTTTTGAACAAATGAGAGGTCATAGGTATCTATACCGCAAGCCAGGTAATTTGCAAAGTCTGCATACCATGGCGTTTCCTCAAGACTAGTAGTGAACAACTACTCGTCTGGAAAGTTTCCAGAATATCTTCAACCTCAACTGAATATTCAGCTCCCTCAAGACATGATAGATGATCAGCGACTTGGTTCTCTGTGCCTTTACCGTCATGAATTTCGAGGTAAAATTCTTGTAGTAGGAACACCTAACAAATCAGGCGCAACTTAGACTCCTTATTCTCAATTAAGTACCTGAGAGTTGCATGATCGATGTATACAATTGCTTTATAGCCAATCAGATATGATCTGAACTTGTCGAAAGCAAATACCACAGCCAACATCTCCTTCTCCTTCATAGTATAGTTTAGCTGAGCTTCACTCAGCGTTCTACTAGCATTGTAGATTGGATGCATTAGCTTGTCTTTCCTCTGTCCCAGCACTAGCCCCACTGCATAATCACTGGCATCACACATGAGTTCAAATGGCTTCTCCTAATTAGGGGCAACAATGATAGGTGTTGTGACCAGTTTCTTTTTCAGCTACTTGAATGCTACCTTGCAATCATCAGAAAACAAGAAAGGATGATCTTTTTCTAGCAACTTAGAGAGAGGGTTGGCAATTTTTGAGAAGTCTCTTATGAATCTCCGGTAGAAACCGGCATGCTCGAGGAAGCTCCTGATTGCCTTGACTGAAGTTGGAGGGGGAAGCTTTTGTATCACATCCACTTTAGCATGATCTACCTCAATTCCTTTACTTGAAACTCGGTGCCTCAAGACTATACCCCCTTGTACCATGAAGTGGCATTTCTCTCAATTCAGAACCATGTTAGTTTAGATACACTGTTTCAGCACACGAGTCAGATTTATCAGGCACTCATCAAATGAGTTCCCCACCACTGAGAAGTCATCCATGAACACCTCCATTATACCCTCTACCATGTCAGTGAATATGAACATCATGCACTGTTGGAATGTGGCGGGTGCATTGCATAGGCCAATGGGCATCTGTCGAAAGGCATAAATACCATACGGGCAAGTGAAAGAGGTCTTCTCTCTATCATCTGGTGCAATGGAAATTTGATTGTACCTTGAGTACCCATCCAGAAAATAGAAATGTGACCTCCCTGCCAATCTGTCTAACATCTGATCAATGAAAGGAAGTGGGAAGTGGTCTTTCCGGGTGGCTAGATTTAGCTTTCTATAATCCATGAAAATTATCCAGCCCGTGACAGTTCTTGTAGAGATGAATTCGTTGTTATCATTCTTAACTACCATCATGCCACCCTTTTTAGGTACACACTGAACTGGGCTAACCCAGCTACTGTCGGAAATTGGAAAAATAATTCCCGCATCTAACCACTTGATTACTTCTTTCTTCACCACTTCCTTCATATTGGGGTTCATCCGTCTTTGATGTTTCCTAGAAGGTATGTGTCCCTCTTCCAATAGAGTTTTGTGCATACAGTAGACGGGGATGATCCCCTTTATGTCTGCCATGGTCCACCCAATGGGAGTTTTGTACTCCTTAAGTACCTGCAAGAGTTGTTGAGCCTGCACATCTGACAAACTAGATGAGATAATAACAGGTAATATGGAGTCAGGTCCAAGAAACTCATACCTTAGATGGGCGGGTAAAGGTTTCAACTCCAGCTTTGGTGGTTCTTGGATAGATGGCTTGGCTGGAGGAGTTTCTCTATTTTCTAAGTGTAAGGGCTCAAATTCTAGAGTTCTATCCCAGAACCCTCAGTTCTATCCCAGAACCCTCTACCCTCTAATGCCAACACCCATTCCGCAAGATCCTCTCCATTTACCTCATCCAAATTCATCAAACATGCTGCAAGGGGGTCCTCAATAGTCCGCATCTCACCTTCAGTCTCTACTATTACATCCACGGCATCAATAAGAGAGCAATTGGTGAATTCACTTGGCCGCCTCATAGATTTCTGCATATTGAATGTTATTTATTCGTCGTTTAGTCTCATCTTGAGCTCCCCAGTCTCACAATCAATTAAAGCTCTCCCTGTGTACAAGAATGGTATTCCCAAAA